>JASAUF010000481.1:3202500-3785000 GCA_030180095.1 Magnolia changhungtana
TTTGATTGCTTGCTTGTAGTTATAAAAAATTCACTTTTCTTAGGCAATTGGACTCATTCCATCCATGGCTTGGAAAAAAAGGATGGCTATGAGGCCAAATCAAGGATGAATTGGATCTTGTGATATGAACAAATTTTGCAAGGCAGCCTTGGAAATGTGTTCTCAACTTAAAAGAATGGTTCAAATCAATCTATGGAACTACTCGAGTGAACCGATGCAACTAGGAACACTATAATTTATAATGCTCTGAGAGCACTGGGTCCTACTCTCTGAACCTGACTGACCCAACCCTGAGTTTGCGGCAGATTTGGTCCGGTTTTCAAAGTCCGGCAAACCAATTTGGAATCAGCTTGGGTTCAAATTGAGCAAATTCAGGTGGGGTTACGTCAGTTTGGGAACAATCACATGTATTTGGGTTGGGTCGAGCATAGAGTACTTTGGGTTGGAATTTGGGTTGAGTCGGATTGTGGCTTTGGGTCCTTATCAAGCCGCGTCAACTGAAACCAACTGGGTTTTGAGTGCTCCTGACCCAACCCGCCGAAGTTGCACCAGGACACTGGAGCATCTCTCAAAAGTAATCATTTGAAAGCAGGGAGTTTTTCAACATTGCCTTATTAAATCATCACTTTGTTGAAAGCCACCAAGCAACTACAGGACTTATTTCAGTATATACAAAAAGAATGAATCAACCACACCTTAACTGAATTTCTACTACAAGATATGAATACGACAGTGCAACTAACCGCAGGAGTTGAAATGAATTCACCGGGAAAGGAAAGCTGTGCCTGCATCCAAGACCAGCAACACGTGACTTCAGGACTAGGCATGCAGTTCTGCACTCCAACAGTCACAGTGACAGATCTCTTCTTCGGAGACTTCAAATTTTGGGTTTTTTTTTTTTTCTCAGGACATAATCAGGAAATCTCACCAATTTTTTTTTTTAATTAATATAAATTTAAAATTTAAAATTCAAATACATAATTATCTACTGAATGAGTTAAATTTCAAATGATTTTCACAATTTTTATCACAAAAATTTTAAGAAAAGCTATATTTTGATGTTATTGTGATGATATCGTTTAGCTAAATTTTAATGAAAACATCACAATATTTTCAAAACCCGGCAATATTCTTCACAATGCCAACAGTTTCTAAAGTCTGTGCAGCTAGAACCGCAACTGGGCTAGCCTGGCCCCGGCACAGTCCTGCCCACTTTCAGACCAAGCCTATGGCTCAGCCCACGGCAGAGTTTCTGGGCCCACTAACTAATTGGAATGGATTTGATGTGACTTAACCTTTAGGCCAATAGATCAGCCCTGTTTATTTTAATACAATTTGGCTGCTTATTTACTAGCCAGCATGGCCTGAGCTTGGTTCTGAGCTAGTTTCAGTGTACCGTATCGCTTACTGCCAAAACCAGTTTACCATCACATAACGTGGCATATCATTTATGGCCAAAAACTAGTTTACCATCATGTAATGTGTCATATCATTTATGGCCAAAACCAGTTTGTGCTGCATTGCCCCGTATCATTAATGGCTGAAACCAGTTCAAATTGGGCAACTTTAATACCAATGCCGATTGCCTGCCTAAGCTGTGGGGCCCACCACGATGTATGTGTTATATTTATGTCATCCGGTGTTTCGCCAGCTCACTTTAGGACATGAGTCCAAACATGAGCAGATCCAAATCTCAAGTGGGCCAGACAAGAAACAGTGAGGACATTGATGCCCACCGTTGAAGCATTCCTAGAGTGCACCGTAATATTATTTGCCATCCAATCCATTCATAAGGTAACTCCCAACTGGATGAAGGGAAAACACAAATATCAGCTTGATCCAAAACTTTTGTGGCCCCTAAGAAGTTTTAAATGGTGGGAGTTCAATCCCCACTGTTTCTTGTGGTGTGGTCCACTTGAGCTTTGAATCCACCTCATGTTTGGCTCATGCCCTAAAATGGCCTAGGGAAATGGATGCATGGAGTGGATACAACACATACATCACGGAAGGCCCACAGAGCTTAGGGCTGCAGGAATTCCTGCATCGGGGGTAGCAGGCAATCCACATCCATGTAATACTGGTTACTAAATGTACTTTAAACCTTGTTGGGCATTGACGCAACCTCCATCCCAGCCAGTTGCAACACTATATGCAACAGAGCAGAGCACGTAAACAGAAATTAGACCTGATTGGATAACGGCTCGAAAGCAAATCTGCTTGAAAGCTCACTTTCCCGCATAGACGGCGGATACAATCCTGCAATCATCAAAGCATTTTTTGTTCAGATATCATTCACGATGGAATGAACATGAAAGGGCATTCATGGATTGAAAGATTTTGGTATCCTTTTACTGAAGAAATATATTGATGCCCATCTCAAAACAGCAGAGCCATCTTTGGGTGGGGGGGACCCTCTTCTCTCTCTGGGGTCAACCAGGAGAGCTATCTGAATCAATAAGAAGGCAAGGACCACCCTGTACGGCCCAACTGAAAAATCTCCCTCCCTCGGCCAGGCCCACCCTGTACAGAATGCTAGCCCAAATCAAAAGTACCTTCTTCCCTCCCTAGCATCTTGAAACACTTTTCATACCATTGCCAATTGACGAGGGGTCTACCCGACAAACTATCTGGATCAAAGAAATGCCAGGCCCACCCCGTACAGAATGCTGGCCCAAACCCCCCTCCCTGTATTTTGTCTCTAAACATTTTTCAATACCTCTTTATAAATGAAGAACGGAAATACAAAGTGAACAACGCCCCTACCATAAATTGAGTTAGCCAATCACTTAATTGAGAGAAACCCAAACAACATTGATAGCAGCATGAAGAACATAATAATCTGCATCCAAATCACCATAGAATCAGATGGAATTCCGGATCCATAACAACAGCAAGAGACACTAAAAATCACAGACTTACCAGAGCCGTCTTGTACATTAGCTTGCTCGCATCCACATAGGATCTCCTGTATAAAGCCAGAAAAATCAGAGTTACAAACAAAAATAATGTTGATAGGGCAAAAGGGAGCACTCCTATTTAACACCTTTCAACATATACCATCTTTTTCTAATTCTGGTAAGATAGTACAAAAGAATACTGTGCGTGTACAAAAAGGTGGGAGCATAAAACCGACTCATGAGGATAAATAGAAATAATGACTAACCTCGTATTTAGCATTCCAGAATCCCTGCAAGCTTTCTGTATTGCTTCAACCCGGTTAAGCGTTTGTGTGGCATTGGGATCATTCTTATCAACCTGCAAAAGCCATTGCAAATGCCTTGTCAGATTCTCTCAAATGGTTTGTCTTTCTTTAATATATTTGCTATAATGTGATATTTAAACAAATATTCAAGACTTCTCAAAATTCATGATGCAATTAACTCAAATGCCTAGCTGCACCAATATTGAGAGTGGAGGTTTGGCATTGGAATCGGGTCACCCTAAATAAATGTGGGGGGGAGGAAGGAAGGTGGTTTCCTCAATTTTTATCTTTGCATAGAGCTTCAAGGATCTGGAAAGCGGTGTTGAAATGCACAGGACCCTTCAAAAGAAAGATCACTTGTAAACTGGGGGATAGAATCAGGATAAGCTTTTGGACAGATCAGTGGTTGTGGGGATAAGGCAACCCACCTTAGTGTTCCCTAGGCTATTCAATCTTGCAGTTGAGAGAGACGATCCCAATTTCTCATCCCATGGCAGTTGCAGGTGAACATGAGATTTTGGTCCCCAAACTTCCACGAATACGACTGAGGAAGAGATTGATGATGTCTCCCATACGATTGGATTTGAAAGGCTGAAAGCTTGGGTTGGCTTTTGGTGAGGTCCTTTTATGCAGTGGTGAGACAGCACAATCATCCAGAGGCTCTCCAAATCCTATTCCCATTGTTTGGAAGTATAAAGACCCCCATTGTACTCTGGCGTTCTTGCGGTTGGGTGGGCAAAAAAAAGGGAAGAGGATATATATTAGAAATGGATGCTCTTAGTATCTTACGAATCCGTAGTCCATGGATCATCTGAGTTTTGTTCCTCCTAAAAGTGACTTGCGTCATGCCTCATACTCGGGCCTATTTGGATTCATGTATTAGATTGCGTTGTATGGTATTAGAGGGCTTGATTTGATATTTACGGTGTTTGGTTTGGAGTTGAGATGCGTGGAAAACCGTGCGCACGAATACATCCTCTATCCAAAAATTCGAAGCGATGGTAAAGGATTGTCAGACGGCTCTGTTGCCGTCAGTACTCTCTATTCAATGCTGTGTATTTGCATGTGAGAGGATTATGAGAAATGCAGAGAGTCTCTCTCCCATTTCTCTCTCTTTTCTTTCCTTGTTTGCGTTTTCTAGTAGTTGGACATGGGGTTTTATATTGTTCCAAAACCTCCAGATTGTTCCAGCGTATTTTCCATGCGGAACACATCTTGTGCGACACGGCTGCATTAGCAGGAGTGCAGAAGGCCGTTTGGACACATTCCACCATCCCTTCTCCCTTCTTTTCTGATGGCCAAGGTCGGTTTTGGACAGGCCTATCAGTGGATGGCTGAGATTAGCCTATGGAAACCACACGGTTTTCTTGGGTAGTCATCTTCCTGACGAGGAAGGTGGTGCACGTCAATGGCAGGTTCCGATATGGTCACTCGTCTTTCAAGATAGTTTCGCTGGATGGTTGGGATTTCCTCGTTGGTGTGTTTTGGGCCTCAAGATCGGAGGTCCGATCATTCTGAAAGTGGATTGCTTCCGGTTTCTCTGTCGTTTGAGGAATAAACAGTTTCGGTCTCCCTGTTGTAGTCGGTGGGGTCCACTCACGATCATCTTGCGATGGATCAAGGTCATTTATTGGTTTTGCAGGATCAAGTTACGCCATAAGTCCAAATGTGAATTGAATCCGCGTCTTGGGTGGACCACACCAAAATCAATCGTAGTGTTGCTTTCACATGTGCTGTGACTGCTTGTGTGTACATGGATGCTTATGGACGGCATGGGTTTAGTAGGATTTACCTCCCGGATGCAATGGACGGTTCAGATTTTCCTATCAGATTTTCCATTCATACAAATGTTATTGTATGTTGTACGATTGTACGATACACAGGCCTAATACGTCATTTCCAAACATTGATCTGTATAAGAAATTGTATACTTGCCCGAACAATACCTCCTATCCAAACATTGATTAATGGCATGTTGATTTGGATGTATTCTGAAAACCATCCAACGTATACATGAATAGTACCCGGATACAATACAATACACCCTAATACGCGAATCCAAACAGGCCCTAAGGGAGCTCTTGGAGGTTTGGTATGGAGGTGTGAAGGGAGGGGAGAGTAGGATAGTGTTGTGGAGGCTCTTTCTGCTTGCAACTTTGTGCGCAGAATGGGGTGAAGGCGATGAAGTGTCTTTATTAGAATGGACTTCCTCTGCTTTAGGAAGCCATTTGGCTGATAATGTGTGGGATGCTTAGGGCTCTCTTTTCTATTTGGATGATTTCCTGTCATAGTCTTTCATTTTCCTAATAAAATTCGAGCTATTCCTCCCCGAAAAAAATAAATCCTGATGTATCAAAATAGTGCACTGATGCACCATTTTGTACAAATGGAGCTGATGGTTGGGGATACGATTTGGCTAGTGACCCCAATACCAGCTAGCTAATTGATGTCAAAGCTCTGTGGGCTCCACCATGATGTATGTGTTTTTTTTTTTGTTTTTTTTTTTATTTTTTTTATTTTTTTAGAAGTAACGGAAATATATTAAAAAAGAGAGAGCATACAAACAGGGCCTGCTGAGATAGCAGAACCGAAAGCCTACAAACCTAAAAACAGAAAATTATAGTCCTTAAGACCCATTACATTAACCACCCACTCTATAATCAGATATTTTGCAAAATAACCCACTGCTTAAGCCGAGGCCTGGATGTCATTGAAACATCTATCATTTCTTTCCTTCCATACAGCCCACCAAATGGCAAGAATAGCCATCCTCCAGATACGGGATTTGATTTTGCCCATCTTAAAACCATGCCAATACGCTAGCATGGAAGAGGCAGTGTTCGGAATACATCCAGTAATGTTGAACGTGATAAAGAAGTCCCGCCAGATCTGGGAAATGAAAGGGCAGAGCACCAGAAGATGATCCACTGACTCCTCACTTCTCATGCAACAAATGCAAATATTAACAAGTTGCATACCTCTCTTTCTCAAATTGTCAATTGTTAAGATCCGATTTTTAGTTGCCAGCCAACCAAAACAAATGTATTTGGGGGGGGGGGGGGGGGTTGAGTATTTCCAGACGAATGGAAAAGCCTGAGCTGCTGGGGAAGGGGAGGGGGCAAGAACGGAGTATAGGGATTTAACCAAGAACAGACCAGATTTATCCCTTTTCCAGAAGGGATTAATTGGGGCAGACTGATCTGGAACCATATTAGATAAGCAATCCAGCGGGTCCACATATTCCTTTACCTCTCATTCATGGAGATTTCGGACACAAGTAATATCCCACACCACACCAGCAGTAGTTTCATTATAGCAACTTGCAACCATACTCTTATTATCTGTGGCGATACAGAAGATATTAGGAAATCTAATTCTCAGAATGCTTTCTCCCACCCATTGATCTTCCCAGAACCGAATCGCAGCTCCGTTCCCCAAATTGAAACCAATATTTTCAATCACAGATCTTTTAAAGCGAAGAATGTCTCTCCAGATGAAGGAAGCTCTATAAGCTGAGGTGTCCATGGTCCACCAACCACCAGGGGAAGAACCATATTTACCTTTGATGATAATATTCCATAATGCATCCACTTCCATACCCAACCTCCAAGACTATTTGCCCAAGAGGGCACTGTTCATAATCTTCAGATTTTTTATATTCGCGCCCCCATCCCGAAAATGGTTGCAAACATCTTTCCAGTCCAAAAAGTGGAGCTTCTTCTGATTCTCCTTGCCGCACCAAAGAAAACTTCTTCTAAGTTTGTCGATTCGATCCAAAACTGAGGAGGGGCATCTGTATAGAGACATAAAATATATTGGGAGGTTGGAAAGAGCTGCTTTTATGAGGGTGAGCCTACTTCCCATTGATAAATAACGGCATTTCCATCTAGCGAGCAACTTTTGGAAATTTTCCACTATTTTGTCCCACATAGCTATCGGAGGGGGCCCTATAGTAAGAGGAAGACCGACAAAAGTAGTAGGAAAAGAAGCAGCCGAGGACCCCAAAGAATCAACGAACGAAGATATCTCCAGATCCGAGATGTTTACACCGAAGACCTTAGATTTGGCCATATTAATTCTCAAGCCCGAGACAGCCTCGAAACACCTTAAAGTCGTTTGCTGATTTTCTATAGAATCTGGGTCCGCTTCCACCATGATAAAAGTATCATCTGCGAATTGGATATGAGAGATAGGGGTGGAAACACCTGGCATCGATATACCTTTGAAAAGACCAGCATGCTGCCCATTAAGGATCATTTGCAATAAGGCTTCACCAATCATAAGGAAAAGGAGAGGGGACAGAGGGTTTCCTTGACGCAATCCTCTCGTACTGAGGGAAAAAGCTTTTGGAACACCATTTAAGAGGACCGAGAAGTGAGTTGAACCCAGGCAGGACCTAATCCAGCTTCTCCATTTTTCTTCAAATCCCATACGGACCAACACATAATGTAGAAATTCCCAATCGACGTGGTCGTAAGCCTTTTCAACATCCAACTTACAAAAGATACTTTTCTTCCCAGACCTGTGGCATGAGTGGAGACATTCATTAGCTATCAGCACACCATCAATAATCTGTCTACCCTTTATAAATGCGTATTGATATTTCAAGATAAGCTTCCCCATTACTGTCAACAATCTTGATGACAGGATTTTAGCCAGAATTTTATATGGACCTCCGATCAGGCTAATTGGCCTGAACTCCGAGAACGTAGAAGCACCGGCAACTTTAGGAATAAGTGTTATGAAGGTTGCGCCAAGACCTTTCGACAACTTTCCCCTAGCATGGAACTCATGAAGGAAATTCATGATGTCGGCACTAATGGTGTCCCAAAAGACTTGAAACAATATCATTGGATAGCCATCTGGACCTGGAGATTTGTCTCCCCCCAACACAAGTAAAGCAACTTTGGTTTCTTCTTCTGAAAAGGGGGCCTCCAGCAGGTCCGCCTCCGATCTTTCAAGGGCTGAGAAAGCAATCCCATCGAGGCGAGGCCTAGACCAACCATCCGATGAGAGAATGGATCTGAAATGATCTATCGCACAATCAACAATCTCGTCTTTATCTTTAATCTGTCTTCCATCGACTGTGATAGTTATAATGGCTTTGGCTTGAGTTCTCATATTAGCAATGCTATGAAAAGTATTAATGGCTTTGGATCGACTGTGATAGTTATAATGGCTTTACACCATGATGTATGTGTTTTATCCATGTTGTTCATCCATTTTGCCAGCTCATTTTAGGGCATGAGCCCAAAAATGAGGCAGATCCAAATCATAGGCGGACCACACCACAGGAAAACATATTGATTTAACGTCCACCATTAAAAACTTCCTAGGGCCCACTGTAATGTTTATTTGTCATCCAACCTGTTGATAAGGTCACACAGACCTGGATGATAGGAAAACACAATATCAGCTTGATCCAAACTTCTGTGGCCCCCAAAAAATTTTCAACGGTAAGCGGTCAATCCCCACTGTTTCCTGCAGTGTGGTCCACCTGAGATTTGGATCTGCCTCATTTTTGGGGTCATGCCCTAAAATGAGCTGGCAAAATGGATGGACAGCGAGGATAAAAACATATACATCATGGTGGGGCCCACCCAGCTTTGACACCAGTGAGCTGGCTAGTGTTGGGGTCACGAGCCAAACCGCATCTGATGGTTCGATCATCCAGACTGTTAATCTTATGGTCCGTGCAGCAGAAGTGAGTTCTAAAAAAATCCCATAGCAAAATTACTCTAACCCTTTTGACAGTTGACCCATGCATAGACAGTTACGGAAAGATACCACAACAGTCCACAAACAGGCTGAAGATTTGATGGCTAGGAAATTCCAATCTGGAGTAAGATTGGGCCACTTCCCATCTGGACTGAGTCCCATAACATCAACAGACTAGATCAATGGATCGTGGGGTCCACTGGTACAAAATGGGCACCATCAGGTAAGTATTCATGTTGTGATGCATGAAGGCTATAATTCCTCCAACACAATTTGGACGTGATAATCAATATGCATCAGAAAATGTGCATGGATAAAAGCAACAAGAAATTATACAATGAGAGAGAGAGAGAGAGAGAGAGAGAGAGAGAGAGAGAGAGAGAGAGAGAGTGTATAATGTCTTAGATTCTCAGTTTATACAAGAGTGGCTCATTGTTATCAGAAAAGTATTCATGTTCTAATGCATGATGACTATAATTTGGACATGAGTATTACATCAGAAAATGTGCATAGATAAAGCAACAAGGAACTATACAATGATCTGCCCAAGAGTTTGTACGGTATGCTCGGGTTCTCAGTCTGTACAAGTGTGGCCCATGGTTAACCACCCAAACCGTTTGGATGCACCCAAAATCACCTAGATTGGACTATCCAAGCCATTGAATCTTGGTCTTTTCTTGGTTGCATGTGAACAGTTTCTTATTTTCTTTCTTAACCGTCTATTTTCTGGCTACCCATTGAAAGGTTTGGATTTTCCAATACTGGGGACCTGGCCACATCATACACAATGGTCTGGATCACTTAACGATGGGCCCACATGTATTTTTGGGTTGAACACTTGTATAATACCTCAAAACTGAAATAGCAGCAAGAAGTATAGCTCATTGACAAATCCTGTAGAGGTTTGTTGATGTAGAAAGAAAAACATTGTTAATGAAGCATGCAAAAGCTAACTCCTTTACAATCAACAGAAGCTGAATCATGACTCCATCTTTTTTATTTCCATCAAGTATGATTCTGTCTATATCAAAGTTGAAGTAATGTCATACCTTAGCTTTCAGCATGCAAGAAAAATCAAAGAAAGCACCATAAACATCAGACATCATTCTTGTTTGGACAACAACCTTAGCAGTGAGACCTGGAAGAAAAAACAAATCATGACAGAGAGAAGACATTAATAGGAATTAGAGCAGAAGACAAGCTTCTCTCTCAAGGTATGCATGGCATCAATGGCAGAACAAAAGCATCGGCAAGCGTTGATGCTTACTTTTCTGACAATAGTCACAGTTATAGTAATAAAAGCGGTTGCGAGGACCTCACTCTGCCTTCAGTTGTTCATGATTCTTATTTCCAAGTACCTGGTAAATTGTAAAGAAATCCCTCTCGCATATTTTCAAGGATGTGACTGCAAAATGAATTAGTCTTGCAGGCCCCAAGTCCCCCTTCAGTCATCCAGGCCATACCCACCGTAGACCGGCTTCAGATCATTTTAAGCCTGTGACCGGGGTGCCAGAACCTGATTTACAGGCCCAATAAAATAAATGGTACGCTTAAGTATGAGCTCAAGTTTGTCAACTTTTTATTGTCCCTCTTTATGGGCCATGTTTGGGCTCAACTTTCGGGCCCTCAGGCCCAATAAATGAAAGGGCTGGGATCAGGGTGACCAGAGCCTGACACATTGACACCCATGCCTTGTGATTTATTCCAAAAACACAAACAAAATGATCGCAAGAGTAATAAGAATCTGACTCGTGAAGGACAAATACAAGTAACCCAACATAATGCCGATTACATGGATTGTGAAGTTTCTTAATCATCCAATCTTCTTCAGAGTATGATTCCATTGAACTACGGCCAGTATGATGTGGTCCAGGTAAATCAAAGGTAACAATTTTTCACAACTTAGACCCTGATGTCTTTTCATAGTGTTTCTTACCTAACATTCCATCAGGGAAGATGCTTCTTCGTAGAGGTCATGCATGAGTGTTCATTAGCTCATTAGAATAATCCACTATATTACCAACGATAAAGTTCAAAATAAGGTGAATAATTCATATTTCCTTGGAAGTAAATTATCCATATATACAAGGCAATGAAGTGGCTGAAATTCTTGCAAATATTGGTTTCATCCTTTCAGACACCCCAGGCTAAGCATTGGCATCACTACCTGTCAATCTAGCAACAAAGGCCCATGGGGATTGTAGAACCTTTTAAGTCAATCTTGTAGTCACCACTAGGCTTTTTCATGTACGGTTCAAGGATGGGCTAGAACCCTTGTTTTTTAAACAACAATCAAGGGAGTGATTCTCTTGATTTTCGGGGACTTGACTCCAATATGGCTTATTCACCAAGTTCTTGGGTAAGGAGTATGGACCACAGCTGAATAGCAGTCATTACTCAAGGAGAATGGGATTCCCTCAATTGGAATTTCAACAAACAGCTTGCTTGGTTATCAAAAAGTAAACAAAAAGAAGAAAAGAGGTGGAAAGTTGGAGGCAAGAAGGAGAATTAGGAAGGGGGGGTGTTGTTTTCTCCTCAAGTCAGGCTTGAACTTGGATTGGAGCTCTTTAAAGGTTCTTCAAGATCTTCCAATGAGGGTCTTTCCTCACTTCTTTTTGGAGGGATGATGAAGGAGGAAGAACAAGAAAAACCTTCTCCTTCCCAAAGGTCTCCGGAGCCTTGTCTCATCACTCCAAGGAGTATAGCTTGGCCTTGGGAGAGCAGAGCTTCCCAAGTTCTTAATCCTTGCTTCAAACTCACCTTCTTCTCCATTAGGTATTGCAGAATTTGATTTTATTTTTTAAGTAAGGGAGTTTGGATCCTAAAAGGAACTACAAGACTTGGAATTTTTGAGGGGCAAGACCCCTCACTTGTAGCAAAAGGCCTCTATTTATAGAGGAAAGGTGTGGCAGAATTGAAATTTGAGGAGAGATTGTGTGTTCTAAATGGTGGTGGTATGCTATATGGATGACAAGTGGCAAGCTATGGGTTGTTGATTGAGTGATTGGAGGGTAATTTGTAGAGAATTGAGTGGTAACAAGGTTTAGGAAAGGCTCTAGGAGGTTTCTAGAGAGTTCGGGACTGAGTGGCTAAGATTAAGACACTTGGAAGCATCTCATGGTTGGGGAAAGGTCGTTGTGAGATTTCACTAAGAAATTGGGGGCAAACTAAGGCTATGAGGTACTTTAGGAAGAAAAAAAAAAAGTTAAAGGACCAAGAGAAAATGGAAATAAGGTTTTGGATTTCCGTGCAAGTACAAGATTGTAATTTCAGAAATTGTTTTTGTGCACAATCCAGAATGAACACCTCTCGGTTTTTTAGTTACAACTTGGTGCTCAAGTGTCAAGTTTGGGTGATCTATAGCATGTTGGAAAGGGGACTTGATGGGCTAATTGATGGTGTTAATTTGAGGAAAATTTTCCTAGGGGTTAGGGAGATGTGGGGTCCACAAGTTAAGTAAAATCCCAGTTCCACAACTGTCAACCAATCTCAAGCGCTATCGTTTATTTCAATTATAACTTTTTTTTTGGAAAGGTAACAATGATTTTAGTAAGAAACCGCTTAAGGCCGGAAAGAATATTGCCAAAAGCAGCATCCCTTATTTCGATCATTAACTTCACGTCCTCATATCAAATTGAGTTGAAATTAGCCTCCTCAGAAAGGTAATTGAAGTGCTACAAAATAGTATATGGAACACAATCCCTCCCTCCCTCCCTCTGTGTGTGTGTGTGTGTGTGAGCATGCTTTGGATAAACATAACAAATAGAACGGTGAGCTTGAGCAGGAAGATAGCTCCAGTATAAACAATGCTTCGAAAGAATTACAGGAATAGAAGGAATGGTATTTTTTGAGTATTGATCATTTTGAGATGAACAGTATAAACAATGCCTACAATCCAGCTCCAACAGCCAAGATGTGTATGGCCAGTGATGAGACAGTTGATCATCTATTCACTTACTGTCCTTTTACTCAGGGAATTTGGGATTCTATTCTCTCTTCGTGCAAGGTGCAGTGATTCGTGCCCGCTTTGGTGGAAAGTTTATTAGAGGCAGATCATGGGGTTTGTCTTCGAAAGCAAGCTTGGGCGGAGTGGTGATTGGTGATCTTAGTCTCTCTAGTCTGTGTGTGGGGAAAAGAATGGAGTTGCTTCAACAACATTGGGAATGATGTTTGTTTTGTCATCCATAGGGTGAAATAGTTTGTAGCCAAGTGGACTTCTTGTAATGTGTCTTTGAAAGATTGTATCTTGCTTTTTGCCTGATTGGGTTGTCAGCCTTTGGTCGCCATCTCGGCGCCTTTCTAATAAATTTTCCTTTATCTTTAAAAACAAAACACAGTTCTCTTACCGCGTCTCATTTTCACTACTCCTCTGAAGACTTCAAGATTGTTATAGCACAAAGCTAATGTTCCAATTGCCATAATCTGATACAAGAAAATGATAATTTCACAAGCAAATTCACAACAAAGGATATTTCAAATCACCAATACATATAGATAAGCATACATTAGTTATGAAACCTTCACATCCTACATTTTTTTTCTAAACAACGTATCCTACGATATATTGACCTATTCTCCCATAAAATCTCGCTTCTATATGAAAAGAACAAAGCATGAGAGCAAGTCAACGTAAACCAAAGGGGTACAAAAGCCCCAGGTCACATTATCAACTAGAATAAGATGTGGAAAGTTAGAAAAAAGAAGGGGAAAAAAAAAGGAAAGAAAGAAAGAAAGAAAAAGAGAGAATTTGATGACTTGACAGAGATTCTGTCACAAAAATAATTTAACGCATAGCGGCATAGGAAGATTTTATACTAAATCTGAACTTTAATTCAAGTTCTGAATTACTAGAACTACTAATATTCTTGCTTCATCCATTATTTTGTCTTTCTGTATGTGCAATATTCTTGCTATGTTTAGCATTTTCATTAACATAGAGTCAAATACCTGTCATTCTCTGAAATGAAACCTGTAAATTTTCCAAATTATCAATGATAATGCTCTGTAATATAAATAAGAGATTTCTATCTCATTAAAATCTTCCTTCTTTATACTATTTTATTTATTTATTCATCCTCTTTTTTTTTCCCCCTTTTGAGAGAGATAACAACAGATGTCATTAAAAAGAGTTGAGATAGCACAAAAAGAACAACAAAAATGCACAGAAAAACAAAAGTAAAAGAGATTACAAATGCCCCATCCAACCCTTGCAGTTGCACACCGCCCTCTCAATAACAGAAAGCCAAACATTACTAGCAACACAATCAACACCCCTACTTTCATTACGGAAGTATCTTCGGTTCCTTTTACCCCAAATTGACCATATGCCAGCAAGGAGACAAAGCTTCCACATAGCTTGAGCATTTTTGCAGAGAGTTGCCCCGTGCCATGCCATAAAGAGGTCTCCCACATCATAGGGCACAGACCAAAGCAAATTAAACTTTTCGAGAATAGAAGCTCAAATGAAGCTAGCAAAGGGACAATGAATGAATAGGTGGTTAACCATCTCGGAGTTGGACCTTCATCCTCTTTATGCTTTCTTTTTATATAGAGTTGGTCTTCCTTGACTGGTTCCTTAGGTTGTTCCTTGTTCTCTTCCCTTCTAGATCAGAAAATCAGAACGCCTGATGTTATTTTCCATGTGAAAGTCCATTCATTTCCCTTCCCATATATTATCCAAGCAAAAGAAAAGGGTTAGGTATCTAAGAAGTTAAATCCAGATACCACCTTGGAAAATGTTTCGAGAGGATAGTTTTCCCTGTTCTAGTGGGTTGGTTGTTAACACTATGGGAGCTTATTTGCAGGATTCCACCAACTAGGTGTAGCTCCCACTCTGAATCACGCCTAGGATTCTCACTCCCGTTCCCGCTTCCTACATATACTTGTTTACATTTCAAAACAGACGCTTCCCCATTCCTGCACCTGAATTTCTTGCCACTTCGCTTCACAGTTCGTGCAACTATATGTGGGAGAGAATCTGTGATAGATAAGTTCGATCACTTGCACAACGGCTCCAGGGAAAAGAAGAATAATTTATTTGTTTGAAACAAAGATGGAGATTGAATTAGACATGTAAATTCAATCATCACCAAAAATAACATATACTGGTAGAACAGACAGCATCTTTAGCAGTGAATTGCGAGTCCGCTCCATATGACACTAGATGTTCTTGATCATATGACTGAAAATGATCAATATAAACAGGGCGGAGAGATCAAACAAAGCATGGAATCCAAACCACAATCTAATCAGAGAGATGTTATAAGATATGAATGAACACCCTTAGACTGGGTTCTATGTATTCGCTGTTTTGACATTTGTCTTAACAGTTCTTCAATAAAGGTTATTCATTGATCTTCAAAAAAAAAAATTCCTTATGACCTGTTTAAGAAATGCTTATTAGCGACCATTCCATAGGCTGCTACAGATTGTTCCTCACCTGGGGAATAGCACAAAATCGAAAGATAGATGGATCCCGCAAAGAAGAAATGTACTTCAAGCAATCTTCCACATGTGCCAATGCATTGGTGACCATTTCATTCAAGCATTGTACTGCTTTGACTGAATAGTCCTCGTATTTCAAGTCCTGAAATACATGTATTAAAAGGACAGAAAAAGGAAAAGAATAAGCCCAATGCATAAGTAACAGATAAAAGCATGTCATATTAATTGCCATGGCTTGACACTTGCAGAAAATCATATTGAACTTGAATTTTCATCATGTTCCAAGAAATATAAAGAAAATAACTTGTGGAATCAAAATAAGGAACAAAGGTTAAGGAATGACACAAGACATAAGATTTCAAAATAATTTCTAGGAAGGGAATCCACCTCAAGTTTGTTAGCATATTTACTCCATATTTGACGAGGCCAGAACATGCGTGACTCTGGTATCTCATTTATGTCCTCAAGATAGTCACGGATAATGTTTGTTTTCTGCAATTTAGAGGAAAGGAATATAGTATCTAAGTACCAGAAGGATACTTGGATTGAGCCATGCAAATAAGATATTGCAGGTTGCCATCCAAACACCACCTGTAGAAATAAACCCATAGAATTGGAGAGAGGGTCCGGAGCCATGTCTTCCAATCCAGAGGCATGAAATAGCTTGGATAATCCTAACCCAACAAGTCCCGCTGCATAGTGGCAATACTCTTCATAGTCATCAACAGTTTCCACCTACAACATGAGAAGAAAGAACTAAGAATTGAATTATGCACTTGAAACAGAATGTAGAGTTGTATCTTTGATTTATGCATAAATTCATCTTTGGAGTTGGGAGTTAATACAAGCACAATCTTATTACAGGAGGTGATGTGATTATCTGAAATAAGCAACTCTCTTCCTCAATGAAACAAGTACAGGAACTGCTTAGACCATGGCATAACACTGTGACAAATCCATCAAAAGACACTTATCCGATTATACGTTAATCACATGCCTACTTATACAGTTTTTCTTTCACAAGCAAACCTCTGTGCCCAACTTAACCAGGCAATGACTATGAGTGAGTGAACTGCCAGCCTGGTCTGCAGCACAGGATCGGTCACCTATAGATGTCTGAACTCAGTCTTTTGTAATCTTCAGATGTTTGGAGACATCAGAATGGTCAATGCCCTCATTCCATAAGTTTCAGAATCGTTAGCTGCTTTCATGTGAGCACAAAATTCAGCCCAATACACTCAGCAGGTGGGTTGCACCAATAAGATCAGCAACTGTTCATTTGTTCTATGGTGTGGCCAACCTAATAATTGCACCAGGCATTCTTCTTGGTGGGGTCGACCTTTAGGACAGGTTGGGTCTCATACTCACATGACACACATTGGCAATTATCCACTAGTTGGATGATAACTCATTATCCAACTAGTTATATGTGACCATCTCTCTTAAGTCTAACATAACTTTTTTTTATGTTTAATATCATGTTAATTTTTTCTTCCCAGCCAGTTGCCTAGACAACTTAAGAGCGTGAGTCACCTAAGTTTGCTAGCCAAATTTAGACTATGGTCACATGAAACAATCGATGGACGTATTTTTATGAGATCCAGATAGAGAATGTTGATGCAAAATGCTGAAATGCGTTGCTGGTTTTCCAAAAAAAAAATTTGCAGAGACACGGGAATGGGTGTCCTTCCGACATATGAGAAATCAGATGCTTTCTATTGAATGATGAAATCTGTTAGAAATTTGTAAAGAGTTAAATTAGTGAACAAAGTACAATTTCATTGTTTTATATTCTTTCACAACATAATACATGAACATAATATATAATGATCATCAGATGGGCAGTTAAATTTACGCAATCTAATAACCAAGAAAGGTCAGCAATGTCCAAGACCGATAGGTTCCCCGTGTCTTCTAATTAGGAAAAGTTTCATGGGGTGCCCAACATGGTTTGGCTCATCCTGTCTTGGATCATTGCCCAATCATCTTGGAGTTTTGTTAGGAATATTGTGCGCCCATCCCGTTCCGATTTGAGCTAAGGTGGCTCGAAGAGGAAGATTTTATATCAAAGATTAAGGTAATGGAGCACTTCGAGAGTGGAATAGGTTGGGCCATCCATAGTTCAATGATATAACTTAAGTTAGCTCTCGGGGGGAAAAAAAACAAAAGAAAAAAGAAAAAAGAATGCAACTTAAAGTTCTTCTTTTCAAATGGCAATGAAGAAACTTAAATTTCTAAAAGAATGAACCAGATAGTGAGAATATCAATGATGTAATCCTCATGGGAACATTAGCAATGTCCCAAGAGTTTTCAACTCACATGCGGGATAGGCCAGCCAATCATTGATCCAGACTGTCGATTCATTTATATGACCAAGTGCAGGCCATGGTACAAAATCACACTGATCGGACAAACCTAACCCTTTGAATATTGGTCATTCTGTTACCCTTTTCTGTTTGTTTTTTTTTTTTACAAGCAATAGACCAGATGGCTAGCATCATTTAGCCAGAAGCACTTCTTTGGAGTCATAAATAATCTTTGGAGGAGCCTATTGACTAGATGTTAAGATAATGGTTGGACCTATTTTCTTTCTCCACTCAATCATGGACATCCATTTTTCATGATATTGATCGGATGATTATGATCGTCCTGTCATTGTGAATTTTGTAGTGGACCATCCATGTTATGAATGAGTGGACAGTCCTGATCAATGATTGGCCATCCGCACATCAATTAAAAACTTGGGGACATGATTAACATCTCCACTGAGATAGGGACATGTGTGTGCGACATAATTCATTGTGGGTATCATACCTGAAAATTGATATTATTCACATACAGTCCATGGTGAGAGGTGCATAAGTCTATGACATCTACACCACCCATTCTACAGGTTCCACTATGAATGGACCATATCCAAGAAATAACATTGGTTGGATGATCCTAGCTGCTTAAGTAGAGGACTTTTGGCCAATGAATGTCAACCATCAGTTGGCTTCTTCGGCTGTCCATTTCTTTCCTCCAAACTCCTCTGCCCTAGTTACAATCATCCAACTGGCAAGGTTTTCAGGCTATGGCCCATATGCCGGATGTGCATTCAGATGCTGTACACAGGTGCCACCTATCACCATGAAGTGCATGTGACATCTGGGTCTGATATTATCATGTGATATTAGCTTTTTCTTCTCCTTCTTTTGAGTAGTCATGTGATATTATCATTCCAATTGTCGCCCAATCACCAATAAACATTTTCAAAATCTTAAACATGTTGTCGCTCTTCATTGTTACTGTATTTCAAACATGTTTTTGGAGGAACCCGGTTTATGCATCTAGCTAGATTTAATAAATGTTTGTGTCAAATATACACTTCACTGTCATTGTTCTCAGTATGTTAACTCTTTTGCAAATAAAAGTTCTACATAATTCCAATACATTATGCCCACGCTGGAACTTCCCAAGGCTCTGCACAAAAGACTAAACATCGCACAACACTTAACTTAGTGTTGCTTCTTAGCAGTGTGAAAGAAAAAAATCCAAAAGCATAGCTAACATGTGAGTCATTAAAATTAGATTGACTTCCATTTCAAACAATAAACAACATAAAAAATAATATTAATAAGAGAAAAAAACATTACAGGCTCAACTATGATCCATTTCAGTTTTAAAAAATCAAAATCAAAACCTAGCATCCTTTTATTTATAATATATAAGCTATAGAATATGCATTACGGACCTCTTTGCATATAAATTTCGCCATCCCTGCACCCATTCTTTTTGTAATGTCTTCAATTGGCTCTTGATAACTGAAAAAGCATTCATGCAATAAAGATTACTATATTTTATTTTTTTTGAGAGTTAACAAATCATTTAATTAAAAAGAGCACAAAAGGCTGGAAACAAACAAAAAGCAACTACATCCCGAACAAAAACAAAGATTAATAATAAAAATAAAAATAAAATAAAATTGGAAGTTGACAAATTATAAAACAAAGATTAATATTATGTCAAAAAAGGAAGGAAGAAAAAAAGAAAGAAAGAAACTGCATGCATATTCTGTGGTTCACATCACTGAATGATTTATTGACACTTTGAAGATGTGTGACTCATATGAATGAACTCTTTCAGATTACTATTTTGCAATTGAACTGATGAAGTGCAGTCTAATATCTATAAAAGATCAACATGCAAAAGTCATCAATTAGATTGTGGTAATCCAACAGAGATGTCTTAGAATGGGCAGCTGTGATTAAAAATGTAGATTTGTCTGTAGTTGCATCCATGATTGGGTTAGAAAAAAAAAAAAAATTCGAAGGCAGATTGCCTTCTTTTTTTTTTCCTTAGGCAGACTGCTTATGATGTTCATTATATGAAAAGCCATGCCAAATATTGAATACTCTTCTTCGTTCATCAGATGAAAAGCCATGCCAAATATTGAACACTCTTCTTCGTTAATCTTCCTGTCCAACACGAAAAATCGAGAGTTTTTTAATATATATAATTTTGATAGAAGTCATTTAAGTGCAAATTTATCTTATTTCCTATGTTACCAGTTAGCCTTTTAAAAAAATGATAGAAGCATCGAGTTTTGCTCCAAAAAATATATTCCTAGTGGCGCCACCTCAAATTGGAAAGAATTGGCATTTCGTGTAAGGTCTTTAAGGTTGTCACTGGTCTTGAGAACCTTCATCTTTGAAAGTGCAAAGTCTCGTGTTCTGCACACTTTTCGGATGCGAAATGAAATTCATAGGATACATATCAGTAATTCAAAGGAGAAACATTAGGATACGTCTTGGTAACTTGGAACGTCTGTCCTTGTGGGGCAATTTGAAAAGGAGTATATCCCTCTCCTTGTAGTGCCTTCATTCCACTATTCTGATGGAGAAAGATTCTCTTCCCAACACGAGCCTCAGGTTCCATATGTGCTAGGGCCGAGTTGGTCTGCTCGGTGAATTTTGTTGATCTTTTATCAGATTACTTTTAGTCTACTTTCTCAAGCTTGAAATATTCCCACCATCTGTAAACACTACACAAGGGCCAATGGTTCTCACAGAGAAACTAGATTTGAAATTGTCAAAGTTTAATTTCCAAATGCAGTGGGTGGACAACTCAACTTCCCATTTGTCTTGGGACTAAACCTCACCAAAGTTAATGATGGTTTTTCAATCAGGTTACATGTCTCACTAACAACGTGATGGAAACCCAACAAACAGCACCTCTACATTTTCAATAACTGCATCAATCACAGTGAAAGCAAAAAAACACAAACCATGCACATTTCCAATAGAAATACGATATGACGTACGAAGGAAAGAATGGGCGTTTTTGGTTCAACCTAGCAATGGTAACAGGTGGCCACTTTTTGGTTAACCTAAATTGTTGATCTGGTGGTCCACAGCATATATGGGCCATACGAAATATCTCCCCTATCAGATGATCCAACAGACCCAACAAAAATCAATGCTTATAATCAATGGTCCATATCTAATGGGGGCCCAATCAAGGTATCCCCCATCACATGGGGATCACAGCAAGAACAAATTGGATTAAAAGGTGGGTCTCACATCTACAGTGCAAATGCTCATTTGGACATTTATGCTTCCTCTTTACAGAAACTATGATAATATAAGTGATGGTGACAAATAACATTCCATACCAAAACTCCTTCAATTAGTTATTTCAGAAGAATTGCTGGAAAAAAAAAACAACCTTCTTCTGAGCTCTAAAAAAGCAGTAGAAACGTAATGAAATTTATCCATGAGAACTTTGTAGTCCTTCTTACCACCTAAATATAAAAGAAATCACTAGGATCAACAAACAAGC
Organism: Magnolia changhungtana; assembly: GCA_030180095.1. Taxonomy (NCBI): domain Eukaryota; kingdom Viridiplantae; phylum Streptophyta; class Magnoliopsida; order Magnoliales; family Magnoliaceae; genus Magnolia; species Magnolia changhungtana. Next base: position 3,223,685 of record JASAUF010000481.1, read on the forward strand.
AAAGATTTAAATGCATCACACATAATCGATACTGTACACAATGAATATCAGAGCTGAATGATCTGCATAAATTATTTAAATGGAATTTTAAATCTAGGATAAGGCTGATATCTTTATTTCACAAAATGTCTTACAGATGCAACCAGCTTCTAGCATATAAAAGAAGACAAACAGGTTCAGCAAGAACAATTGTAAGAAATTTAGAGAACTGCACTCTTTCCAACATTTTCTAGATATTAATTTCCTTTGAAGATTAATGATCATACAAAGACAAAAAATTTAATTAAGAAAGACCTGAAGCTTTGGAGAAATTACGAAATTTATCATCACCCTACAAATTCAACATGATGATTGATGAGCATGTCAAATCTTCTGTCAGGAGATAAGCTGCATCAGTAGTTACTGTTTACCATTCAGAACTGAAAAGGTCGTATCATCAAAAGTCCTTGCATTTTGATATAGATGAAATTGAGAAACTACCTGCCGTGCTTCAAAGCTCAAAACTTTTACCCACTTTTCTTTTAATAGGCAGAGTTCAGACCCTTCTTTCACTAGTGTACGGAACATATTTAATTACTGTCTGCATGATATAGAAGATATTGTCTGTCCATGCTCGAGAAACGATATCATTAACAGTACTGTAGATTTGTCGTGAAGTTGCAAATTAGCATTCCGCAATCACAAAGTTGTTATAAGTTATAACCTGTATATACCCACTTTAGTGTTTGATTATTGATTTTTTCATTAGTTCTGCCATTGGTACCAGGTAAAATTCATAAAGAAGACTGCAGCAAATTATGTCAATAACACTATTATAAGACTGTCACAAAGTTGCAAAGTAACATTCTGCAGTCACAAAGTTGTTGTAACTAACTTGAACATACCCACTTTAATGTTTGATTATTGATTTGTTTTAATTAGTTCCAGTATTGATATCTGGTTCAAGATAAGGTTCATAGTCAAGACTGAAGGCACAGCCAGCAAATTATGACATCAACCATTAGAGATATTGGAGTGTAAGATGAGCTGATCTCTATAAAAAAAAAAAATTCCTCTCTTCTTTTTTTCTTTCTTCATCACCATCTTTATTTTTTTTATTGGCAGCTTATCTCGAAAGAAGTTGATTGGAAGTTACTAGTGAAAGATACTGGCAGACAGGAATGAATATTCCCTGGAAACCTCCACCAATTGTCACTTCAAAACCAAATTTTGATAGAAACTCTTGTCGTAATAAGCATGGCAGGGAGTTGGGAGAATTACTTAGGAAAGAGACCGGCATCTCCTTTATGCATACAGTTAGGGCATGTTTGGATACATGGAATCCAAGGAAAAGAAAGCAAAAAAATAATAATTTTCTAATGATGATTTCCATGAACACTATTGAACCATCGATTCCAATTTTAGAGTTCTTGTTTGGATAGCAAGTGGAAATATCATATTCCTCTCACAAGAATCACCGAGTTTCTTGTGCCAAGAATCCAAATTGTGGACAAGTGTATTCATTCTTTGTGGAATCCATATTTGCCTTTGCTATCCAAACAAAAGAAATAGTCTCATCAAAGGAAACCCTTTCCTCTCATGGAATCCTTAGTATCCGAATTGGGCCTTAGGGACAAACTGGGAGGTGGACTTCTTTTTTAATGAATACTGGGAGGTTGACTTTTCAGCTAGAGAATGGGCTGAAAAACAATATATTCGCTATGAATTGATTTCCGGCTGTTGTAACTTAGCATGTTATTTCCTTGTTAACGAATTACTCATTATTGATTGAAATAAAAAACAGTAAAGAATGCGTAGTGAGGATCCAGCATATCTGACTACAGTTTCTTCCAAGGCCCAACAATTTCCTGAGGAAATAAGCAAAAACAGCTGAATCCTCAAAATATAAGATGCAGCAAACATTTAAATCAGGTACCATCAATTAGGAAAGAAGATGCTTATACACACAAGTATTTAGTGATATTGAACTTGAATAAAAAATAGTAAGAGAAGTATTCTCCTATGCAACTAAGAAAACACAAAAAAGCTACTTGCATAATAAGATTTGCGGGATGACTTACATGAGAAATGCCAATCATGGTTATATATGTAACGATGAAAGGATAGCAGAACTGGTACTTTGACATCAGAAGCTATGCTTGTATCATCCTCTATCAAGTAAATAATGGCGCCAGCGTCAAACATGAATAGAAAAACAATCAAAATTCACAATAGAGGCTAGGAACTAGAAGAAGAATGCAGACAATATGAATTTATGATGAGGATGATGATGAATTTATGATAACAATTAGAATGCAGCACATATCATCCTACTTAAAGGTAAATTGTTTCAACTGGGTCCAGCCATATATAACTATAAGATAGAAGACAAAAAAAAAAAAAATTCTTTCCGTCTTTTCTACTTGAAAAAAATAATGAAGAAATTGGCCGGTCATTCAATTCAAGCTGTGTTTGGATGCTCAGCTGAACTAAATTGCAAATTCATTCATAGCATTGTAGAGTATTCATGTAGACAACCCCAATTAGTTGGGTAATTTTCCTCCAATTTAAATCCTTATATGGGTAATTTTCCATATTTCTAATTACTGATTTGAACCTCAAATAACTAAAATTGTGTAAATATTCTAAAATATCCAATAAACCATGACAAGCCAACAAAAAAAAAATGACAAGCAAATTCATGACAAAGAATTCTCATGAGAGAAAATGCCAAATGCACATTAAAAAGGCATAAGCATAAAAAGGTAAATAAATAAATAACAAAGTTACCCTTTAAATGTAAATGTAAAATGATTGAGTAACAAACCGTTTTGAGTTCATTGTAGGCTTAGTCATAGTAGGAAAAAAAAAAAAAAAATCATACCCACAAAATATAATGGCATCATAGATATAAGGAACTAACCGACGGTGTCAAGGCCTCTGAGAACCAAATAAAAAATACAAACCTACAAAAAAAAGGAACCTAACAGAAATCAGATCTAGTGGTGCAATGTAGCTAACAGAACAGAAAGAATTCAGGCGAGTGACAGCTGGTGACATCTACCCAGGTTGAGCAAAATCAAAATTTTGAATAGAGACATGACAGGCACAGCCCGACCAGTTCAAAATCCAGACCGGAAACCAACCCAGGTCGGCCCATTTACAGCCCTAGAGGACAGTGGTAGGCTATGAAGTGGGTTCGCCGCACTGTAAGGTAGAATTAGTAATCCATACACAGTACCTTGGCACATATGTATGTCAGTCCGGGCTATCCAAATCCTGGGCCCTGCTCGGAATGGAGAACAGCCCAAAGATCACACTAATCCAGTGATCTCAACTATCCGATCTCACCAGTTCAATTCACAGCACTGACATTTTTTCATCAACCTTCCACTCGATGACCACGGATCAAACAGTGAAATTCCTAATTAATTTCCATGCAGAGAGGGCCCACGATTTGGATGTCTTGGATCAAAGTAAACTTCCATGTTCCTAGCTGTGTACTGTAGCTTTGTTGCTAGCATTCCTTTACAGTGAAGCAAACTCACACCGAAGTGTTGCCATCAAGGTAATGCCAACAATATCTATCAATGGCATTATTCTGTTATGATGCATGCATCCATTTTCCCTGCTTTTAGTATTAGGGGTCATTTGGGAGCGTTGATCAATGTGAATCGGTGGTAATTGGTGTTTTGGGGAGTATATTTGACATGAATTGGAATACAATTCACATCAAATACACCAAAAGACACTTTTTTGAAATCACAGCAAAACCATATGATTCCATTTCGCATGGATTCCGATTACCACTAATTCGCAAGTCAGAGTCATCTCTCTCACACTCTCTTCCAAATACAGGCTGCCAAACACAATTTGGCGATTCCAATTATTGAATTGCCAGATTCCAGTGGATTTCGATTACAGGCTGCCAAGCACAACTGGTGATTTCAATTCACATGGATTCCATGGTAATTGCCAATGCATATCAAATACAAGCTACCAAACAACCCCTCAGAATTAACTAGGAGGGTTGTGTGCACAAAAAAATAGGGTGTAAATATCATTTCAAGATTCAAAAAATGGAAAATCATAACAAATGCCAATCTAACTCAACAGACTGAAATAATATATATGCCATATGCAGGTTTTATTCATAAAATCATTCTCTGCCTTTAGTATTAGAATTAAGATAGGATGCAGATATCACTTCAAGACTCGAAAAAACATTTGAAATGGATAATCATAGCAAATCCCAATCCAATTCAACAGACGAGTAACAATATCTATGCCCTACACTCTTTTGATGCATACATCCGTTTTCCCTGCTTTTCTTATTAGAATTAAGTAGAATGAATGTATGCATAAAAAAATGTAGGGCGAGAATATCACGAAAGGGATCATCATAGCAATATCTGTATCTTACAAGATAGATAGATAGATATTGAGAAATTGATCAATGGGGGAAATGTGGAGCGAGAGGGATGTACGGACGGCATTGCGGAGCTGAGGGTGTAGTTGTTGGATGGCGAGGGCGAAACTTCGAGAGACTTTATGGAGCATGATGTAGCAAAAGGCCCAGTGAGGATCGTCCGGGATCTGCTTCTCTGCTTGGACGGCTGCGATCTTCAGCTTCACCAGAGGGCAGAAATCCTCCGGATGTTTCAGTATCGCTCCCAAACTCCCCATCTCTCCGTTTTCTTCTGCAAATCAGAACGGAAGAGAGAGATTTCTCTTCTCCTTTAATTCTGCAAATCGGAAATAAGAAAGAGAGATTTCTCTTTCGTTTTTCTGCTCTAGTTTCTTTTCTTTCACTGCAAATCGGAAAGGAGAGAGACTCCTGTGGAATCCGTTGTGGTGTCGCTGTGAACGCAAGACTGCTGCGGAATCTGTTGTGCAGTCGCTATGGAGTATGGACACAGATTGTCGTATTGCCACGAGAAGGTGATGACAGAGAGGAGGTTAACACCCACCGTGTGGGGCCCACCTCGATCCACGCCGTCCATCCGTTTTCTCAACTTATTTCATTATCTTATTTTAAAATTTAGGATATAAAAATCTCCGATGGACCACACTACTGTAAAATGTGATGAGTAACCAATAAAATATTTTTAAACCCCAGAAGTTTGGGATCAATATGATATTTTTATTTTCCCTTCATCACGATCTTTTTGACCTTATCAACGGATTGGATGGAAAATAAACATTACATATTTTCTTAAGTGGGCCTTAGGATTTTTGTTAATGGTGAACGTTCAATCACCACTGTTTACTGTAGTGTGGTCCAACTCAGATTTTGATCTAATTAAATTAAATTTTGGCATACCATACTAAAATGGGTTTTTTAAACGGATGAACGGAGTTGATATAAAATATATTCATCATGGTGGGCCCAGCGGGTGTTACTTGGGTAACAGCTAATCCGCTCCCGTGTAAGAGATATGCTATAGCGATTCGCGCGAAGAAGTGTGAAGGAGTTCAATTCGCGCCATGTACCGATCCGGAGATTACACGTTACTCGGCTAACACGTTAGTGGGAGTTACCTTTCCGTGTAATCCCAGCTTGATGAATTTGTTTTATATCCACTCCGTTCCATCTGTTTTTCCATCTTATTTTAGGACGTGATCTAAAAAATTAAGAAGATAAAAACTTCAGGTGGACCACACCATTGGGAACAGTGGTGATTGAATGGCCACCGTTAAAAGCTTCTTAGCGCCCACGTAAGGTTAATTTGCCATGCAAACGGTTAATAAGGTTAACGACATGGATGGAGAGAGAATATAAAGATCGGATTGATCCAACTTTCGTGGCCGATAAAAAGTTTATAATAATTTACCACTGTTTCCAGTGGTGTGGCCCACCTTAGATTTGGATCTGCTTAAATTTAAGACCGTTCCCTAAAATGAGCTGTAAAAACGGATGGACGGCGGGGATATATGAAAAATCATCAAGGTGGGACCACGGTAAGGGTAACACCCACCAAGGTGTCACAGGACCAGAGTAGCAACCAGATTACTTTCGCAAACTGAGAGCTACGTGGTTGGACCTTTCTTTAAATCTACTCGATCCATCAGTTACGCTGCCTCATTTGAGGCATTGAAACCAAAAATCATGATCATCTAAAACTCAGATTGGCCACACCACAAGAAACAGTTGAGATAGAATTTCAACCATTAGTTTTGTGTCGTACCCAGAATGGTGGTTATGTGCCATCCAATCCATTCGTCTGATTTACCTCACAAGATGAAATAATTACCCAAAAATAATAGTATTCAAAAATTCCTGCGGGCCATGCTACTTCAAATTTAGAAGTTTAGGTATAATTTCTTGGAGTGGGCCACTGAAGTGTTTTATCGGTCTAATTTTTGGGAAAAAGGAAGATAAAGTGTTGTTGTATCTGATAAACGGTGTGGATTTCATTTAAGTTAAGTAGTTTATCCCAATTTGTCGGAAGTAACACGGTAAGTACCTCGCTCATGGAGGGCTGTACATGGACCGAGTTAGCACGGTTAGCTCGCTAGTCTCACTCAAAAATGATCGATTCGACTCGGTTTGAAACTGAGTTCGAGCTGATTTTTTTAGCTCAAAAAATTTCGAATGAGTTCAAGCTGGACTCAACTTGGATCGAACCCCAACTCGAATTGAACTCGGATCAAACCAGTTATGTGATTCAGTTACTTTGGTATTGATTTTGCTCACCAAGTGTGTTTGATGAAATGACTCAGCAAAGTGTCGGCTGGTGGCAAGGAAGTTATGTATATAAAACAAGTACTTTTTTTTTGTGATGTTGATGTTGCCCGCGAGGTGTCTGATGAAATACCTATAAAATGGCTGCTGCTATTTTACATACCGTCAGAATTTGAAGGTGTAGTTCATGTATTTGTGAAAATGCTGCACAGGCAAACTCAGCTTGAACTGCTCGAGGTGCTGAAATCGAGCCGAGCTGGCCAATCATGCTTGAGGACCGAGCAGCCAGTGGCCAAGCCAAGACGAGCTTGGCAAGTTCGTCTCAGTTCGACTCGTGCACACCGGAATCGTTGCAATGCGGGCCGTTGGTAGGAGGGAGATGATGCAGGGAAGCGGAATCGTCTACGTATGCTCCATTAGATAAAAGCAATTATCTGGACCGTACATGCAGAATATAAGCTCGATTTTGCTCTCAAAATGGATAAGTTCACCTCGCGTGGCTGCTGAGTTTTGTATCATCATATTTTTATATATTTTCTTGTGAATTACGCCTCATTAACGTGTTTAGTAAACATGCACGCCATGGTGGGGCCAGGAACGCACATACCTATGGTTGCCATCCACTCCCATTCTTACTTGACGTGGGGCCGATCTTAGCTGGCTTTTAAGACAGGACATCGACGATGTGATTGAACGCCCACCGTTAAGAACTTCTTGGGGCCCACCATAATGGTCACAGTACTGTGCAAAGGGAAAGCATAAATATTTATTTTGTGTTCAAGAAGATTTCAAAGGTAGCTGTTTAATCTGGATTATTTTATTTTCGTGATGGTTCCACTTAGAATTTGGATTTGCCTATTTTTTGGATCATATTCTAAAATAAGCTGGAAAATAAATGTATGATGTGAATAAAACAGATACATCATGGTAGGTCGCTACAGTACTCAATCGTCACTGTTTTCTGTGGTGTGTGTTGAAGGGACAAGGAGTCCGAATCCAACCAGCTCATATGTCAACTCATCTGCAGATTATTCATGATAGCATCGTATCCATTCCAGCCTTTCTAATCTTTGTAGATTCATTTTCTTTATGGTTTTCTACTTTTAGTTTTCCTCCATCTCTTGTATAAATACGGGTGGTGTGTAGCTCAAATGAAGTAAGCCTCTTCCTTTCACTATCGTGTATTTCATCATGGTATCAAAGCGCTTGTTGACCTGGGCCACTGATCTAATTTTCTACGGTCCGATCTAGCTTCAAAAGCCCGGAGCATAGAGGCACCCCAATCCTTCCATCTTCTCTATCTACCAAATCTGTTTGTTGGGTGTGATCACCATAATCGAATGTAGCTGATCTATACAACTGCCCATCCTCTGTCAAAGCCTCTCCTTTGCTTTTCCTACAGCTGCCTATCCTCTGTCAAAGCCCCTCCTTTGTTTTTCCTTTGATATTGAAGAAGATGAGAAAGATGCTGATGTGGCTGACATCGCAGCCGTCGAAATCATAAGACTCTGATCATACATACTGGACCCCATATACTCTATATCTTCATCCTTACTACACAACAGCTGTGCATATTGCTGTAGATCTAGGTACAAATCCTCCATTGCTGACATTGCACCAAGGTTGTCTGATGCAGTGGGCCCTCGATCAGAGACATCCTTGCTGTCTGAGAGCAGCTTCTGGTGGAATAGCTTTCATATTCAAGGCATAACTCAAGCTCTTCACTGCCTTTTTTTTTTTTTTTTTTTTTTTTTTTTTTTTTTTTTGTACTTGTTATTCAATCCATCCATAGTCGCTCTCCATTCCCCCAAATTGTAGAAAACCTACAAACCGCTGTCCACTTCGGCCTGACACTACTGCCAGATTCTTTTTCCACACTACAATTTTTAAAAAAAATTTGAAGTGTGGGCCTATTGTTCTTAGATCATGACCATTAGTCTGTTGCATCCCATCATGGGTGGGCGATAATACAATATTTTTGTAAAAGAGAGAGAGAGAGAGAGAGAGAGAGAGAGAGAGAGAGAGAAGGGTTTGATTCCCCTTAGCCTTAATATTTCTCCATGGCATCGTCCAAAGTCCTTGACGATATTTCATCCTCCTGATGAGGATTTCACACAGTCTGAAAATCCAGAACTGAAGATCACATCATCTCCTCCCACGGGGCCTAATTTTCTCTAGTGGCAACAAGCTGTCCACATCTTTATTGGCGGCAAACGAAAACTTGGCCACATCACTGGGACCCTTTATTGTCCAACTGATGGAGACTCTAAGAGAGCAGCATGGGAATCCGATGACATGATTGTCATGTCATGGTTATGTAACTCCATGGCGGACAATGTTCGAAGTGGTCTTCTTTTCTTAAAAACAACAAAAGAAATATGCGACACGGTCCATGAACTCTATAATGATGCACACAACATGTCACGCATCTTTCAATTAGAGAAAGAGATTGTCTCTCTCCGACAGAACGATCAAAGCCTCACAAAGTACTATGCCACACTCTGGAGTTTATGGGAGGAGCTTGCCTATCATGATGAAGAAGATACCTATTGTTCTCACGATGTGATTCTTATCAAGAAACGTCAAGAGCGACGCTGGATCTTCAAGTTTTTAGATGGCCTTAATAATGAGTACGAGATACTCCGACAACAAATCATCCACAACGCTGATATGATGACCTTGAATCAGGTTTATACTCAGCTTACAAGAGAAGAAAAACAAAAGCAGGTTATGATTCCCCATGCCTCGATCACACAGTCTGCTCTACATGCTGATGCTCTTTTTTTTTATAAAAAGGGTCGAGGTCGTGGACCTCGAGGTCGTGGTCGTGGTTCTCTTTTTTGCACTCATTGCAAACATACCAACCATATGGTTGACTATTGCTGGATCAAACATGGTAAACCTCCCATGCAGGGAGGCTTCAGTCATGGACGTGGTCGTTCGTCAGGTGGCCAATGGGCCAATTTGTCTTTACTGAATCTGAGGAGACACCATCTGCTTCCTCCACTCCTATGGTCCAAATTTCCCAAAAAGAATATGATATAACTTGATCACCCAGAAGGCTGGCCTCTCGGTCTCAAAATCCATGGCTACTTCCGATTCCCCACTGTCTTGTACATCCACTCCTGCCTTCTCTTCTCAACCCTGGGTCATAGACACCGAGGCCACAGATTATATGACTGGTATGTCTCACATTTTTAAAAATCTTTTCATCCTAGTTCTACGTTAAGGTCAGTAAAGTTAGCAAATGGAAACATTACTCTCATTACGGGGTCAGGAACTGTTCCTCTAACCTCTACTGTCTCCCTCGATAAGACCCTTCTTGTCCCCGGTCTTGACTCCAAATTGCTTTCCGTTAATACTCTCACCAAACAATTTAACTATGCTGCCATTTTTCTTCCATCTCATTGTATGTTTCAGGTTCTTAAGACGCAGAAGATGATTGGTGGTGGGCGTGAACATGCTGGTCTTTACCAATTCGATGATGATATTCAACCTCGATCAGCAGCCCATCTTCTGTCAGTCACTTAGGAGGATTTTTTTCGATGGCATTGTCGATATGGTCATCTCTCTTTTTCCATTTTACACAATTTATTTCTTACTTTAGCTTCCCACCAAGATGTTAAGACCTTTCAGTGTAGTACCTGTGCTTTATCAAAGCAGAAACGTGTTTCATTTCCTTTAGTCTTGAATAAAGACTCTGATCCTATGTTTTTTATCATTCAATCTGATGTTTGGGGACCTGCTCCTATTCCATCCTCCATGGGATTCCGGTATTTTGTGTCTTTGATAGATCGTACTACCAAAATGACTTGGATCTATCTTCTTAAAAATAAAAGTGATGTGTTTGAAACTTTTAGATCTTTTCATGTTTGGTTGATTAATCAATTTGCAGTAAAAGTCAAGGTCGTTCATTATGATAATGGTGGCGAATACCTTTCCTCTGTTTTAGCATCAAGTCAAACACCACTTGTGCTTCTACTCCTCAGCAAAATGGGATGGCAGAGAGAAAGAACCAACAATTATTGAATATCACTCGTTGCCTCCTCACTGAGATGCATGTTCCCAAACGTTATTGGGGAGATGCAATTCTCACCGCATGCTACTTGGCCAATCGCTTGCCTCATTATGCTTTAAACTTTCAGACTCCGATATCTTTGTTTAAGAAAGTTCACCATATCTCCGATATTCCTCTTCGAGTTTTCGGCTGCACTGCTTATGTGCATGACTTCTCTCCATCTCAAACAAAGTTATCAGATCGATCCATTTCTTGCATGTTTGTTGGGTATTCACCTACCTAGAAAGGTTATAAATTTATGGATCCACATGCAGGTCATTGCTTTGTCACTCTCGATGCGACATTTTTTGAGTCTCTCATTTTTTTTCTTCGACGACTTCATCTCCTCCCTTATCACCACATGTTATTCCTATCCCTTTTCTAAACTCCCCGTCCCCTACCTCACCTTCTTCGTCATCACTTTCCACGACTCCGCCACCGCTACCACGCCTCACCACTCGCCCCAACACTCGACCTCTCCATTTACAGGACTACGTCTGCACTCAAGCCTCATCTGTCTTACAACAAAGAAAAGGGCGAGTCACCACATCACTGCCTCCACCATCATCCGACGCTTCAAGATCTGCTCCTGACTTAGCTCTTTTTGCTACTCCGGGGAAAGGTATTCATCCTTGCACGTTTCATCCTATTCAGCATTTCGTTTCTTATCAGTCATTATCTCCATCCTACCGAACTTTTCTTGTCAATGTTGATTCTGTATCTATTCCTGCACAAGTGGATGTGACATTGGCTCACCCTCACTGGAAGCATGCTATACTTGAGGAGATGGATGCCTTAGAAAAAAAATCAAACTTGGGAGCTTGTTGACTTACCGGTCGGTAACCGTAAGTGGGTTTACACTGTTAAGCATAAATCTGATGGTACCATTGATCGATACAAAGCACGCCTTGTTACAAAAGGCTTCACACAGACTTATGGCATTGACTACACTGAAACTTTCACTCTAGTTGCAAAAAATGAATTCTATTCGGGTTCTCTTGTCTATAGTTGCAAATTTGGATTGGCCCCTGCATAAACTTGATGTAAAGAATACCTTTTTACATGGTGACCTTTATAAAGAAGTATATATGTCCTTACCTCCTGGGTTTCGTCGTAAGAGGGAGGAACATAAGGTTTGTCGCCTTCGCAAGTTCATCTATGGCCTTAAGCAGTCATCACGGGCTTAGTTCAAAAAATTTGCTCATGATATGCAAGCTGCCCATTTTCACCAATGTAGCTCCGATCATTCTGTTTTTTGGAAGCGCACCACCAATGAGCTCACCGTGATCTCGGTCTATGTTGATGACATCATTATTACGGGCGATGATTCTACTTCTATATCCGGCATTAAGTCCCATGTTGCTCATACCTTTGAAGTTAAATATTTGGGCTCTTTACATTACTTTCTTAGCATTGAGATTGCTCGCTCTCGCTCCAGTATTTCCTTATGTCAGAGGAAATATATATTGAACTTACTCCATGAAACGGGTATGCTGGGCTGTAAGCCTGTTGCTACTCCTCTTGAGATCAATCATCAGCTCACCTCTCTCCTTGGTGAGTCTCTCTCAGATCCTGGTCCGTATCAACGGCTCATTGGCCGTCTTATTTACTTAAGTATTATAAGACCCAATATCTCTCATGTTGTGAGTGTGCTTAGTCAGTTTATGCACTCCCCACGAGCTACCCATTTGGATGCTGCCTATCATGTTCTCCGTTATCTCAAAGGTTCCCCTGGTAAGGGCCTTCTTTATTCCAGACATGGACACTTGTCTATTTTCGCCTTTTCTGATACAGACAAGGCCAATGCCAAAGATGACTGGAAATCTACAACCGGTTACTGCTCGTTTGTGGGGGAAAACTTGGTTACTTGGAAAAGTAAGAAGCAGCCGGCTGTTGCTCGATCCAGTGTTGAGGCCGAATATAGGGTTATGGCCCATACAACTTGTGAGTTACTTTGGCTTTAAAAAATTTTGATCGAGCTTGGCCTCTCTCCGGATTGACATTTCTACCAATCCGGTCTTTCATGAGCGCACAAAGCATATTGAGGTGGATTGCCATTTTATTCGAGAGAAAATTAAATCCCATGAAATTATCACTCCACATGTTCGCACTAGGGACCAACTAACAGATATTTTCACTAAACCTCTTTCACGTGACCAGCATGACACAATCACTTCCAAGCTTGGTCTTTCGAATATCTTTAGACCCAGCTTGAGGGGGAGTGTTGAAGGAACAAGGAGTCCGAATCCAACCAGCTCATCTGCCAACTCATCCGTAGATTATTCATGATAGCATCGTATCCATTCCAGCCTCTGTAATCTCTGTAGATTCATCTTCTTTATTGTTTTCTACTTTAGTTTTCCTCCATCTCTTGTATAAATACGGGTGGTGTGTAGCTCAAATGAAATAAGCCTCTTCCTTTCCCTATCGTGTATTTCATCAGTGTGTCCCATTTGAAAATTGGATATGCTTAATTTTTTGAATCATACACTAAAATGAAATGTTAAAATAGTATGTCAAAAATAGATGGATGGCATGGATGTAAGGCACATATGTTATGGTGCCCCCACAGTCAAGGATCCAGTGCTTGACATGTGTAATGACATTCAATTCCACAGAGATAACAGGTGGAGGCTGACGCTAGGAGGGACATGTTGAGGTGAGCACCGTCTTCCGGAGATAACTATTTCGAATACACGAAACTTATCTAGACTCCGCGGAGATGCCTCAAATCCATGTAGATGATGGAAAATGAATTTACAACTCTATGGAGAAGTTTCAGAATCATACTGTAACTAAAACTCTTAGAAATTGTGACTTAATATAAATAGTAAACTTACTATTTATCGACAGTCATTATTCCTATTAGTGCGCATGGTTTTTGGCTAAAAATAGTAAGTATCCTATTTGGCCGAGCCACGATGTCTAATTTTTCTAAGCAATTTTTGTGTTAGACACAACCCCTAAAATCAACGAAAATAAACAGGGATTTCTCAATCTGATAGAATCTCACAAATTCGGTGTGGGCAACCTAGCACAGCGGGTTGGGTGGCTAAAAAAGCTCATCCTACCCCAAAACCCAGCGGGTTGGGTGGCTAAAGAATCTCATCCTACCCCAAAATCATATATGATACGTCCAATAACTCATTATGATTTGCGAAATACATCCATTTTATATTCTGACGGTCCAGATCACCTCCGTCTCCGATCAGGCCTTTTCTGGTCCATCTTGGCCATGAAATTATCCGCGACCCGCTCTACATCAGAGGCCCACTAAGATGCGCCTAGAATAAGTCAATTTGCGAGACAAGGGCTTGATAAAAACAAATGGGGATGAGAATCCTCTAATGTTTTAGACCGTCCAAAACACCAAAGTTTGTATCCCTTGTTGCGTTGTATGTATAAAATCCACTCCATTGGTTTCATCATTCATTCAATGACCTATGGTGAAAAAATAATAAGCAAGATCCTAAACTTAGATGGGCCACACCATAGTTAAAAATGGGAATTGGAATGTCAACCATAGGTTGTATATGAGGCTACAATTGAGTGCTTCTTTTGTCATGAACTCAAGAGGTTTTAAAACCAGTACCACATTGTTAACATTTTTGTAGCTAACGGCGGCATTTTTAGTTGGGCGTATACGCAGTATGTACCGTTCAAATAATAATTCTCACCTAATAAGAGTGGATTTACATATAAAACAGGTTGGGACCCACAAACTTAGGTGTTTTTCAGCTGCCTAAAAAGATTTCAGTCCAAAAAAAAAAGCCACTTAAGTGGACCACACCATAAGGAACAAATGCATACTGTTGAAATCTTTTCGAGACACAAGTTTTGAATCAAGTAATATTTAATTTGTTCTTAGATCATGAATGTGTTCACCTCATGAACAAGTTAGTGTTAGAAATTAAAAAATATTGTACACAATGAAGGATAGAAGAACAAGATAATGAGACAATTAGATCTATCGAGTTTAAGGCCTGACTTGAATAATCAATATCTCAAGACAGATTTAATACATTTTTTTTTATAGTTCCAGCAAGTGCAAACATAGGAAATCTTTCATGATGCAATAAACTCTCATTCTTAATTTCAACACGAAAATTTGCATATTTAAGTGTTGAATAGATCTCTAGATTTGATATTGATATACCTTTAAGACATTCAGAAAAACTCAACAAGAGGTCAGATCGAGAGTACTTGCACAAAAGATGATATTATCTTAAGAATCCAAGATTTATTGCAATTGAAGGGTCACGGAGTTCTTCATGAAGAGATGCTAATATAAAACTATAGCCACATGTTCTAATCATCTTAACTATTGCCACATAAGCGACATGTAGCATAAATGCCACATGTACAACTATGTTACAGTCTCTCTCAACAACACTAAGGTTAAAATACTTCATGGTAGAGCCTAGTTCATTTTAAGTTGCACCATGTCTCAAAACGATGTGAACCAGTGCCAAAGAGACTCTTTTGACTCCTGCGCAGGTGTGAAGTGCATGGGGACTTGAGGAGATTTGAACCCTAGTTGAGGAAGCAAAAATCCATTCTCATACCAATTGACTACACTCTATTTATACAAAATTTTAATTATTAATATATTTATTTACTTATTAAAATAAACTTTTATTTTTAAAATTTATTTTTAATTTTTTAGTTTTTTTTTTAAAAAACACAACAATTAGATGTCATATGGAGACTATAGTGACCCAGGAATATTTAAATAGTCAACATTATCATTCCACATTTGCATGTGGCCACATTGAGCTTCCATCAGCATGGTTTTCAGCCCACCTTCTAAAATAAGTAAGCTTTAAGTGATGGAACAAATAAATTATATATTCTGCATTGAAGTTGATTCAATATCATGTGGAGAGATTTGATTGAACAGTGTGTTGCTGGTAACTGACACACAATATATATATATATATATATATATATATATATATATATATATATATATATATATATAAAAGTTGTTCAACTAGCCACATCTTTGACAATAACTTCTAATTCAACATCACCATAAGTGGACAGTACCCATCCATATACATCCATGGGCTCCACAGAATTTTACTGTGTCTACGGTGGAGGACACGTGGGGAGATAATATGCAAATCACGTAGCAGTACTCTCTAGACTACAACTAGAATCTTCCAGTGACTACAACTTGAATCCAACATATATCGTAACCAACGGCTTTCTCGTTTCAACCTTACGGATTAAAAAAACTCAGCTTGTCCCCACAGGGGGGACAACTTAAAATCACATATTGAGCCTCTAAAATCATGCATTATGACGTTCCTGTGTTTTTGGATGGGCTGAGCTTTTAGAAGTGGATTGCGTCGTGCCCCAGTCACGAGAGACTGAGTCCAGGCAGGGTTCTGTGGGCCCATCAGAGATCATTTTACGGTACTAGCTAAAAAATGAGGCTGATCCAAAGTCCCAGGTCTACTACATAGTGGGAATTGAATGTCCACCATTTTAAAACTTCTTTGGAGCTGCAAAAGTGATGTCCGGCCAATTCAGCGTGGCCTTATAATGCTTTAGGTTTAGGGCTGTACACGAACCAAGTTAGCTCAGTTAGCTTGGTTTGCTCGCTCAACTTGACTCGAAAAAGATCGATTCGATTCAGATCCAAACTCGTGATTTTGAGCTGAGTCGAGTTGATTTTTTTAGATTGAAAAAATTTTGAACCGAGTTTGAGCTTGCCCGAGCTCGACTCGACTCGGATCAAACCCCAACTGAAATCGAACCAGTTTGGTGACTTGTTTACTTTGTTATTGATGTTGCTCACCAAGTGTTTGATGAAATGACTCAACAATGTGTCGATTGGTGGTAAGGAAAGTATGTATACGAAATAAGTAACATTTTTTTTTTTTTTTCTAAATTTTGATGTTGCCTACAAGGTGTTTGATGAAATACCTGTAAACAACTGCTACTATTTTACATATAGTAAGAAATTGAAAGTGCACTCCATGTGTTTGTAAAAATGCCACGGAGGCTCGATCTTGGCTTGAACTCAGCTCGAACTGCCCGAGCTGCTGATCGAACCGAGTCAAGTCGAGTTCAAGTTAAGTCAGCTCGTGTTGGAGCCGGGTCAAGCTATGCCAAGCTCGACTTGGTTCAACTCATGTCCACCTCTATTTGGGTAACACGAAATGGGATTGCATATTGAGTTATTACTAAGCTCTTATCGTACTAAGTAAACTCTATTAGACCCGCCGTGAATGTATGTGGTTTATCCATGTTGTCCATCCATTTTCCCAGCTCATTTAAGGGGTTGAGAGTAAAATTGAAGCATATCCAAAGATGAAGTAGACCATACCTCAAGAAACAGTGGAAATAATTATTTCCACCGTTGAAACTTTGTTAGGCCCCACAGTGATGTTTATTTGTCATCCAAATTGTTCATGAGATCAAAAAAATATTGATGAAGGGAAAACACAAATATAAGCTTGATCCAAAACTTACATGGCCCTCGAGAATTTTTCAATGGTAGACATTCAATTCACACTGTTTCCGTGGTGTGATCCATTTGAGCTTTGGATATGGTTTATTTTTGGGCTCAGGCCCTAAAATTATCTTGTACAATGGATGGAAAGAGTGGATAAAATATATAAATCATGTTGGACTCCACAGTGTACTGAGTTACTCACTACGTAATCCGCTTCCGGGTTACACGGGCTCAGTGTAACAGGGTTACGAAACTGCAGAGCAGGTAGGACAGGAATACAACGGACTCAGACCCACTTGTCTACAGCCCAGATCACATGTTCTCCCCTTAACCCAATTCTCTGGGTATACTTGATGTTTATATCCACTCCATCCGTCTGTTCCATCAGCTTATTTTAAGACATGAACCAAAACGTGAGATAGATCCAAGACTCAAGTGGGGCACAGGAATGTAGATTAAATGCCCACCGTTGAATCTACACTCTGATCCATATCTCAAGTGGTAGACTGAGAGAAGATATCTCGTTTCAATACCTGAGGTCATGGTATCGATTCCCTAGTGGTGGTGGCTAACAGTGGAGTGTGGACTGACAGTGGAGTGTGTACTAACAAGCTAGCCCAAAAATAATAATAATAATAAATGCCCACCGTTGAATCCTTAGTAAAGGTCACAGAAGTTTTAGATCAGGCCACGTTTGTATTTTCCTTTCATTCGGGTGGGAATCACCTTATGGACAGGCTGGATGGCATATAAACATCACCAGTGGGTATCTTCATCCCTGCTGTCCTCTGGTATGGCCCACTTGAGTTTTGGATCTATCACATGCTTAGATTCATGTTCTAGAATCAGCTGATGAAATGGATGGACGGAGTGGATATAACACAAACATCGTGGTGGGGCTCACAGAGCTTTGGGTTACAAGGGGAGTTTGTAACCCCGTTACGAAGTTGCCAAAGATAGGGGTGTACATCCAGTCGAATTGAGTGAGCTCGCCCCAGCTCAACTCGGCTCGGCCACTAGCTGACCTTAGCTCGAACTCGGCTCAGCTCAGTCCTCGAGGCTAACTAGTCAAATCGGCTCAGTTCGGTCAACAACTCGGGCTAGTTCGAGCCAAGATCGAGCCGAGTTCGCTTGTGCAGATACCTCGTTCCAACACTGAGGTCTTGACATCGATTCCCTTGTGGAGGTGGCTAACAGTGAAGTGTGATCTGACAGTGGGTGCACTAACAAGCTTTAAAAATAAAAATTTTCAAAAAAAAAAAAAAAAAAACTGAGTTTGCTTGTGCAACATTTTCACAAACGCCTAAATTGCACCTTCAAAATCTCATTATATTTAAGACAGCAGCAATGGTGTTTACCAAACAC
This sequence comes from Magnolia changhungtana, assembly GCA_030180095.1. NCBI lineage: Eukaryota > Viridiplantae > Streptophyta > Magnoliopsida > Magnoliales > Magnoliaceae > Magnolia > Magnolia changhungtana. The sequence continues at coordinate 3,242,237 of JASAUF010000481.1, forward strand.
CTAAGCAACATAAAAATAAAGAAAAAAAAAAAAGGGTATTGGTTTCACATACATACCTTCCTTGCCATCAGCCACACTTCGTTGGGTCATTTCATCGAACACTTGGTGAGCAACATCGATATCAAAATAACCGAGACACCGAACTGGTTTGATCTGAGTTGAGTCGAGCTGCCAGACCATCCATTTACTGACTCTCATCATGGATGCCTTTTATGTAATGATGCCTAACAAAAGGGCCTATCCACAATTCTTCCCTTTAAGGCGCTTAATATTGTCCATGAACCTTTTTTCTTTACAACCGTGGCTTTAGTGTCCAGCATTTGGATATATGTGCATCTCGGGCAGATTAGCATCCATATCAAGTAGTCCTACATGGACAGTATACAGAAATATTCATTTGGATAGCTAGGATCATCTGGATATATGTGCATCTCGGGCAGATTAGCATCCATATCAAGTAGTCCTACATGGACAGTATACAGAAATATTCACTGCCCACTAAGAAAAGTAGTATAATGGACGGAGATGATTAAAGGTCCACCTGATCCATGTGTGCTTGACCTAGAGGAATGATACCATAGAGTCGAAAGAATTGAAGTATGGTAGAGCCATCTTTCTAGAGTACAAGTGGACGGTTGATGTATTAATCAGAACCTTACATCTAGTTGGCCATGCTAGGGATGGCAAAAAAATAAAAAACACATATATGAGATGATCATATCCATATAATCAACACACTTCAAATCAATGGCTTAAAAGTATTGACTAATGTTCAACAGTAAGTGTCGTATGGTTGTCTTCTAGGCGTGATTTTTGAAACATGGACAAGACATGGACCTACCATCATTGTCCTGATGAACCATCCCAACTGACATGTCGTTGTGGCATGTGTACTAAGAAAGATGCTCTACCATATTCATGTTCTCCCAGTAGGGTGTTTGGATTGCATGTGAAATGGAAAAGAAATTGAAATAAAAAATAATTGTTTAAGAAAATGATTTTTTCTATTAACAATATTGAACATCGATTCCATTTAGATTGCATGTGAAATGGAAAAGAAATTGAAATAAAAAATAATTGTTTAAGAAAATGATTTTTTCTATTAACAATATTGAACATGGATTCCATTTTTAAAGTCTTATTTAGGGGCGTTTGGATTGTAAGTTACTTATGATAAGTTATTTATGCCTTAAGTAGCTTATTTTGATTTTTATTTATTAAATTGAAATGATTAAATAACTTCAAATAGAAAAGTTGCTTATAATTGGCCATAAGCCAAACTTACTTATCTCAAGTAAGTTACTTATCTATTGCTGTAGGTAGAAAAAGTAACTTATTTGTTGGTATCCAAACGGGCCCTTAAAGATCTTATGTAGACAATAGTGGAAATCTCTTACTCCTCTCGCAATAGTGGATTGAAATTTTGTACATGAGAGTTTTAGCTGGTTGCTATATAAAAGATAATAGGTGGAAATTTATCATTTCATTTTGTTATCTAAACAATATTGAAAATTCAAATGCTAGAATTGTTGGATGATCATTACACTCTTCTTTTACTTTAATTTTGTTATTCGAACACGGGAGTAAAAAAGAGAGAGAGGGATCGATAGATAGATAGAGAGAGAGAGAGAGAGAGAGAGAGAGAGACTTTCCATGACATGGCTTTTTTCTTTACATTCCCACCCACATCACATGGGCAATCGATCCCATGATCTGAGCGTTGAAACAGAGTCGGTATACCAATCGATCTCATGATTTCATAGGGATATTTGTTAGTTGCGCACGATGATGTAACATGAAGTAGGCTCTTAGAATGCGGAGATTACACATGGCATGTGGGTTCGATGGGTTTAGTGACTTTTGACCTTGTTGTCCCATTTGGATTGTATGTCTAAAAGAATGCTTCAAACCAGTCTTTGGTTGATGGGATGTCTCAGCAGACGATGGCACTGTAGCAATGCAAGGAGAAAGAAGAGGGAAGACAGCAAAAGAGATTGGGAGAATAAAGCGAACTTGGGGCATTTTTTCCCTTTTTATCTTCTTGATTTATTGATTTATTTCTTATTACCGTTCTCCCTTCTCTTTTGCAAAGCCCATATACATGTTGATGCAGCCCATATACATAACACATGGAAGATATCCAAAATCCATCAATTAGCTAAGCCCACTGAAACGGGGGATAAATGGTTGTCAACCTCCAGCCGGTGTGATGGCATATGTGATTGGTTGACACCTACTCTGATGGTGGTATGTTTTTTTTTTTTTTTTTTAATAACAAAATATACCATGGATCTTCTTGACCATCCACGGATGGCTAGTGCTTGTGCTGTTTTTACTCTTATTACTCCAAAGTAGAAAATCTCCTCAAACAATTAATTATTTTCTAACCCTACACTATTGTAGCATAGTTGGGGCCTAACAATATTTAACTATAGTCAAGCTAGATTTGTCATGTTCATCTAATATAATATCAACATATGGAAAGCCCCACTGTTCGACTATTTCAAGCCATGCATTCATGAGGTGGGGCCTCATTTTAAGGAGGCCAACTTCCTATGGCCCATCAATTGATCAAGGTTCTACTTGATGGCCTGAAAAAGAAGAGGAAAATTACATTTGAGGATGGTGATGTTGGAAACAACAGTGACTACATCAAATGAGAAAACATGAGGGTGTTTACCTATTTAGTCACTTGACATTAGACTTGAAATGTTGTTGTTAATTTATAACAATCTATTTCTCGTTAGAGTTGCTCCGGATTTTTAATAGGCCTAGGGTATTGTTTCTTAAAATTTTGGTTGTAGTGAAATGGTTGACTAATAATGTTTTGAACGGTCTATGATGAGAGTTGCTATATCAATCTCATATCTACAATATATGTTAGGTTGGCATGAATCACAAAATGCTAGTATGCCTAAATTGGGAATTTGCGACGGACCAGAACAGTAGCAAAAGTGAAACAACGACCAATTTGGTCCGTCGCATTTTCCGTCACTGTTTGCCTCAGTACAAAAACTAAACGACAGATGGAATCCGTTGTAAACTTTGCAACGGATTTACGACAGATTTAATCCGTCACTATGCAACGGATCCAATCCATCTCAACAATAATAAAAATCCATCGCTGAACTATGAAAGATCCCACTTGAATTATTCTTTATTATAAACATTTTCGATGAACTCAGTTCATCACTAATCTTAGAAGAAGCGAGTGATCTCCGCCGTAGTTGATTTTTGACTTGTTTAGAAATTAGCGACGGATTTGGTCCTTAAAATTTCATTTAAAAAAAAAACCTTAAAATTTCATTTAAAAAAAAAAAAAAAAAGCAGCGTTAATTTGATTTTTGGGCGGTATTTTGTGACGGACCAAAATCGGTCGCAAAATCTTAATTTGCGACTGATCAAATCCATCGCAAATTTGCTACAGACCAAATCCGTCATTTATATTATTTTAACGGACATTTTCCGCTAGGGATGGGACTCTGTTAAACCTTTTTTGCGACGGAAAAAATCTGTCGCAAAATCATAATTTTGGTGGTGTGCACTCTTCAATTTAGGTTTCATACTTATAATTCTCATTTTGGATGAAATACCCGCAGGTGTCCTAAGAACTTTAGAAGTGCTCTCCTTATAGTTGTTAATAGATTAGAGCTAACCTTTGCACTACAAGAAATCGAACCTTTAGCTACGTTTCAAAACTATGGCTAAAATGTTGAAAACTGAGCCCTCGATTATTCAACTAAAGCTTAAATAACATTTTTATCAAAATTCAATAATATTTTTAGCCTCGTTTGCCTTGAATCTATGCTAAATTGAGTTTTTAGTGCCGGTGATTGTAACACCCTGGTTTTCAGAACCCGAGTACACGACTTGGATTCCAAAGACCCAAGAGTTAACTAATAATAATGGTAATCAACAGATAAATCAAGCGCAGATAGCGGAAATGAAACGTAGTATAGATATGATCCAAAATGTGAATAATACCCTGGCCCACTCAGCTAGGAGCTAATTACAGAACTTCAGATTTAATGCATCTAATCCAAATAAACTATTAAAGGAAAGCTACTGATTAAAGCCATAATACGCCGCTGCCTCTTGATACGGCTCCTTGTCTCCAGGCTCCCCCTCGACCGCAGCCTCCTCCTAATTTGTCGCAACTCTATCTGTCCCTGCATCCTCTGTATGGTTGAACATTGATGAATGAGTGACCAGCTCAGTGTGATCTCCCCTCAAGATTACACACCGCCTCCCTAGACAAGGAATAGCATAAAAGAACCATACAGACAATTCAAAACACAGCACATGCAGTCTTATTATATGTGTGAATGCAATCATTGACCCGAGAAAAACATCTAGACGGTTTGTCCCGGGAAAATCATTCAGTCAGGCGAATGCGTTGACCTGGGAAAAACATATAAACGGTCTGTGCCCCAGGAAAAACATCTAGTTAGGCAAACATGCACATCGTACAATAGTAATAGATGCTGGTCTATGCTATGCATGTATGATTAGCCAACCCATTATTAGTCCCATTTTCAACTAGCCAATTTAAGTAAGCTCATGGTTACTACGAAGAGCTCACGGCCCAGCGTAGGTCAACGGCTTGGGCATAGTGTCTCATGACCACTGTCCCCAGCCCATGAGGCTACTGCCTTAGGGTGTATGTAGTACCCGCCAACATGTGGTCAATCAACTTAATAAAAGGGACCACCAATGCCGATTGGGGATGAAAGGTTGAAATTACTAATTGTGGCGGTTAATCATGGCGGCATGAATGGTTCAAGACAAGTAAACAATGGTGTTTAAAAGGGTGTAAAGATCATCCCAATTCAATTAGGTGAAACCACACATGGATGAAGAATCCGTGCTTAGGACTTCCCATGGAAAGATTCCAACAATGTGTATATCATAACAACATAATGGCAGCATAGATCTCATCATGAATAAGAAGGAACAATACATATACATGCTAACTGAGCAATCATATGACACATGCAATGGGTAACTGATCTAATCATCTAACTAGTTCGATACACATGTTCAAAGGTCTAAACGGTAATAAGCAGGGGAGTCATTATCCTAAATAAACATATCAAGTAAATGCGGTCTACACCATTATCACCGGTCTAACTAACCATCAAATCTTTATGTTAACTATTTCAAGTCTAGTTGGAGATGGAAAGCTCAAGGGGAAAGAAATTATCACCTGTAAGGTCGTGTTCGCGTATTTGGTCCAAGTTCTCTTGCAGCCCAAAGTCACCCAAGGAATTCTCTAAAATCACAATTTATGTTTTGTCAAGTATTCCCATGGTTTCGTCCAATTAACATGGCCTTTTAGGCTTGTAATAGAGCGAACAAGTCCATCGTATGCTTAGCCAGACAAGGTGGCCCTACTGGGCTCATGCTCATTATTACTATGGTCTGTACCAGGCCTCACGCATGGATCTTATATGTATCAGGTGGGCCCCATGGATGGGCCCAAGCGAGACTTTGGGTTACACAAAAGAAATTACTTCAATAGTTGCAAGTGTAACATGTGTGTCACTGTACACTATCATCTTTTGGGGCACATGGCTTACTAATGATGATTAGCATTGTCCAACATAGCCCATGTAAATCAGTGCTGTCCAAATATAGTTCATGTAAATCGGCACCGTCCAAATGTAGTTCATGTAGATCGGTACCGTCCAAATATAGTTCATGTAAATCGGTGCTATCCAAGTACAGTTTATATAAATCAGCACTGTCCCAAATATAGGAAATGCAAATCAGCGCTGTCCAAGCATTGCCTAGCACCGTCAGTACCCGCCAACACGCTGGACAGCGTGCATACTACATGTACATCATGGCCAGGCCCACACAGATGGGCGGTGTGGATCAAAACATACGTTACAGTGGTCCACAACACCATTACCCGATCAGTGCCTATCCAAACATCGGATGGTGTGGATGCATCGCATAGGTCATGGTGGACCTCACACGTGCAGCAAGCGGGGCCCACGACTGGACAGAGTGGGTGTACAATGAATACGTCAAGGTGGGGCCCATCTGCTGCCAAATAGATGAACGAATTGGATCAAAGCACAGCTCGAGGTGGGTACCCACCGTCCAGTCCTGCTGGACGGTTCAGGTAAGACCCATATATTTAAGGTGGGTCCACACGTGTGGCCCACCAGCTGCATATATATATATATATATATATATATATATATATATATATATATATATATATATATATATAAATAATATTTTATGTTTCTAACGTCCAGGGTCTAGACGTCTGCTGATGCACTGGGGCGTGTACCCCACACGCTGCCATGGTGAGAGTGGCCCACCCGTTTGCTGCAGGGCATGGCCCACCTGGTATCAACATGAGGCCCATCAAAGTGGCACAGCCCAATTGTTGCAATGTGGTGTGGCCCGCTGTTCGGGACAGGTCTTGCATGCCAGCAATAGGGCTTTTCAAGGGGCGTTTTGCCCGCATTCTTGCGGCCCAGCTGGAGATGATTTCAGCTTACATTTCACCCAACATACAGCCCGCCAAAAACTCCTTTTCACAAGCTGTTTTGGAGGCCGACTTTGGACTATTTTCCTCTCATTTTTGAGCTAAAACTCCCAGCTATCGGCTGTTAATGGGTTGGGTTCCAGCTATTTTCAAGCTGAAAACTTTCTGATATTAGGCAGTATTCCCTGCTATTTTGTTTCAGTTGAGAATCACCTGTTTCATAAGCTGCACTCTCAGCCATTTTCGAGTTGAAAGGTCAACCGTTCTATGAACTGATTACATAGCTGCTGACAGGTTATGTTTTCAGCTATTTTCATGCTGGAAATGGCTGCCATCAGTTTGCTTCTCCCAACTGTTTTTAAAGCTAAAGCTTCAGCTGTATTTGGTCAATAGCTGTGGTCTGCTTAGCCTTTGCTTCAAGCCATTTAGTGGTCCAGCAGGAGGCTTGCTTTTGACCTGATTCGGGTTCCAACCTTGGCCCTGCTTTCAGCTCAAAACGTGGCCCCCTTGCTGCAACGCCACCAGTCCAAAAATGGCCCGACAGGTGTGTCTTCTTAGCCAGATTTTCGGACTGCTTGTTGGGATGCCTTGCACAAACCTTAGGATCTAGCCTCCCGAAACAAACCAGAATTATGGATAATAAAGCAATGAAATAAATCAAAGCATCAATCACACACCACACGAGATTTTTACGTGGAAAACCCTCAAAGAAAAAACCACGGGACCTCGTCCAGATCAACAATCCACTTGAAGTAGAACGTTACAATCTTCTTCACTATGCTGAGGATAAACAATAAGAGAAATAGAGAAAATGAGAGATCTAACCGATTACGAGGACATAGAAATACCGAGATATAGGCATAGAGAACCTCCACAGGTAACCTCCCTTCTATAAGCTTCTCTCTCTTTCTCCGGCTCTCTCACCTTTGATAGCCCTAAACCCTTTAGCAAATCCTTTTCAAAGAAACCCTCTTGCTATTTTTGATACCTAGAAAACCCAGCAGCTCCCTTTTATAGTTTTGGGGCCTTTCTCGCATCCCTCAGCAGGACTCAAATCCGTAGTTTCGCACAAAAATGAAGAAGAACCTTCGACTAGTCGAGACAGGGCGGGGTGGTGCTACAAAAAAACAACAAAATTACTCGCTGGACTTTGAGTTGAACGGTTTTGACTGCTCACAACCAGCCAGTCCCTGGGGTTCTCACCTTCGAAGATGGGTCAAAATAACCATCAAATTTCCCTTCTTACCCAAGAGGGATCCACATTCTTCAAGCCTTTCTGTGTTTCTACAAACCTCAAACTTGCCCTTGAACAAAGCCTTAGTCATCATTCCGACTCCATTATCGTCCATGTGGACTTTCTGTGTGGAACATCAAAGATCTCTCGATAGTGGTGATACCGAATCTCTATGTGCTTCGACTTGGAATGCCGACGATTCTTCTCAAGTGTATAGTACTCGACTATCGTAATGACCACGTGCTCCTCCCCTCAGGCTAAGTCCCGTAGGAACCTTTTCATCTAAAGCATCTCTTTCATGCCGTGACCGCAATGTAAAGCCTCCGTCGTCGACAATGCTACCTTTTTTCGCTATGAAACCCTCCCGCAAGCGTGAACATGAACCCCGATGGAAGGCTTTGGTCTATGTCCCCTGCCATATTGTGGAGGTTAACACAAGTTTTGTAAGAGAAGCATAGGCTCAACTGGATGAGCCTCTTAGATACCGTAGTATTCATTTCACCGTTGCCAATGCTCTTTGAAAGGAATGGTTACGGTCGACAACACCAACCGCATATGCTATGTCCGGGCGTGTACACACCATAACATACATCAAACTTCCTATCAAGGGACGCATAGTGTATTTTCTCGATCTCTTCCACCTCTTCCTTCGTCTTGGACACCGGGGACAATGGTCATCGCTCAATCAAGTGACCATCCACTTAGTTTGAAAATCCTTGGCATTTTATTGAATAGGACTTTCTCAATATACCGCTCTTGTGATGGAAAAGATTGGTTGTCACGGGTTATCTCCATTCCTAGGATCTGTCTGCTTCGGCCCAAGTCTTTCATCGCAAAGACTTGCCTCACTCCAGCGCAATCTTCTTGATGTCTTTTCCCATGATGAGCATGTCATCAACATATGGTGAACTAAGAAATCACCGTCTCGAGAACTTACGCGTGCATGGTCCGACCCTGTCATACCCATGGTAACATGAACGAATCGAACTTCTTTACCATTGTCGTGGAGCTTGTTTCAGCCCATACAAGCTCTTCCTGATCACACACCATATGCTCCCTTTGCCCTTGACTTCGAACCCCTCCGGTTGGTGCATGTAGATCTCTTCTTCCAGTCACCATGGAGAAAGGCGCTTTAACATCTAACCGCTCTATCTCCGGATCTATGCTAGCCGCTAACCCAAGCAACACCCGTATGGATGTCATCTTCACCACGGTGAGAATATCTCCTCGAAGTCTATGCTTTTCCTCCACCAAACCATTTCACCACAAGTTTCTTAAACCTGGTCCGTGAATTCTTTCCGCTCAACCTTCTTCGAACACCCACTTGTTGCTCAAAGCTTTCTTGCCTCTTAAGTAATTTCACCATGTCATAGGTGTGGTTCTTATGGAAGGACTCCATCTCCTCTTGCATAGCTTTCAACCACTCCTCCTTATGCTCGGGTAGGGCCTCGAATAATCTTCTGGCTCTCTCCCATCGGTTAGCATAATGTACTCATGCGGCGAGTACCTCTTAGGATTAGCCGTTCAAGATGACCTCCTCACCTGCGTGCTCAACAGTGGATCAAGCGGGGGCCGCTCCCTTGGTCCATCTTTCAAGGAACTCTCTCGTCCTCTCGCACCTTAGTACTCCCCCGTCAGGCACCACGGAGGAGTAATCGGATCCATGTCCTCTAGCTCACCGAAAGGTAGAGGCTTACCAATGTCTTCGATACACCGATCTTCAAAGAAAACCACATCTCTCGCTCCCGACGAGCTTCTTCTGCATTCGATCTCATAACCAGTAACCGAATTTTTTCATCACCGTCCTAAGAACACACACCGCCCGATCTTCATATCGAGCTTGAACCTCTCGTCCTTTGGTACGTGAACGGATGCCCCGCATCCAAACATCCCGAGATGACAGTACAATGGATGTGCCCACAAGGTGTACTTCTCCATTCAACGGGGCCGATGGAGACCCGTTTATCAAATACACCGCCGTGCGCATTGTTTCTCCCTAACGTCTTGGGCAACTTCGCATGGGATAACATGCATCTAATTCTCTCAACAATGGTGCGATTCAACTACACCATTTTACCGGGGGTCTTGGGAACCGTCTGTTCATGCCGTATACCCTGGGACTTCATGCAGTACTCGTGTGAAAGTCGCCAAGATATTCACCACCATCACATGATGCACTTCAATTTTTTGTCTCTTTCTCGACCATAACATGAAACAACTTAAACACACCAAAGACCTCATCCTTAGATTTTAAAGCATAAACCCAAACCCTCCTAGATGCATCATCTATAAAAGTGACAAAATACAATGCCCCACCTAAGGTTTTTGTCCTCATAGGACCACAAACATCAGAATAAACCAACTATAATGCATGCACTTTATTAACATGAGAAGCAATTTTAATAAATGAAACTCTATGCTGTTTCCCTAATAAACAATCAAGACAGGTTTTGAGAGGCATACCTGTCATGTCTGGAAGGAGCTGCTTCCTCACTAGTAGCTGAAGCCATTTTTCACTCATGTGCCTAGACGCCTGTGCCACATGTCAATAGCCGAATCTTCCGCTGCGTTCAACCCACCCTTGCACATACTGACACTTGCCTTGTACAGGGTGCAACGCTTCTTTCCTCTAGCCATGATCAACGAACCCTTGATGAGCTTTCGTCGCCCACCAGCAAACCGGCTTTCATAGCCATCATCATCCAACCTTCCCGTCGACATCAAGTTGAGGCGAAGGTGGGATATGCCTCACATCTCGAGAACCAATGTGCCCACATCGGTTTTCACACAAATATCACCAACTCCCACGATCTTTGATACGCCGGAATTTCCCATCTTCAAAGTCCCATAGTACCACGACTAAAGCTTGATGAAGGAGTCCCTGTGTGGAGTCGCATGCAAAGAAGCTCCCGAGTCTATCACCCAGTCGGTGTCCTGACTCGTAGCCGTGAGACATATATCGTGATCTGTAAAAAGAATAACTACCATGTCGCCATCTGAAGCGACCACAGTGGAATCTGATTCATCTTCCTTCCCTTTTCCTTTCTTGTCGTTTTTCTTACCACGACATTCATGCTTGTAGTAGCCCTTCTTGCCACAATTCCAACATTCAACCTCTTTTCTGTTACTCAACTTGCCTTTTGATTTATCTCGGGTCTTCCCGCCCTTCCTGTTCTTTCCTCTCCCCCGTTCCTACGTCACAAGAGCCTCTTGCTGAGTAGACCCCTGAGACTTCCTCCTTGTCTCCTCATTGAAGAGACAACTGGTTACCTGTTCCATGAATATCTTTCCGTCTGGCGCGGAGTTACTTAGAGACACCACCAATGTCTCCCAATTGTCATGCAATGAACTAAGCAATAGTAAAGCTCGCAATTCATCATCCAGACCATCTTCATAGAGGTGAGTTGGTTTACTATATTGCCGACTTCATTCATGTGCTCGGCCACGAACCACCATCCTTGAACTTGAGATTCACAAGTCGCCTTATCGAAATATCTTATCATTGGCCGTCTTCCTCTCATAAACCCTTGTAATTTTAGCCATAGCTTGCGGCCGAGGTTTCGTAGACACGTGTGGAACACGTAATCATCCAACCATTGTCTAATAAACCCCACCCTTTCGGCCCATCTTCTTCCAATCATCATCGGTCATATCCTTAGATTTTCGATATGCCTCGAGATTGGAGAATATAGGTCCTTGCAATAAAGCAAGTCCTCCATCTTAGCCTTCCATATGGTCCAGTTAGAACCATTGAGGCCGATCATCTCTTGAGCCACCTTCCATAATTCCAAACCGATCCTACCCGTTCAATGAACTTAGCTCTGATACCACTTTGTTGGGATGCCTTGCACAAACCTTAAGATCTAGCCTCCCGAAACAAACCAGAATTATGGATAATAAAGCAATGAAATAAATCAAAGCATCAATCACACACCACACAAGAGATTTTTACGTGGAAAACCCTCAAAGAGGTAAAAACCACGGACTCGTCCGATCAACAATCCACTATGAAGTAGAACGTTACAATCTTCTTCACTCACGCAGGAGTGGATAAACAATAAGAGAAATAGAGAAAATGGAGACATCTAACCGATTACGAGGACATAGAAGCGCTGAGATATAGATTGCATAGTAGAGAACCTCCACGAGCAGAACCTCCCTTCTATAAGCTTCCTCTCTCTCTTTCTCCCTCTCTCTCACCTTTGATAGCCCTAAACCCTTTAGCAAATCCCTTGCAAAGCTTTATAGTTTTGCAAGGGATTTGCTAACTCGTGGAGGTTCTGCTCGTGGAAACCCTCTTGCTATTTTGTGATACCTAGAAAAACCCTAGGCAACCCCTTTTATAGTTTTGGGAAACTCCTTTTCGCATCCCAGTTGCGAAAGGACTCAAATCCGCAGTTTCACGCAAAATCGCAGAACAAATTGCGTAACCTTCGACTAGTCGAGACATCCCTTCGACCAGTCGTAGGTCCCTTCGACGATCGAAGGTTCCTTCGACCAGTCCAAGCTACAGTAAAAAACAACAAAATTACTCGCTGGACTTTAAGTCGAAGTTTTCGACTCGAACCTTCGACCGATCGACACCAGCCTTCGACCAGTCGAAGATGGGTCAAAATAACCCATCACTGCTATCAGTCCATTTTTCTGGGGGCGGGTTGTGGCTCAAACAGGGGCCTGTTTGTAGGCTGATCTTGGGCTGATTTTCAACCTTATGCTGAGGCCGTTTGCAGGCCATCGTTTGGTCTCAAAATGAGGCATGTCCACAGGTCATGTTTGGCCCTAAACAGAGCTTGTTTTCAAGCCCTGTTTGGCCTTGAAACAGAGCTTGCCTTTAGGCCATACTCGACCTCAGCAGCAAGCTAATTCCTTACCAAAAATGAAGAATAAAGAAGGGAGAGGGCGGGGTGGTGTTACCTGGCTGGACGGTGATGCTCACAACCACCCTGCTTCTCACCTTCCTCACTCCCTGTTTCTCTTCTTTCCTTTCCTTTTTTGTTTCTCTTTTATAGGTAAGGGAGAGGCGTCTCCGATGGTTGTGCCAACTCTCCTCCAGCAAAAATGGAAGGTTGCCTTTTCCACCGTTAAAGCCGCTCCTAGCTATTTTTGGCTATGAAAGGACCCTCCCCAGCTGTGCTCGTGGAAGGCTTGGGTCCCCTGGTATTGTGGAGGTTCGCTTGTAAGAGAAGCCATCTAATGGTCCTCTCCCTCGAATCCTAGCTACTCATGAAACGAATGGACGGTCCAAGATCATCTCCTTCATTCCTATGTACGGGTCCAAACCCCTACGCGGTTTTGATCAGGAGACCCTCACGAGTGAAATGAACGGTTTGGATCGTCTGAAAAGTGGCCAGGGTGACCCACTTGGGGTTTGAAAATCCTTGGTTTCAAATATTTGAAATGGCGGGAAGAAGATTGGTTGTTTGCAAAATGCTTCCGTCAATGCTTGTTTGACCGACTTGCCTCATCCAGCGCACATCATGCACTTCATTGATGAGGTGCACATGCACCGTGCGTGGCCCTGTATGCGATGGTGGTGGCCCATCTATTCCGTTCAACTGATTCATAGGTCCCTCCTGATCGTCCTAGTCCACTTCGGGCTGATGATGAAGCCCAGGTGGGCCGTTACACACCTTTTGAAGCCATATTTGGCTCACATGCCAAAATCTGACAGTCAGATGAGTTTGATGGTTGGTTTCAACGGTTGAAGCGAGTTCCAGAGTACACTAATTGTTTAGTTGGCCATAAATTAATTCTTAAGAGTTGTATTGTCCCATATGACTTGAAAACTTTACATATAAGTTGTCTTATATATCTTAAAGCTTTTGTTGAGTTTTAACGTTCGTGATTGGTGTCGGGTTCAACTCGGCTCCTATCGTCCCTGATGGATGTCTTTATTGGTGACAAGAAGTCCCCACCTGCACCTGCATGTGTAAAGTTTAAGTTGTTTCGTTAACCACTCTTAATCCCTATAAACATGGTCTAAACATGGTCCACAGAGGTAACTCCCATGTACCAGAGCTACAGGATGTTACAGTGATTTTCAACTAAAATTAAATCCAAATTTTAGCATTCGCTCTTCACTGCCACCATTTCTTGCCACTCCTTTAAAACTTGTATACATTTTTTAGTATTTTTTCACATTGCAAACCATCGGACCGTGCGGTAATGCGTGAAAAGGTGAACTTTAGAGGTAGACACTAGACATTGGTGTTGATCCTACAAACTTGGTATTAAATGGATTCAAAAATACGCTAATCCAAATGAAGTGGGTCAAATCATAGGGACTGGTCAATATGGGGCACACGTACACCATGCATCGTTGAAACCTTCCTGGGCCACTGAAGGTTTGGATCACATAATGTTTAGTTTTTTTATTTTTATCGTTGACGTACTCACCATATTGTATAAAGGTCATGGTGGGGTCATATGAGGGTTTACCTTACAACTGTTCCTTGTGTGGTCCACTTGAGTTTTATTAGCTAGCATTCTCATTTTTAGACCCATCGGTGATATGAGCTCAATGGAGTGAATATCACACAAACATTATGGTGGGCGACAGTTCTTTTTTGTCCCCGATTTTTAAGGTCCAATTTTCATGTGACATGAACATTATGGCTTGGCTTGCCTCTTAGACTTGTCGAATATTCTATAATTCTGATAGGTGCAACTGATGAGTTAGCACATGGAGACTATTCCCTTTCTAATTTGCATGTAAAATAGTACAATTTTTTTTTATAAAAAAAGTTACACTAAAGTGATAATAGGTGGAAGCTACCATCATTCGACAGGATTAGGAAAAGGATGATTTTCGACGGCCTTGCACCGTCGGCCGTCGAAAAATTCCATCATAATAAACCACTAGCATTTCAAATTCAACCTCGACGGTCACCGAGTAGCCTTCGATGGTCAGAATTTTTAAAAATAGAAACAGAACAAACCATCGTTGTAACAATTAATATTTGTGATGCAACCATTGCTACAATAGATCAAAAGGTTTCTTCTTGACCTAGCTAGAGAATGGGAGTTTAGGGGTGCACACGGTTCGGTCCGGTTTCCTAAGGGATGAGAACTAAAGGTGGCCCCCTTCACATGAATGGTCCATGTCAACATCTGGCAGTGACCAATTCATCAATCTCCTTGGCTATTCGGTTCCAGTTTTGAAACCGGAACTGAACCGTGTGGACCGCTAGATGGGACTGGACTCATGTTAGAGATCAAGAACTTTTGGTGAGAAATAGTGACTCCCAACTCCGTTCAGATTCTGAGTTTAGTGATCAGAGAGGGATGAGAAACCACATGGACCGTTTGGATTCTGGGCACGTGCGTTTGGATATCAGGTCATGATAAGCGTGCAACGGCGCGCAGGTGCACCGGTGAGCATGACCCGTTGTAGGAAACTCGCGTCCGTGATTAGCCTACGTGGACACGGCTGCATTGTACACGTTGGTATTTGGTTACTGTATGCATCCACGTGTCGATGCATGCGAAATGAAAAGTTCGTTTATAAGGAAGAGGGTGCAGCAAGAGCAGAGGATTTAGGAAAAGCTGAGGATGGAAGGTAGAAAAGATAGGGAAGAGGATAGCCGGGGAAAAGATGGGAAGAAGGGCGAGGATAGGGCCACGTCGATCGATCGTACGGCTAAGATGTTGCTTCGAGAGGCCATCTCACACGGAGGGTTGGCGAAGGAAGGAGGTGACGTGAAGGGAGAGACGGCCCAACAGCCAGCTGATGTTCTCGCATTTGCACGATCCATTGAGAAAATCGATTCGACTCTCGAGTAACTGGAATCTCTCTACGATAATCTTAGCCGTCCATTTTCTTATCTAATGAATAGGAGCCGTTCATGTTATTAAGTGTGTGTACTTGCATATCATTGCGCTCCAGTGGTACATGTACCACCGTTAGCTTACGGTGGTACTGCACAGATGTAGGGTCCACGTGGTGTATGTATCACATCCAGCCCGCCCATCAGATACATCCCCTCAGGATAACCCCAGGTCCGGAAAATCAGATTGATAAAAAAAACTCTGGTGAGCTACAGAACAAGGAACAATGTGGGAGGGAACACCCACCCTTGATTCTTATCGGGGCCTTTCTGAGTTGCGTAATAGCCTGTTTTTGGTCCTGAATTTTCATCCAGGACAGATGAATCGTATGGACGGCCTGGATTCTATATACATAACCCTCTGGGCCCTGAAGAAAATCAAGGGTGATCGTCCACTACTATCTTGTCCCCTGTTCCGTGGCCCACTTGAGTTTTCTTTTAGGATTATTTTTTAGTCGTAGGAGGTTAACTTAGGAGAATCATCTGATTGACGGTTAGGATGTGGTGAATACATTACATGGCCCCACTAGTTCTGCATGTTTCCATCTTTTGGATGAAGTTCAATTGCTGTGCAGAGCTTAGCTGTAGTTATATTGGGAGTGGCTTTCACATGATTATGAAGAAATCGTCACCGTCGGATAAAACTCACCTTCTCGAATAATTTCTGCAGCCTGATGACTACAGCCGTTTGATCTGTGTGGTCGAGAAGATATTGTACAATACTCAAAGATGGAAAGTGTACTAGCCCAACCTCCATCGCGATGTGTGGGGCTCAAAATGACTTATGCGTGATATCCAATCTATAGCGCTCCCTCATGTTCTCCTTAACGACCATAAATCAGAACTATCCAAAACTCAGGTGGGCCACACCACGGGAACAGTTGGGATGTGGACGCCCACCATTAAAAACCTTCTAGCTTGTATTGGGGTCCGCAGGAATTGTTTGTACCATCCAATCCACTCGTTAGATGCACCCTACCGAGATGAAATGACCCACCAAAAATAAGGGCATTCCGTAATTCATCTGGGCCACACCAAGTAATTTAGGGTTTTAGGCATGATTTTCCCACGCGTGAAGCGATGGAGAAAATGAGCAGGCCGACAGATTGGATATCATGCGCGCATAACGGTGGGCCCCGCACATATGGTGGTAGGTCGAACTTAAACCTACATTTCAATTTATGAAGTTGGTCGAATGGTCCAGTGATCAGGACGTTGGCACGTGTTGATGGCACGTGCATCATCCAAAAGGTAACCCTACATTTGTACACGATCCGTAGGAAAAAAATAGGACCGACAGCTCGTCAAGCGGGCCATACTTCGTGAAGAGAATGGATCATCTAATAAACAACTTCGACCGTTGATATTCGACGTAGGAAAACGTTTCCAGCGGTCCATATTCAATGACGCTTGTGGCTTGCATGATGTTACCGATTCTGATATCGGCGGAGGGTGCGGATTAGGTGAGTCCGGGTAAGGAAACGGATTGGGTACTCCCCCTGCCACCAGCCCCGTGGCTGGTGGTCGGTGCTCCGTGGGCTCTACCATGATGCATGTGTTTCATCTATTCCGTTCATCCATTTTTAATGATCATTTTAGAGCTTGATCCCAAAAATTAGAGCTATATAAATCTCAGGTGATCCACACCACATGAAAACAATAGTGATTAGATATCCACGATTAAAATCCTCTTAAGGCCCACTGTACTGCTTATTTAATATCCGACCTGTTGATTAGGTCATACAGGCCCAGATGAAGGGAAAAAACAAAAATCAGCTTGATCCAAAGCTTTTATCCGATCTGTTGATTAGGTCATACAGGCCCATATGAAGGGAAAAAACAAAAATCAGCTTGATCCAAAGCTTTTATGGCTCCCAAAATGTTTTTAATGGTAGCTCATTCAACACTGTTTCCTATAATGTGGTCCACTTGAGATTGGGATATATCTCGTTTTTGGTCTCATACAGTAAAATGATCTCCAAAAATAGATGGACAGCATGAATGAAACACATACATCATGGTGGGGCCACAGACCACCAACCGTCAGCCAATGGCTGGTGTCAGGGGGAGTAGCCATTTTATGGCTTGAACCCAAAATTGAGAGGTATATAAATCTCAGGTGGACCACACCATAGGAAAACAATAGTGATTGGATATCCACCATTAAAATCCTCCTAAGGTCCTCTGTACTGTTTATTTGACATCCAATCTGTTGATTAGGTCATAGAGATCCAGATGAAGGATAAAAAACAAAGATCAGAACTTTTATGGCCCCATCCTGAGTTCATTCAACATTGTTTCCTGTAATGTGGTCCACTTGAGATTGGGACATACCTCATTTTTTGTCTCATAACATAAAATGATCTAGAAAATAGATGGACGGCGTGTGTGAAACACATACATTATGGTGGGGCCACAGAGCACCGACCACCAACCATTGGCTGGTGGCAGGGGAGTAACCAATCGGTTTCCGGGTGTGTCTCTGACCGTGGGACCCACGTTGATGAATGTATTGTATATCCACTCAGTCCATCGGTTTTTCTATCTTTTTTTAGGGTATGGTACAAAAAATGAAGCAGACCCAAATCTCAACTGGACCACACTGCAGGAAATGGTGATACTGAACGCTTGCCAATTTTTGGGCCCACTATAAAGTTTATTTGCCACCATCCAACTTGTTGATAAGGTCACACAGATAGGGGTGTACATTGAGTCGAACCGAGTCGAGCTGGCCTCAGCTTGACTCGGCTCAGCCACTAGCTGACCTCAGCTTGAACTCGACTTAGCTCGGTCCTTGAGCCTAACTGGCCAGCTCGGGCTAGTTCAAGCCTAGTTCACCATTGCAGCATTTTCACAAATGCTTGGACTACAATTTCAAAATCTCACTGTATTTGAGATGAGACGACAACAATGGATTTACATGTATTATATCAAACACATTCTAAACAACATAAAAATCAAGAAAAAAAAGATTATTGGTTTCATATACATACCTTCCTTGCCACCGGCCACACTTTTTTGAGTCATTTCATCAAACACTTGGTGAGCAACATCAATATCAAAGTAACGGAGTCACCGAACTGGTTCGATTCGAGTTGGGTCGAGTTGGGGCCAGCTCAAACTCATTTTCGAGATAAAAAAATCAGCTCGACTCGGCTCGAACTCAGCTTTGAATCGAGTCAAATCAAGCTTCTTCCAGTCGAGTCGAGCGAGCTAACCGAGATTGCTCGGCTCGTGTACACCTCTACACACAGATACGGAATCCTAGTCCCAACCGGGTTTCTTGGGCTGGATTATAGGCCCAAGCACTTGCGTGGACAATTTAGGGTTTTAAATGCATTTTCGTAATATGTTGCAGTGGGGCCCGCGCATGGTGGGGCACGCCTAAGGGTGGCCATGGGCCTGGACAGGGACAAAACCCTATCCTCCGAATGCTGGCCCGGTGAGGAAAAAAGTGAAATGACCAATGGTTAGGAATATTTCACTCATGTGTGGGTTTGACCATTGAAATGTGACCGCAGATCCAAGCAGGCCTTTAAAACAAGTATATTTGATGGGACAGTAGGCTGTCCATTCCTTATGCATATCAATGGCCCACTTGAGGATTGGACCCTCCTTTGTCGTAACTTACTAACAGCAGCCCACTTGAAAATTGGACCTGGCCAATGGGCCAGCTGGGCTGTTAATCTTCGGCCTGGTCAGGAGTTCAGATTTCAAGCCCAAGCCCAAGCCTTTTTGGCTGAGTAGGAGCTCAAGCTCTGGCCTATAAAGTCTAGATTCCCTAGCTTGGTCGAGAAAACGGGCACATTGACACCACTAAATGAACAAACAGCCCGACTTAAACCGTCAAGTACTTCAAACAGCTGGCAAGACTTTAACAAGCTGTTTGGATGAATGAAACACTGACGCAGGGATGCAGGGATGAACGGAATTCATGGAGCTTCTCTCGACTCATTATAGAGACTTTTCGAATTCACGTAGAAAAAAAAAAAGCAAGAAAATATAAATAAATTCTTATAAATTCAAAATTGATTAATAAATCAAATAAATGAGTCCTCAACCCTTAAAATAGGGATATCAAACCATAAGAGAAAAATAAAAAGCGAACTTAACTAAAACTCTTAGAAATTCGTAACTTACTATAAATAGTAAATTCACTTTTTATAGTAAGTTTTTTATGTAAATTAACCACATTATTCTCCTAATTATTTTAAGCACTTTTCATGTTCGACACAACTCCTAAAGCCCAACGGATGAAGAGTTATAATCAAAATAAAACTTACTATTTATAGTAAAAATGGAATTAAATATGAAATTCGACCGTCGATATGATGGAATTTCACAAATCCTGCGTGTGGGCCACCCAACTTATACCATGTTGGTTGGCTAAAGTTAGCTCGTTCTACCTCAAAATCATATATTTTATTCCTGATAACTCATTTTGGATTGTGAGATACGCCTGATCTAAAGTCTAACGGTCCGGATCACTTCTATCGTCGACCGAGCCTTTTTTGATCCATCTCGGTCATGAAACTGTCTGCGACCCACTCTACATCAAACACCTTTCCCCTTCTTTCAGATGTTTGACTTAAAAAAAAAAAAAAAAAAAAGAGAGTAGGAAACACCATTTCTTATCCTTTTCTTAAGCACATAAGTGCCACCACCCAACTCTAATTACCTCGTGTTTAGCATAATATGGTAAGCCACCAATCATAATATGCCATGTGGTGCCTTAACAGATTATGAAATTATCTTTACTAAGAGAGTTTTTAAAAAATATATTATTATTATGAATTTATCATTACTAAGAGAGTTGGCTGTCACACCGGCATACATAGCTCAACTGATAGACTGAGTGAAAGATACCTCGTTTCAACACTGAGGTCTTGGCATGTGGCTAACACTGATGTGAGAACTAACAGTGGCGTGTGCTAACGATATCACCATTATAATTTTAATCTTATAAATTAAATATAAGAATTAATGACAACATCTGTTAGAATTTATAATGATATCTAATACTATGTTTGTAATTATTGTCTAGTCAGTTATTCGGCTGTTGATTTTTCCTAGGATGCACTTTGCCGTCATTTTTTCAACTTAGGAGTGCTCCACCAGCAAGGACACCACTTTCATATAAACAGCAAGTGAAATGACAATTTTACAATTTTACGAGGAATCTTTATTAAAAGGTTATTTTACAACTTTATGAGGAATTTTCGTTAACAAGGGCATTGGATTCATGACTTTGATCACTAGATTGTCGGACCACATGTCATTAACTGGCAATGGGTCGAGTTAAAGGGGTGGGTTAGGGGGACAGATTGTGTAGTGTAGTGCTCACCTCCTTTTTACCGTGGTGTAAAGACTCTATGGGGCTACCGTAATACATTTGTTTTATTTACTTCGTCTATCCATTTCTTTTAAGGCATGAACCCAAATTTGAAATACATCCAAAGCTTAAGTGAAGCACATGATAAAAACATAACGGAGATATTAATGTCTACCTTATGAAACATTCTTAAGGTCCACATGATGTTTATTTGTCAACCAACCTATTCATAAGGGGTGGTAGACTCTCAGGAGTTTCAACACCCAGTCAAGGGTTCGAGTATCCAAAGGCGGTGAAATCCTGCTATGGTGCGAGTGTGTAAGGTGTGTGAAAAAAAAGGCTACATAGACTGACTTTAGTGAAGGAAAAACACAAATATCAACTTGATCTAAAACTTATGTGGACCTCAAAAAATTTTCAACACCAATTGTTCAATTCCTATTGTTCCTTTTATGTGGTTCACTTGGGCTTAGCATATTTTTTAATTTCAGTCTTGTGTCCTGAAATGAACTTAAAAAACATACAAACAAGCATAGATAAAACACTGACATCATGATGGGCTATAATGAGTACTCACACCATGGTAAAAGGTGTTGAGTGACTCACTACACAATCAACATTCATTTAGGTAAGAGAGAGAAAGAGAAAGGCCATCCATAGGCAAGATAGAAAGACAGGAAAGGTAGGGAGGGGAAGGATTAATATGATAAAGCGATAATAATGCCATTTCACATTTAAAATCATCCTCTAATTGAGGAGAAGTCCACCTCATACTACTATATCTATGTCAAAAATGTGGGTTATTATTTATCAATGCAAAGGAATAAATGAATTTTTATTAATATAGCAAATGGAGAGGTAAACATATATAATTGTTTTAACCATCCAAATATATTGTAGCTAACTTAGCAGTGAAGCATCTCCATTTTTTATTTTTTTTTAGTTAGGAAGATTTAATCAATGTCCCACCTATAGGAAGCCTCAGTCTTGCTCACATGTCATATTGGCATCCCACACATGTGGCACAAATAAAAAGACTACACATGAGGGCGTAGCATATGTCTACATAGACATAATCATCGAATATAGAAAAAGATGCAAAAGAGCATTTCCTTGTCTGACGGTCCATTCAATAAGACATAACTTGAAAGATGACATGGTTTTTATTCAATATCCATCTCATCTCATCCGCTGGTTAGGGAGCAACGAATGTCAGTTTATCTTGTCATAGCCTTTATTTATTTATTTTTCCTTCGATTGATTGAGCATCACATCTGCAATGACACCGCACAAGGAACGATTGATATGAGTCGGTTTCCGTAGTGACCCCTCCACTATCCAACGGAAACGGATTGGCTACTCCCCCTGCTCCAGCGCCGTGGCTGGTGGTCGGTGCTCTGTGGGCACCACCATGATGTATGTATTTCATCCATTTTTACCGGTCATTTTAGGGCTTTATACCAAAAATGAAAGGGATATAAATCTCAGGTAGACCACACCACAGGAAAACAATAGTGATTGGATATCCACCATTAAAATCCTCCTAAGGCCCACTGTACTGTTTATTTGACATCCAATCTGTTGATTAGGTCATACAGCCCAGATGAAGGGGAAAAAAAAGATCAGCTTGATCCAAAACTTTTATGCCCCAAAAGGTTTTTAATGGTCGACGCTCATTCAACACTGTTTCCTATAATGTGGTCCACTTGAGATTGGGATATAACTCATTTTTGGTACCATAACATAAAATGATCTGAAAAAATAGATGGACAGCATGGATGAAATAATTACATCATGATGAAGGTAAAAAATAAATATCAGCTTGATCCAAAACTTTTGTAGCATCAAGAAGTTTTTAATGGTGAGAGGTCAATCAACACTATGTAGCCCACTTAAGATTTTGATCTAGCTCAGTTTTGGGTTCGTACAATAAAATTATCTAGAAAAATGAATGGACGGCGTAGATGAGACACATACAAAAATCCAAATCCCAGATATACCGTTTTATAAGAAACAGTGGTGATTTAACTGCCATCATAAGAAAACTTATTAAGGCCCACTGTAATGTTTATTTGACATATAACTTTTTTATTACGCCACACGATTAATGAAAAATACAAATATCAGCTTAATCCAAAACTTCTGTGGCTGTTGAAAAGTTTTTTAACGATGAACGTTCGATCACCACTGTTTCATGTGGTGTTGCATCCACTTGAGATTTTTGTCTGCCTAATTTTTATTTTATTGACGTAAAGTGAGCTGGAAAAATGTACGGAGGTCATAGATGAAATACATATATTATAGTGGAGCGCAAATCAACCCAACAATGATACAGTTACACCCAGCGCTACGCAAAACGGTGCACCTGAACAGCAACTCATCCACCATACACATGGATGATTAACAATCAGGTCAATCCAATCATTTGGAGGCATTTGTGGGTCCACTGTTTCTTATGGTGCGGCGTACCTGATCGTTGGATCTGCCTCCTTTTGGCACCACTAACAATCCATGGTGGGCCACACCTTTTGGATGGTTTGATGGCATATAGACACCACTTTTAAGTCCCAAATCTCAGAACAGGGGCGCTACCAGGACCATGCGGTCGTACCCCGCCTCCAAGAGTACTCCCCAATATCCTTGGTAGCAGGGAGCGTGGGGCCACTTTGTTGTATTTGTTTTATAACCACTCCGTCCATCCCTTTTTTCAGCTCATTTTAGGCCATAAACCCAAAAACGAAGCAGATGCAAAGCTAAAGTCGACCACACCACTAGCAACAGTGGGATAATGATACTCACCATTGAAACCTATCTATTACGTTCATAAGGTCACAGACATGGATGACGGGAAAACACAAATGTTCAGCTTGCTACTCCCAAAAAGTTTTCAATCGTATGCTTTCAATCACCACTATTACTATTTCCTTTGGTGTGGTCCACTTGAGCTTTGTATCTCTTCTTGTTTATATATATATATATATATATATGGAAAAGGTACAATGCGCTCGAGCTTACAATAAGCTCCCGTGAGGTCAAGTTGTGTGGGCCCCACTGTGATGCATGTCGACCATCAACACCGTGCATTTGATGGGTCCCCTTTAAACTATGGGATATCTCAAAAATCAGCCGTATACTGAACTTAGGTGGGCCATACCATCTAAAATTATGTGAAGACACCATTAAAACATATAAAAGCACTTGGTGGGGCCCACCTGAGTTTTGCATGCGCCTGAAACTTGGTCTGAACCCTCATTCAAGTGGGACACACATAATGGATGGGCTGGATTTGCAAACCACATCTCAGTGGGCCCTCAAAATGGTTATGAATGTTTTAATGGTGCACGGCCCCTCTCCACTTCTGTATGTGGTGTGGCCCACACAAGTCACGGATTGACTTGATTTTTGAGACCTAGGCCCACGATGGAATGGTGCATCTGACTGATGGGGTAGATGTTCGAAACACATTACGGTGGAGCCCACACAGTTTGACCTTATGGGACGGACTCATGAGGTCGAGCGCATACATATATATATATATATATATATATATATATATATATATATATATATATATATATATATATATATATATATATATATATATGAAAGTTGGGTAGGTTTAAACTAATCGACCTGTGACTAACTTGACATTAGGTTGGGCTTGGGCAAGATGTATCGGGTTTGGTCTCGCGCTTGGGCTATACAAATACCAACCCGATAAAACTTGAATTGGGCTTAGGTTGAGGTCTCGAGTTGCCCGACTCAACCTGAACCTGATCAATATATAAATTCCTTATAAATTAATTATAGTTGAGCGCAAATCATCTTTGTTGAAGGCATGTGAAATTCCAATGCCGTAGTGTTTCATTAGTCCACTCATTTCGGATTACTCAAGCTAATAAGATATGCCGGATTTCTCTCTCCCAAATAGATTGCTTGATGCACTTTTAAAGGAGTATTTATCCTATATTTTAACTAGTTTGTTTAGAAAAAAAATAAATTTCTTTATAATAAATAATTATATATATAATTAATAAAATTATAGATATAAAAAATAAAATATGTATTGAAAATATAATAGACTAATGTAATAATGAAACAATTAGCTTATATCTGCCTGACCAGCTTGTCTGAGCCTGCTTGGGTTGGGCTTGGGTTGAGAATTCCCAACCTAAGATTGGGTTTGGTTGGATTAGTGTTGATGTACAGAAACCTTGGGTTGGGATGAGGTTGAGTTTAAAATGGATGGACAGCACCAGGCATTATGGCCCACAGCGCACCAGGCAACTCATTTTCCATGGAAATTTGAAGGTCTTTGTGGGAGCGGATTACCAGAGATATCCATGCCCGAGGTTGTGTGGGGTCGACAGAGATGTCCATGTCAAATCCACTCCATTCATCTGTTTTAAAAGACCACAATAGGACATCTAATGATCATGAAGATCAAAATTCAAATGGGCCACACCAACAAAACAGTGGGAACAACGTCCACCGTTGAAGCCTTCCTGGATCTTATGATAATGTTTATATACCATCCAAACCGTTCATAGAATTATTTCTAATCAGATAAACGGTAGGAACAAATATCATCCTGATATAAAACTTCTGTCACTGCCTGGCGTTTAATCCCCACTGTTTCTTGTGGTATGGCCCACATGAATATTGGATCTTCCTTATTTTTAAGAATCCTGTCCTACTGTATTATTTCAAAACAGATGTACGGATTGGATTTGTCACGGAGGTCTGTATGGACCCCACACAGCTCCGGGCACAGAGGCCATCCTCTCTCCTCCGTCATAGCCCACTGCCGTTATAACGGCTATGATAATGGCCATTATCAAACTGAGGAATGGGAACATGATCGGGTCCCACAGAAAATAATGGACGTCTTTTATTAATAAAACGCAATTATACGCAATACACGTAGCACTTCTATTAATGTTTAAAAATAGAAATGATCAGAACAGCGGTTGTATCTTAAGTTATGATACAGCCTCTTTTTAAAACCAGCGTGGCATAAATGTAGAATATCCAATCCATGGAAAATGTGGACCGAACCATGATGATCAGTGATATAGAAACCAATCCAATCCACACATTTGGTCTGGGCCACACCAGTAATCCGAATCATAATAATGGTTGTCCATTGATTTGATATTGCACCCCCATTTGATGAGAGGATTGGCCGGATCTTCATATCTGGTTATTATCATGGTGTGGCCTACATTTCTCACGGACTGGATATTCTACACATATACAAGTATGCTGTATCTTATCATTTCTCATTAAAAAAGAAAAAAGAAAAAAAAGAATTGTGTGTGGACAACCATCATTATTCCATTGTCCAAGAATTATGTGTGGATAACCATCCATCATTATTCCATTATCCAACAGCCACTATTGAGGCTGGGAAATGATCACATGCTCCAAATCTACAGTAATTACCATACCTTTGACCTGTGTGGGGCCCACTGTGGTGTTTGAGTTCCATCCAATCCGTTCATCAGATGCTACTCCTAGTGGTAGGTCTAGACCCTGAAATCTAGCCTGATCCCAAGAGGTAAAATGGGGGACATTTGGGAGGAGATGTCCACCGTAGATACTTCCAGATGGAGCGCGGGGGTCCACCGTATTGTTTATATGTTAGCTAAGGTGAGCTCCAGCAACGCAGATTCGGTGAGGCCGTGACCGTGGGCCCACCTTGATGTATGTGTTGTATATCCATGCTAACGCAATCCATCCATTTTGCCAGCCCATTTTAGGGTGCGGCCCCAAAATCGAAATATATCAAGAGTTCAAGTGGACCACACCACATGAAACAATGGCCTGCTATTAAAAACTTCCTTAAGGCTAACCCTAATGTTTATTTGACATCCATAACTAGACAAAGAGAAAACACAAATATCAGCTTGATCCAAAACTTCTTTAGCATTCAATCACCACTGTTTCCTATGGTGTGGTCCACCTAAGATTTAGGTCAGTTTCATTTTTCAGCCATGCCCTAAAATGAGCTGGATATACAATGTGTTCATCAAAGTGGACCCCACTTTTGAGCTGGACACACCAAAACTCAAGCTATTCAGGACTTTAGATCTAATAAGTTTTAGGAATGACAGTGCATGGCTCCCTGGGGTGTGTCCGACCTGAGTTTTCGACCGCAGAAAGGATGTCTCCTGCCTATGAGAAGGAGGCTCACCAGATGCAGGGTTTGGATTCCACACACACACTCACCACAGGTGGGCCCACATAGGTTTGAATGCAAGTGATCATTCCCCATTAATAAAATGAAAATAATGGCTGATATTTATCGGTCAATTTTTCATCAGTGCCGTTTTATGTACCGTTGATTGTGATCCAGAGCTATAAGGAATAATTCTCAATACTTTAACATGAGCAACGTCCAATTCTCGTTTATATGGCTATGATTCGTAAACATCTATTTATATGTTTGGGCCCATTGATATGATACTGAGCCTATTTTGTGACAGAAATGTGATCCATTTAAATAAGAATCAGTTGGGCTCCGTTGAAGCTAACCCATGGTCCGGGTGACATGGCTGGGGTTGTGTAACCTGATTTATGTTGCATCAGAAGTTCCATCCCCGCAGTGAAGGTGGTAGTGGCTGTAAATTCCTGGGTCTGTACATCCCATAAAACTCCGAGTGTGCCTAGGGGATACCTGCTATGATAAGGCGAGCTTGAAAAAGCAGAACCTATCCCTGTGATTCAGTACATCTTTGTTGGGAGACCGTGGAAGCACGTAAAAATGAATCAAGGATAGCTATCCAATAACACCAAGCAAAAGGAAGAAGAACATAAAGATTTTAACAGCGACAAGTAATCATTGTGAAAGTAGAAATTACAAAGAGAAATAACTTACCTGATTCAAACAACTTTGAATCTCACTTTTGCTACACCATTTGAAACACTACAATGATCATTTAGAAACCCTTACAATACATCTCAATCACAGGTTTGTACATCCTATAAAACTCTAGGTGTACCTGGGGCAAAACTGTTACGAGAAGGGGAGCTTTAAAAAGCATAACCTTTATCCGTGATCTAGTACATCTTATTACTTTTTATTCATTGGAGAACTATATGATTATTTGAGCATATCCCATTTTTCCCTCTCCAATATGATGCTCAATACAATAAAGATTAGTTATTCAACCTAAGAATAAATCATCACCAATTACTTCTCACTATGGTCACACAAAGTCGGTGTGGGTCACAGTGTGGAATCAGAGATGGAGGAAAGAATTCTTCCAACGTGCAAAACCTAATTTCGAACAAGACGGAGAAATTCCATTTCTTTTGAATAGCATGAGCTCTTTTAAACTTGGGAAATGTGAGCTGAAAATAGAGAACCCATCTACCCACTTTTTATCCTTATGAAGCCACCGTCACAATGTAGGCTTACAGACTGTCCTTGAAAACAAAGTCCTTTCGGAGAGTTGCGAGGAGGTGTGTTTCCATTTAGATTTCGAGTAACGAACTTCCCTCCCCAGCCCAAAACCCAAAGATTAGGCACATAATGTATTCATTTTTTGTTTGTATTCACTAATTGGGCGAGCAGGCAATGATTCTCAGCATCATATTCCATTATTAGATCCAAGTGAGGTTAGGTCAGGATGGCTGTTCCCAACTTAGATTGCTATTAAATGGGTTGCACCAGGACAGGACCACAGGGTTTATGGGTTTGGTTTGGGTTGCAATTCTTGGACCATTTAGTAAATGGACCATGTTCGGGCTGACCCAATTCTGACCTGTTGTCGCCCATTGGCTTGGTGCACCAACACATTCATTTCAGTTAGTTATTGGGCCCACAGGGTGTCAAGACACCTCCGAAATTCAATGCACTTTCAACAGTTGGGCTGAGCCATGTCAGCCGACTATCAATCCTAACCTAGGTTCCAAACACACCTTTTTGTAGGGCTGCGACTTGGGTTCGGGACTGAACCCGAGTTTGGGTCAGGTTAGAAAACGCCAGACCGTTTGGATTGGGTTTTACTCTAGCAAATTCAGGTTGGAAATTTTGGGTATTTATGCTTGAGATTCAAAATAGTTTTGAAGCATTTCTCCGTATTATGCATACTTATTAAATTATAAGTGGTTTGGCACCTTAAATTTGAAATTTGACTTAAAAATCCAATATGAGGTTTTCATTATTGTATTTGGTGGTCCAGATTTTCAATTTTGTGAAGGACGATATGTTTAGCAACTTGAATTTGTAAGAAGGGGACTCCGTAGAGAGGAGGGAGTGATTAAGAGAGGATTTCTCTGATTTTACATCCAACCTTTTAGATTATTTTTTTAAAATATAGAAGTCACCTTTTTGGAATTTTTAATTCTATCATAAATGAAATCCACCTAAATTGCATTGCGCCAAACAAAAATAATTTCTTTTAGACGTGGATCTCAATTCCAAGCTAGCAAACAATGTGGCTTGAATAAGACAAGACTAAAAAAGAAGGAAAAGATTATATTGAGATAGTGTCGCTTTGATGGACATAAATGATGGAAGTAAATGCATTGAAATAAAATGAAATGAGAGTAGATGGAATTGTAAATAAAATCATCTTTCTAAGAGAGGGTTTAAAAGTGAGTAAATGGACTTGTAAATAAAATCATTTTTCTAAGAGAGGATTTAAAAGTAAAGGAGGTGAAATGCCTTTTTGAGCTCCTTTAAAAGAATCGCATAAGTAAATGAAAGCGCCGCTATGCACATGTCTGCTATAGACATAGAATGTTAATGATGATATTATGAAATAATATAATTATCGACTACATCACTAAAAACACACTAATATAATGATCCAAATTGTCCAAAAGTTGACCTTCTAAATGGAAAGTTTAAAAACGTTAATAAGTTTATTGTTTGTAATCCTTATATTTGTGTTGGCAAGTTGGTTCTTTGTAATCCTTATGTTTGTGGCTCATTAGGCTTTAAAATTTTCTCCATTTTTTTTTACTAAAGTACATATTTCAATAAGCTTATTACAATCATTCTGTTAAATATCACGTATTTACACTAATTTAAAAATATTAAAGCTAGTTTGGAAGATAACACATGTTCCAATGAACATATTAAAAAATTCCAATCCACTACAATTTCTCTCATTTACTCCCATCCAAATAAAATATTTGAATTTCAAATGTTATTTACTCCTCGTTCATTTAAGGGTCGTTTGGCTGCCTGTAATATTTTACACTGTAAATACATTACACCTAATAATAGTTTAAAGTATAATTGGTTTACATGCTATTCCGTTTAGCTTTTAAGCGGTAATCTATTCACAGGTAAATAGATAGATTGTGTTTTTGGCTAGCCTCTAAAGTGTTTATAATAAATAAACAATGTATTTATACCATAGAACTTGGGCGGTGAACCTTTCAAAATTTGCAATTCAAATTAGAAAGACTTGATTTTTTTAGGGCTCTAAAAGATCATTAAAGCTTGAACATACTAGACGAATTGGATGTCTTTCACCCATCAAAGTGGCCCCAAATGCAGTTTAGAAGTTTTTAATGGTGGGCATCCTATCCTTCCCTCATGTGGTCCATTTAATAATAGACGAGTTATTTTCTTAGGGCCATATGAGAGCATTAAGAGAAGTACATGATGGATAGAATAGATATACTATACACATATCATGAGTGTATATTAACCATTGTGTTCTAACATGCATAATACATTTTTAACTATATATAAAAGCTCTACCTATAATTTAAAACATGTCTTTTTACCTGGTTATAATATGTTTATACATATAAAGCCTTGTAGGTAAATACATGCATCCAAACAGCCCTTATAATTACCTGTAATCCCTTTACAACTTAATGACTTTAGAGGCATTCAAAGTAGCTCCTTATACTTCAAATTCCATTTCCCATTTACATTCATTTACTAGCTCCCAAAATTCAATTATTCAATTATTTTATTGAGCTTCCGTTATTTAACTAAACAACCCAAAATTTAATTATTTCAATTATACTTAACCAAACAACCCCAAATTCAATTATTTTATTGAGCTTCCGTTATTTGACCGCACAACCAAAAATTTAATTATTTCAACTATATCAAATGATCTTTATGGCTACTTTTCAGTTCATCTCTTGATTAGACCGATCGTCAAGGTCTAGTACCAAGCTCGAGCCCTAAGCAACTCGACTAGGCTTGTCCTGATTGAGTATTGGATTTAGCCTGACCCAGGTGGACTCGGTCAAGCCCTTGAGCTGAGTCACTCAACCCAGCTACTGGACAAGCACTGATTTAAGTTGACCCAGGTAGCGGTTTTTACCATAATTCTTTCTTAGTTTTGACAACCCAACTAGTCAAGTGGGCCCAATCACCAGTATCAAGATGTGCCTGGATCGCATGATGCAACTCTCATGTAGAGATGTACATGAACCGAGTTAGCTCGGTTAACTCCCTCAACTAGACACGGAAAAGTTTGATTCGACTCAATTCAAAACTGGGTTCAAACCGAGTTGAGCTTTTTTTTTAGCACGAAAAAATTTCAAGCCAAATCTAGGGTAGACCGAACTCAACTCGACTCGGAATTTGATTCAATTGGAATTGATTCAACTAGGATAGAGTTCATTTAATATTAACATTTTATAAATATTTATAGTTAAATAAGTTATAAATTTTATATATTATATATTATATCCATTAAAAATTTTAAAATGTAAACTTGAACCAGCTCTTATGCTTTTTTTCTTTTTCTTTTTTTGGGTTAGCTTGTTAGCACACACCCATGTTAGTACACACACTCCATGTTAGCCACCCCCACTAAGGATCCATACCAAGACCTCAAGTGTTGAAATGAGGTATCTCCACTCAGTCCAAGACCTTAATTGTTGAAACGAGGTTATCTCCACTCAGTCTGCTAGTTGAGCTATAGATCTAGGTGTAACCAGCTCTTATGCTTGAACTCAAACTTGGCTTGGAATATCGAGCTCAAACTTAGCTCAAGTTGACCTGAGTTGTTGACTGATACAAGCTGACTCGAGTTATTGACTGAGACGAGCTGAGCTTACTAGTTAAACTCAAGGACCAAGTTGAGTTGAGTTTGAGCTGGAGCTGTTGACTAAGCCGAGCTGAGTTTGAGTTGGAGTAGCCTGCTGGCCTAGCCGAGTTGAGCTATGCAAAGCTCGACTCGGTTTGGCTCATATACATAGTAGTGTGTAGTGTGAGTCTGTGTGACCGCCCTAATGGACGTGTATTGTGTACTACCCCCGCCCATCTTTAGCTTCGAACGGGCAGTTCTGTGGGCGGGCCCACTGTGATGTATGTACATGTACCGCATCACGTATGACTCTTGTATTTAATGCAACTGACATTTAATAATTTATGCATTTTAATGCAATCATGTAGTCCACCTACCTCATTTTTGTCAAATAACCTGAGAAAAAGGATTGACGGCTTGAATGTACAGATACATCGCGGTAGGCCCACCCACGGAACTGCGGAGCTAGGGACGGGCGGGGGTAGTACGCAATCCCGCGTCCCCGCCCGAACCAGGGGCTACCCAGTGATTTGACCCAGATCCGGCAAGTCCACGCGGCCACTAGGAGCAAGTAGCAGAGGAAACGGATTGGCTACTCCCCTGCCACCAGCCAAGGTCGGTGCTCTGTGGCCCCGCCATGATGTATGTGTTTCATCCATACCATCTATCTATTTTTATAAATCATGAAACATACCACCTATCTATTTTTATAAATCATTTTATGATATGAAAGAAAAAATGAGGTATATCTCAATCTTAAGTAGACCAAATTAAAGGAAAAAAGTGTTAAATAAACGTTGACCATTAAAAACGTTTTGGGGGATAAAAGTTTTGGATCAAGCTGATATTTATTTTTTCCCTTCATCTGGGTCTTTATGTCCTAATCAACGGATTGGATGTTTAGATTGGATGTCAAATAAACAGTACAGTGGGCATTAGGAGAATTTTAATAGTGGATATCTAATCATTATTATTTTCCTGTGGTGTGGTCTACCTAAGATTTATATCCCTATCATTTTTTTATCAATCAAAATGGATGAACGGAATGGATGAAACACATACATCATGGTGGGGCCCACAGCCCCGGGGCTGGTGCCAGGGGGAGTAGTCTATCCGTCTCCAGGAGCAGAAACCAGAGGAGGAGAATATTATTTATACTTTATAACAAACAATATAATTTTTATAAATAAATAATAATTAGAAAATTATTTTGAGAGAAACAGAGGGAGAGAGGAAATCACCCCTTCCACTAAGACAAGGCATATCTTCGGCCTTACCCATGAGAATGTTTGAAGCTTTCAACATCCAAACATTTTCTTTCATTCTTTCTTTTCTTTTCTTTTCTTTTTATTCTGATTTGGATCTTGAAATATACCCCTAATATTTTTATCTTTTAGACTTTCTCCTCCTCAAAAAGCAATCTGAAGGTATTGGGCTACCTTCTTCAATTGTTTCACAAAGAACTTGGTCCTTTCCCTAAAAAATGGGGGCCTTCCTTTCAACCCACTTTGGAATATGCTTTTAGAAATTACAATCAAATCCAATGAAGTCATCCATCAACCACCAGACCCACTTCTCAATCCACCTTTCAATCCCTTCCCATCCAAAACCCACTTCTCAAAACCAATATCCAACCAAATTCCAATCTGGTACCAAGCCAAACACACCTTCTATGGAATTTCCTTTCTAAAACTTTGTAATCCTCAAAATCTGCTTCTTTCTTAGCAGAAATTAGTCTATGTACCCCACAGGAAATGAATTGCTTAGAGAAACCAAATCCACACATTTAAAATTGAATCACATCAACTCAAATCCATCCATCAATCTCAACCATTCCAAAAATTAGCAAAAACAAAATTCATTCATTCCCAATTATAAAAATCTCACAAAGGGTCATAAACCATATATCAAAATAAAATTAAAAATTAAAAAAAAAAAAAAAACCCATCAAACCACCTTCAAATCCCTTCCCATACAAAACCCACTTGAAAAAAAAGCGATATTCGACCAAAAATCCCAATCTGGGACCAAGCCAAACACACCATCTTTCTCTTCCCACATACATATATATACACATACATGAAAGTGCTGTCATGGGTAAGATACCAAACGTCTGGCACACATGGTACAAAAATACTTCCTTTTTGTCTTGAAACAGAGAGGGAGGAAACAAAACGTCCATTGGCTCTCAACGTCCATGGCCTGCACCAGCCCACCACAGTACGGACACGACCCTGGCGCTGGTTGCGTGCCCAGAACCCTCTCTTCCTCGTCGCAAACGAATACCAAACACATCTCTCTCTGTTTTCTTGATGTCTACTCGCTGCTGCTGTGAAGATGGGAAGATTGCTTTTCTCGAACTCAGAAAGCGTGTGATTTTTGGTTGTCTGGTCGAAGTCCTTGCTATTTATAGAGGTGTGGGACAAATCTTGAAAGAGATAGAGGATTCGCGCGATGATATATTTGGTACGTAATTCTATTCGCACGTGTTTGAGATCTCCACCGCGTATTAATTCTTTCACACCTGGAAGAAAATGCCAATACGTGACGCGTGGATGAGCGTGATGATGTCGATCACCGTCTCCCTGTACTATGGAGCTTCTCGTACTCCACTCCATAGACTTGTTGAATGTCCGAACAAGTAAAATATAAAATAAATTCTATAAAATTTATAATTTAATTGCTATGGAATAAACAGGTTTCCACTCATTTAAATAGGGAGGCTAAGCCATGGAAAGAGTTTTGGAATTAAACTAGTAAACTTACTATTTTATAAACTATCCTGATTACTACTAGCGTGCATGGTTTTCGGCAAAAAATAATAAGTGTCATATTTAACTTTACCGTGTTGTCCACCTAATTATGCTAAACACTTTTACCGTTGGTGCAACTTCCAAAGCTGAATGGATGAAGAATTATATACAAAATAAAACTTATTGTAAATAATAAAAATGGAATTAAAACATAGACTCAATTGCCAATCTAATGGTATTCAGTAAATTCAGCGTGGGAACCAGCATGGTAGGATTAAGTAGCTAAACTAGCTCATTTTACTCCAAAATCATATATATTATATCCCATAGCTTATTTTGACATGGGTGATATATATATTTTTTAAGTTTTGACAATTTAAATTACCTTTGCTTTTGACCATGCCATTTCTGATCCATTTTGATCATGATACTGTACACCCTGCTCTACATCAATATCGTTCAGGATCAAGACTCCAACCTTAGTTTAATGTAAGAAAATTGAAAAAAAAAGTATTCACTAATACTCGTCGCACGTGGCATCGATGTACATCGATCAAGACCATCCAAATTATGGGTCCCACTGTGGATGGAGCATTTATCTAAAATCATATATTAACAATCCTAACCATTGATTTGATTACCATGGAATTTATTGAGTTGTCCAAATTCGAAGAGGAAATTAAAATGGTTAATGTTTATTGTGGTGGTAATTTTGCTCAGCTAAGTTAGCGATTTGGACCGTCTGGATTGTCCTGCAACTACTCCATGTGCAAGGTTGAATACCGACCATGTCCTTAACTGCGCTGGCCATATCGGATGGACGGAGCAGATGTAACACAGACATAACGGTGGGCCTCACAGTGCTTGGGGTTGCAGGAATCCCCTTTTGCTACCACGAATCCGCCTGCCTATTTTTTTTTGGGGGGGGGATACTGCATTTCACGGAGCGGCCCACGTGATTAATGGAGCTGATTTCTCACAAATGCGCGTGTTTGGAACAAGTGCTGCGAATCGTCTCTTCACCGTCCCAGCGCGCGAATATCTAGAGCTTTGGTTAGAGGAACGTTCAACACGTGTCTAGAACTTTCTAGGGGTAGAGGCTCATGACACGGTTGATTCTACTATTCTTACGCGCACCACATGGCCGCGTTTTTCTCCAGCTGTGACACGTAAGTCGGCACCACTGCGTTTTCCTTCGGAGCAGAACTTTGATACTCTGGCCTGTGTGATGGATGATACACAGGTATTTAGAAATTAATTATAAATTGCAAAAGTGGCGTACAAGTAAACTGTCCAAATTATGATTCACAGTTTAAATGTATCCATAACAAAAAACTAAGGTTATCTGATTATTTATTTTCAGATTCGTGGACATTCTTTGGAAGGTTAAAATAAAAACATAAATCTTCCTGTGTCCACAAAAAATTGCTCATGAAGCAGAGGTTAAAATCGTATAAACAATCTGAATTTGGGATTAGAACTTAGATACAGAGATTTCCACTATTTAGTCCGTGTGGTTTGAGTTGATATGTGCCACCTGTACCATTTCAGAGTGCCAGTATATCAAGCATCATACTCTGGCAGAGTATCAAATAACTCCCTTTTTTATTCTTTTTTTTTTTTGTGTTGTTTGAGGAGAAAATGACCACTGTGGACTAACCCTTTTACCCAGCGGTTTATATGAAAGAATACAAACCTTAGTTACCAATCTAGATTAGCACGTGCGGACAGCGACGTTGAGGGCGAAACTACCCCTCCTTTTCGCTGCGAAGACGTGCGCTGACGCTCCTCGAACTGAGAGTTGTACGAACGGCTTAAAAGGATTGGGGTCGGTGGTGTGGGCCCCACCATGATGTATGCTATTCATCCATGCCGCCATATATTTTTCCATATCATTTTATGGTATACGACCAAAAATGAGGTATATGCAAATCTCAAGTGTACCACATTACAGGAAACAGTGTTGAATGAGTGTCGACCATTAAAAACTTTTTGGGGGCCCACTGTGATGTTCGTGAGAAATCCTCCCCGTCTAAGTTCATTCATAGGTCACAAAGACCTGGATGAAGAAGAAAAACAAATTTCATAATGATCTAAAACTTTATAACCCTAAAAGGGTTTTATGGTAGACGTTCAATTCCCCATTGCCTTTTACAGTGTGGTCTACTTGATAGTTAGATCTATCTTATTTTTAGTCTCAAGCCTGAATATGAGCTCGCCAAATAGATGAACGGTTTGGATATAACACATACCTCATAATAGGACCCACAAAAAGTGGTGAGATTACGAAAAAAAAAAAAAAAAAAAAACCAACGTCGATATATCGACTAGCAGTCGATATATCGAAAATGGTCCAGAACTGTCCAGTGAGTTTTCTTCAAAAATCTTACAATTTTCGATATATCGACTGTCTGTCGATATATCGAAAAAGGTGTTTTACCTTTAGCTACGGATTATAAGTAGCCATAACGTATCTGTGCCGATTTATGAAATTTTTTATTTATTTATTTTTATTTTTATTTTTTTACATGGAGAAATTTATTCTACCTACAATTTTCTTTAATACATATTTATATAAATAGGTATATATAAGTATATAAAATTTTTTTCCCTCTTTTTTTTCATTTATTTTTTTAATCATTTAACAAGAATATCTTCTAAACCAAAATTAGTTACTTGACGTACCACATATGATTTTGGGGTAAGAGAAGCTACTTTAGCCAACCAACCTAGTTATTTTCCAAGATTCCATCAGGTCGATGGTTGAGCGAGGCAACGTAGAAATTGAGCGAGGCAACGTAGAAAACGAGCGAGGGAACCTATGATTTGAGCAAGGCAACCTAGGAATTGAGCGAGGGAAGCTAGAAATTGAGCGAGGCAACGTAGAAATTGAGCGAGGGAAGCTAGAAATTGAGCGAGGGATGCCAGAAATTGAGCGAGGGAAGCTAGAAATTGAGCGAGGCAACGTAGGAATTGAGCGAGGGAAGGTAGAAATTGAGCGAGGGAATGTAGGAATTGAGCGAGGGAATGTAGAAATTGAGCGAGGCAACCTAGGAGTTGAGCGAGGGAAGGTAGAAATTGAGCGAGGGAAGCTCGAAATTGAGCGAGGGAAGGTAGAAATTGAGCGAGGCAAGCTCGAAATTGAGCGAGGCAACCTAGAAATTGAGCGAGGGAAGGTAGAAATTGAGCGAGGCAACGTAGGAATTGAGCGAGGGAAGGTAGAAATTGAGCGAGGGAAGCTCGAAATTGAGCGAGGCAACCTAGGAGTTGAGCAAGGGAAGGTAGAAATTGAGCGAGGGAAGCTAGAAAATCGGCGGGGCAAACTAGAAAATCAGCTAGGCAAACTAGAAAATCGGCGGGGTAGACTTTAAAATCGGCGGGGGAAGCTAGAAAATTGGCGGGGTAAACTAGAAAATCGGCGGGGGAGACATGAAAATCATTCTTGAGTGCCACAGAATTTTTGGATTAAGCTCTCATTTGACGCATTAGATAACACTATCTCTTGTTCACAACCATCTCCTTCTGCCTGCTTATAGTCTGTTGCTGCCTCAGTGTCTTTCTCATCATTGTCAAATCTTGGATCGAGAATGACTCAATTTGTAGGCTTTCATCCGACGACTACCCCATTACTTGCTATGTTGGATAAACCCATCTTGATTGCAAAAGTAAATGTCGACAAGTTTACTCATCTTGCTTCCAAATATCAAGTCGAGTATGTTTCTCTATTCTTTAGTTTCCTTGCCCTTAGTATTATAAATATCCATTGTTTAATACCTTGAATGTGAAACTTCAGGCGTGGCAAATCACAAAATTGGCGGGGCAAACCACAAAATGGAGGGGTATTTTCATCCTCAAATTCGGTCCCGATGCAGTCTAAGTTGCAAACCAAGGTTTGTCTTCTTTCATTCTGGATAAAATGTCCTAAATTTCTCTTCTGTAATGTGGTACACTTGAGATTTGGATATACCTTGTTTTTGGTCTCGTACCATAAAATGATCTGGAAAAATATATGGACGGCATGGATGAAAAGCCTACATCATGGTGAATGCATCAAATGTTTGTGGTGGTGGTGATCATATTAGTGTCACACCAACACAAGAAGAATATACATGGTTTCTCTCTTTCAACCACGCAGCACTTAAAATTACTTATTTAATTGCATGGTCCAAACATCGAGAAGTTAGGGTTGTTCAACAAATCGGGTTTTGGGACCATGACTCAAAGCCAATATGAGTGGGACAAACTATAAAATTATTGAAATATGAGCGGTAGGCAAATGAATTATGAGCGAGACAAATGAAATATAATTCGGGCAAACTAGAAAATTGAAAAATGAGCGGGCAAACTAAAAATGAGAGGGCAAGCATGAAAATGAGTGGGGTAAGCATGAAAGTGAGTGAGAAAACTAAAAAATCAGCGGGTAAACTAGAAAATCGTAGGGGGGAGACTAGAAAATCAATGGGAGAGAAAAATCAGTGGGCAAACTAGAAAATCAGTAGAGCAAACATGAAAATCATCGGGGAACACTAGAAAATCGTAGTGGTGCAACATGAAAATCGGGCTGGGGAGACATGAAAATGAGCGGGGCAAACATGAAAATGAGGGGGACACTAGAAAAACAATGGGACAAACTACAAATTCAATGAGGGGAGACTAGAAAATCATGGATGAGACTGGAAAATTCATTGGGCAAACATGAAAATCAATGAGGAGACACTAGAAAATCAGTGGTCAACATGAAAATCAATCGGGGAGACATGAAAATCGTGGACATGAAAATGAGCGGGGACATTAGAAAAACAATGGGCAAACTAAAGTCGGTGAGGAGAGTAAAAAAGGGGGAGACTGAAAAATCAGTAGGCAAACATGAAAATCAATGGAGAAACATGAAAATCGGTCAGGGGACACTAGAAAATCAGTGGGTGCAACATGAAAATCAATGAGACAGCAACCGAAATATCAGTAGCCCATTGTTTCCATGGTATAATCCACTTGATCTTTTGATATGCTTAATTTGGGGCTAAACCCCTTAAAATAAATGAAAAAAAAATGGATGAGACGTGGATATCGGGTTGGTGTTTGTATAGCCCAAGCTTGAAATTAAGCGGGGCAAACTAGAAAATTTAGTAAGTAGAAAATCAATGGGCAAACTAGAAATCACGGGCAAAGTAGAAAATCAACGGGCCAAACTAGAAAATCACAGGCAAATTAGAAAATCGGCGGGAAAAACTAGAAAATCAATGGCAAACATGAAATTTGGGAAACTTGAAAATGGGCAAATTAGAAAATCGGAGGCAAACTAGGAAATTGGGGGAAACTAGAAAATCAACGGGTCAAACATGAAATTCATGGATATACTACATACATTCAATGTGGGCCCTACTGAGTTTAAAATATACCTGTCTTTGGGGTCCTTACTCTTGCTCGGGTGGTAAACTCTCAAGACCTTCAACTCCCGGTCAAGGGTTCGAGTACCCATACGTGGTGAAATTCCACCAACGTGAGTGTGTGGGGTGTGTGTGCATGTGTAATAATAAATAAAAAGGTGGGTGGGTTCAATTTCATATACGGCTCAATTTCTAGTTTGCCCCACTCAATTTCATGTTTGCCACACTCAATTTCATGTACAGCTGAAAGGTGGGCGGGTTCAACCCGACCGTCCCATGACCGACCCGACATTGAGTTGGGCTCGGGTAGGATATATTGGGTCTAATCTCAAGCTTGGGCTATACAAACACCAACCCGATAAAACTTATGTTGGGCTTGGGTTGAGGTCTCAGGTTGCCCGACCCAACCCAAACCCGATCAATATATATATATTAGTTACTTATAAATTATAATTGAGTGTGGATTGTTTATATAGAAGGTATACTTCTAATGTTGGTGTGGTTTATTTGAACATTGGATACATTTAGATTTATCGGTTCAAGTTATGAAATTATCTGTGAAGTTTGCCCCATTGAATTTCATGTTTATTGAATTTCATGTTTGCCCGCCGATTTCCTAGTTTGCCGATTTTCTAGTTTTCACATTTTGAATTTCATGTTTGCCCCGCTGATTTTCTAGTTTCCCCCGCTAATTTTTTAGTTAGCCCCGCCGATTTTCTAATTTGCATTGATTTTCTAGTTTCCCATTGAATTTCATGTTTGCCCATTTGATTTTCTAGTTTTCTGCCGATTTTCTAGTTTGGCCCGTTGATTTTCTAATTTTGACGTGATTTTCTAGTTTCCCCATTGAATTTCATGTTTGCCCCACGTGATTTTCTAGTTTTTCCCAGTGATTTTCTAGTTTGCCTGTGATTTTCTAGTTTGGCCCGTTGATTTTCTACTTTGCCACGTGATTTCTAGTTTGCCCGTGGCCGATTTCCTAGTTTTCAATGATTTTCTAGTTTCCCCACTCAATTTCATGTATGTGAAAGTTGGGTTGTTTAACCGAAACCCGTGACCGACCCGACATTGGGTTGGGCTCAGGCCGATATATCGGTCCGATCTCAAGCTTGGGATATACAAACACCAACCCGATAAAACTTAGGTTGGGCTTGGGTTGAGGTCTCAGGTTACTGACCCAACCCGAACCCGATCAATATATTAGTTACTTATAAATTATACTTGAGTGTAGATTGTTTGTGTAGAAGGTACACTAGTGATGTCGGGTCTCATTTGTCCATGTCATTTCCAAGGACTCAAGCTAACAAGATATGCCGGATTTCTCTCTCCCAAATAGATTGCGTGCTATGATACATGACTTTTTAAAAAGAGTAGTCCTATATTTTAGCTTAGTTTTTAAAGAAGATATCTGGGATTTCTCTCTCCCAAATAAATTTTCGACCATCGACACGATAGAATCTTGGAAAATAACTAGGTTGGTTGACTAAATTAGCTTCTCCTACCCCAAAATCATATGTGGTAAGTTAAATAAATCATTCTAGTTTAGGAGATATGCTTGTTAAATAAATAGACAAAGAAATGAATTAAAGAATAGAAAAATATTTTTATATACTTATATATACATATTTATATAATTATGTATTATAGAAAAATGTAAGGGAGAAAATGTCCTCCGTGTAAAAAATAAAAAATAAAAAATAAAAAATAAAAGATAAAAATAAAAAGAAAAAAAAGTGCATAGCACTACATTTATGGCTACGATTATAATCCGTAGCCATAGGCCTCTGACCGGTCGACCGGATTGGTCGACCCCAACTTGCTGTCGCTTTTTTTTTTTCTTTTTCTTTTTCTTCTTCTTCTTTCCTGTTGTAATATTTACCGATTTTTGTGGGTCCCATTATGAGGCATGTGTTATATCCAAACCGTCTATCTATTTGGCGAACTCATATTAAGGCTTGAGGTGAAAAATAAGATGGATCTCGCTATCAAGTGGACCACACTATAAAAGCAAAGTGGGGAATTGAACGTCACCATTGAAACCCTTTTAGGGGTTCTGAAGTTTTGGATCATTATGAAATTTGTTTTTCCTCTTCATCCAGGTCTTTGTGACCCATGAAGGAACTTAGACGGGAGGATTTCTCACAAACATTACAGTGGGCCCCACCTGGGTTCCCTTCATGGGACCGTCCGTCAGCGCTCGTCTCTGCACGCCAGCCCGTTGAAGGCAGGGGTATTTTTGTCCTCAAATTCAATGTCCGTACAAGGAGGTCCAAGTGGGTATGGTAAGTTTGTATTGTTTCAAAAATATCCAACGGATAAAAGGTGGGGTCCACAGTCGTAAATTTCTCTTGTTTGAGTGCTTATCTGGGGAATGAGATGCGACGGACGATAACTACAATGTCTCCCAAGTAAGGAAAGCGGATTGCGTAATGAGTAACTTAGTACGCTATGACTCCGTGGGGACCACAATGATATATGTGTCTAATCCATGCCGTCCATTCGTTTTAACAGATTATTCTAGCTACCATTAAAAACATTCAGCATATAAAAATCTCAAGTGGACCACACGACAGGAAACAGTGTGAACTGAATGATTACCGTTAAAAACTTTATGGGGGCCACAAAAGTTTTGAATCAAGTTAATATTTATTTTTTTTTCCCTTAATCTATGTCTCTGTGACATTATGAACAGGTTGGATGACAAATAAGCATCACTGTGGGAGCTAGGAATATTTCAACGGTGGACGTCATTATCCCACTGTTTCCTGTGGTGTGGTCCAATCAACGTTTTCATATGATTAAAATTTTATACCATACCATAAACCTATTTGGAAAAACAGATGGACGGATTAGATTAGACACATACATCTACAGTGGGTCCCACAGAGTTTACTCAGTACGCTGTAGCGTACTAAGTTGCCCCGTACGCGTTCCGCTCCAACACAAGCGTCTTTATTCTAACAAGAAATGCGTCCTTTTCTTTCAAATGTGCGTGATTCAGTTCAAAAGATCGGCAAAGAGACAGCCATGGAGTTCTGATGCATCGGGGTGCGAGTTCTGAAAGGTGTCCAGATGTAACCATTCTTACAAGTGGGCCCCATTTTATAGTGATCTAAACCGTTGATATTTTTCTATCCACTGTATATAACAGGTGACCCAAAATCTGTCTTAATTAGAGGAATCTAGATGGCAAATATTTGGTATTTTTCTCTTGGCCTTTTATACCTTTGCCACCATTTAAGGATCGAATACGTGATCTTTGTCATTTTCTCGAAATCCAAAATCAGATATAGGAAACATCAGATAAACGGTCTGGATTGCCGAACAATGGGCCCACTAGTGTATATTGATGGATGATGACACTATAAAGGTTTGGCGGTAAGGACAGTTTGGAATCCCGTATTACCATCGAAATTTATGGTTCGACAAAGGGTCATGCACTGCCCTTCGGTTGATGATGAGTGTATCTGTGCGGTCCGTTTCGAAATCAGATCGTTCGATTAGTTTTATAAAGCAATGAATCATCCCAAGGTAAGTTGATGTGGATTTGATGGACGATGGATCTTGTCATTGTGAATTCAAAAATGATAATGTACTATTCAAATAGTGTAACATGATGTCATTCGAAGTTCAATCGCATTTGGAGTTTCATAATCAAATCAAGATAAGTTTTGTAGGTTTCATGTGACATTTAAATCAAGGTTACTTCGATGTCATCGAAGTTTCGAGACAATGTTATAAACTTGCTCGTTTGTTCAGTTTCAAATACTCATTTTCGTTTTTTGTGTTATGAGTCTCCACCGCTATTATCGTAGGAACGATTCTTGAATTTCAGTGTGACAATCAAAGCTCGCTTTCCATCAAATTCTTCCTCTCCAACTCGTGCACTCGGAGGTTGTCTCGCATTAGTTGGTGGGTTTTCTGTCTCCCTTGTCTTCCTAGTTTTTTTTTTAAAAAAAAAATTATTCCATCACTTTGTTCTCTCATTTACATTAAATCTTAGTGTAAATTAATTGACA
Organism: Magnolia changhungtana; assembly: GCA_030180095.1. Lineage (NCBI taxonomy): Eukaryota > Viridiplantae > Streptophyta > Magnoliopsida > Magnoliales > Magnoliaceae > Magnolia > Magnolia changhungtana. Next base: position 3,286,308 of record JASAUF010000481.1, read on the forward strand.
TTCTTCCTTCCCAAACTAGAAAACCTAGATTTTTGACATCACATTTGCCACATTTCCAATCTTTTACGGTTCTAGGTTTTCTTGATCGAGAATTTGGAGGACACTTTGGTTGCCCTTGTAAGCTCCAAAATTGATATTATGCCGAAGGACAATAAAAGGAAGGCATCGGTAGTTGTCGAATCTTCTCGCCCTACTCGGATAAAAAAATTGGCACCACGGAGGGACAATCATGTGACTCGCCAATTCCCGTCTCCTCAACCCCCTTCAAACTACTCCGAACATGAAGAGGAGCCCTTGGTACCGAAGACACCGCTGACAAACACTCCATTGGCTAGGTACAAAGGCCGAAAAATTATATATGAAAGAAGTGTCGATGTCTCATGTGTCCAAGCCTATGGCGTAGATGGCATCCTAAGATCCATAGGATGGGAGAGCGTCCTAAAATTTGGGGGAATGACTCAAAAGAAACAAGTTTACTGGTTTTTGTCCAAATGTAAAAACCCCACTCTCCAACCCCCATCTTTCGAAGTAGAGGTTAGTGGCCGCGTAGTCAAGATCACCTCGGCACGTATTGCTACCTTGATTAGTGTTCCTCTGTCTAGAGAGCCACAACCTGATTATGACCTTGCCTCCCCACAAGCGCGAGTCATGATGACCAAGTTTTTATGTAGTGGAAGGGATGAGCCATGGATCCAAGGCAATGCCCTCAGGTCATCAAACATGTCCAGTCAATTTCGAATCCTTCACTCCATCTTCTCAACAAATGTCTACCCGAGAGGAACAAATAGAGTGGACCTTACCCCATTTATGGTAAATATAATTTACAATGTGGGAAATGGTGTTCGTCTGTGTCTCCCAACTATCATTTTGCATCAGATTGCCCATACCATTAGAGGGAGTCGACCCACGTATCTCCCCTTTGGACATCTAATTTGTCTTCTAGCTCGTGAGTGCGGATTCTCGTCGACTACAGATGTACCTGTTCCGGCCAAAAAGATCACGAGTGACAACATAAAGAAGATGCACCTTCCTACCCTGGTAGCAGAAAATCCTGACACTAACATGGATGTACTTGCAATAGCAGATCAGAGGCAGACGAGCGTCGACGCCACCCAAACTCAGGAGCCCTCTCCACAGGCCATTCCTAATGCAACCACCTGGCGATGCTTCGTGAGACAGCAGGATCGCCTCGACCAGCTGGTGGCAGCACAGGTAGAGGTACGTGCAGAGCAGGCGAGGCAAGGTGAGCGCCTTAGCAGGTTGGAGCAGATGGTACACTCCCTGAAGCAAACCGCGCAAGAGATATTAGCCCTCCTAACATGCCGTCATGACGATATCTCTAGACCAGGACCAGGGCCAACTAGTTAGGGAGAGTCATGTTTTATCGAGTCTTTTGATGTCTGATCATCTCATTTGTGTGATTTCTTTTTTATTGACCGAAGATGAACAAGCAATTTTATGTTACATATACATGTTGGATCTTATTATGTGTATTTTTATTTTGTTATGATACTATACATCACCTTCATGGTTGTTATCCTTGAATATTTAATTACCCATTGCCTCTCTCCTTTTTATGGTTTATGATTTAAACATGTTTTCAAGCTTAAAATGATAATCCATGTTTATGTATGAATCATTTGCCAATCACTGACAAAAAGGGGGAGCAACATACTTCCACTAATGTGTTGTGTTGTATCTTTTTTATAGCACTTTTGGTGCATAGATTTAGGGGGAGTAATGAAGAGTGCATACGAAGTTGTATATGCTATGTATATGTATTTAGTCAAGCTAAATTTGTATATCTTATAAAATATGAAAGGTCATGTAAAGATACAATCATGTTGAGTTGTATATGTTTTGTTAGGTTTTGTCATGTAACTAATAAAGGGGAAGATTATAAGTGCCCTAGTTTGTCAATTAGCATGAGATGTGAGTTATAAAGTCCGGTGAGCCCCAAGGAAGATTTAAGACTAAAGACTTGAAGATCGAAGGCATCCAAAGCACTGAATATCAAGGAAATAGTAAAGTACTGAGACCTCTTTAAAAACCTATACCCATCCTATAAAACTTAACCTTTCAACTAGCCCAAACCTTATAGGAAAAACCTCTCCAAGATGCGCTAGTAAGTGGTCATGGGAAGAAAACCTTTAAAAAAGAACTTCAGAAAAACAATCCATTTTCAGTCCCATCGAATAGGCATAGAAAACTGTCCAACAACCTCAAGATGTAATTCTAGATTTTTCTAATGGCATCGAGGTGCATTCGATGGCATCGAAGGCCACTCGATGACATCGAGTGGATGCCTCACAATGTCCAGCAAGCACAAGTTTAAAATTCTGAAATTTCTCAATAGAATCAGAAACATTTGATGACATCAGAGGGTATCCTCGATGTCATTGAGTGGCCACTCGATGTCATCGAGTGACATCGAATGTACACTCTAAAACTATCCACAACTTAATAAGAAAATTCTTGATTTTCTCGATAGCATCGAGGGTCCTCCAATGGCATCGAAGGGACACCTCTATGACATCTAAAACCACTCGATGTCATCGAGCAGAGATGTTAATCTATCCAGCAACCATTCGAGATAAATGTTGATTTTCTCAATGACATCTAAGGAACTTCGATGCCAACGAAGTTGACAGATTTTTGCCTCTTTTTTTATTACCATTGCAAAACACTCTATTTAAATGAATGAGGAGTTTCTTTGCAAAGGGGTGAGTGAGAGAGAGAGAGAGAGAGAGAGAGAGAGAGAGAGAGAGAGAGCCTTGTGAGTGTGTAAAACCCTAGCTAAAACATTTCTCCCAAGCTCTCTTCCCTCATGAAGTTCATCATTCAATCATTATGTTAAAGACATTTATTGAGCATTCAAAGCTTTGATTGAATAATAAACTCTAACGTTAATTAATGCTCTAATAACCATCTTTATTGGTAAATCATTTATGCTAGAAAAGCATTGAATGCTTATTCTTGGGAATCCTAACCATAAAGACCCATCATTAACAAGTTAGGATTCACCTACCCTTAACCTACACCTCAGCTTGTTTAAAGGTTATCATCATCAAAGTTATGGTTCAAGTGAGTTGAAGATGCTTTCGTGATTCAGGAAGATCTTCATCAAATGCACTTCAATAGGGCTCATCCACTTTAGGTAAGAAAGTTTATTTAAGTCCATCGTGTCTAGAAACCAATTTTTGTGTAGGATTGGGTTTCAAAGTTTGAAACACTAAACTCGCCAAGTCTTTGTGTAGGCCTTTGACATGAGAGTACGCTTATCGTCCTTGTGTAGGACTTCGTATTTGAGTTTGTAACATCCTGGATTTTCATTGTTTTGAATTCCAAAAACCCTTGAAAATTTTTCACTATAATTAACTCGTATTGTCACTAATTGACCATTAACGCTCGAAGTGAGCCTATACACGGGTAGACCAGTAAGGGACTGCAAAAATCCAATCAATCAACTGTAGGAAGCTAACGAATCTGCCCGATCACTTAAACATTGAGCTTAGCCTCGGGGTCTATTCACGTAGGGTCCAAATCTAACTGACCTATCACTGACTAATCAAGACAATCGTAACTAAATAAAGATCTATCCAAAGCTGAGACAAGTAGGGGTTAGATCTTAATCAACAAACTAAATCAATCCAGTTACTCATTTAGCCTAAAAACTAACCATTTAGGGTTATTAAGATCGAATCGTCATTTTCACTGGTTGTAAATAAGCCACATTATGAACTTAGCTAATCCAAATCCTAATAATTGCTTACAAAAAATCTTGATACCTAATTCATTTCAGAAATATCCTGATTTTTTGAACAAGCTCTAGACTGCTCGTTAGTTGGCCACTAGTTCTAAAATTATAGAATAATGTCCGTCTCGCTAGGCTTGATGTCCACTGCGGGTGGAGAATCAAGATAGTACCCAGAACTAAGCAACTTGGGCCAAAGGCCGAATGCTTGAAAAGCGCAAATACCCTATGCCGAAGCCGGACACTTAAGTGAAATAGACTTTCCGCTCTTTCGTGAAGTTGTGGCTTTTCGACCATTAGATCGTAATCAAACTCGAGGTATAAGTTAAGGATATTTTTCTGCTCATATCTGTATAGTCGCGGCCCCGATCAATCACCGATGACCGTCGATTATAAATGGGCCCCCCCACGTTTGATCAAAGAGTCCGATTGTCGCCCGATTCTGACAAACTATAGATCATATAGTGGGACACATTTCTCCTAACATGGATGAGCCAGTGGGTCCCCAGAAAGACCCTATAAGTGGGAAAGAACCTCCCTTAGGGTTAATATAAGGGATAAAGGGCTAATAGGGCCATTTGCACCACTTCTGACACTATATAAGGGCCTCATTTAGGCACCCCCTTCTCCCATACGAATTTCATACCCTAGCTTGGGTGAGGGAGAAGAGAAAGAGGAGAAAGAGAGAGAGAGAGAGAGAGAGAGAGAGAGAGAGAGAGGAAGCTTGGAAGTATAAGGATATGTGCACCTTCACCCTCTTATCTCCTCTATAGCAACATTGTCCTTCATTAGTGTTGATTCGACGATAATTGAAGGTAAGTATTGAGTTATGTTTGTAGGTTTAGGTCTTGTGTTTAATTCCTTCAAATTCTTACAAGCTTGCATGCTTACTTAAGTTCTTGATGATCTTTCCCCAAATCCCTAACCCTTCCTTCTTAAGGTGTGGACCATTGTCTCTAGGTTATCATTTATCGACCCTTGAGGGTCTCGGTTAATGATTAGATGTTTGTAGATGAATTAGTATATGATAATATGTCAACATTTCGATTTGTCTATAATATATGTTATTGGTTGGATACGGATGCTCACATGTTTGATAGAATGTCTAGGTGATCGAATGTGTTATTTTTATGGATGCTCACATGCTTAATTGAATGCTTAATTGAATGTGCTATTTTGTTGATGCCCATATATTTGATAAAATGCCTAAGTAGATGTGTTGTTTCATTGATGCTTACATGTTTAATAAAATGCTTAAGTAGGTTTGCTTCTATTGATGCTCACATGTTCGATGAAATGCCTAAGTGGTTGTGCAGTAGAACATATGTCATAATTACGTAATGTGGTGTTTAGTCCATAACAATACTTATGATTGCTACGATGTTGGGTCATTTGGCTAACCATCCGAACTAAAGGGGTGGCCCGAGTTGGAGCGACCACCCTAGGCTTGTTTGATCGACTCGGGTTGAGCACGGACGAGTGATAGTATTTGGACTACACGGGATGCTTGCACCCAATGCCGGTTGTGTCGTGGTTGTCACTCCCAGAAATTCGAGTACCCAAATAAGGTCTTCGGGACCCGAATCCCAAGGTTCGTGAGTTATAATATAATGACATTTATTACAATCCAGTTGATTCAATCAACTTCATTAAATACTCAACGTCATCTAAAAGAAAATACCACTGAAATGTTTATTAAATTCAATTCTTTTAATAGTTTGTCCTTTCTACATCGAAATTTGAACATAAACTAAACCTAAATAACAAAAAAAAAACTGAATTGAATTAAAACTAAACCTAATTTTTTAGAAAATAAAGCTAATAGTAGAGGCCCACCTGCTCATAGTATTCCAGCTCTGCACCTGTGCATTTGTTTTAGTAGGATGAGTATAACAGCCCAGTAGGGTTATTTCTTACTCAAAATTTAACATGTTCAGATAATATCAATTTTATAACAATGAAGGAAATAGAATACAGATAATGAAATTAACAACAAAATTGTGAAAATGCGATGCATGTGATATTTCCATGAATACTCATAACATTTACATTATTTCTTACAACACTATACTTAAGTGGATGATCACGTTGCATTAACGCCCACACACTAGTACATCATGGTGATGGACCCATTTATACGTTACCTGATCAGACTACTGCTCCAATTGTACCTCTGACGTATGTCCACCACACAATTGTACTCATACACCGTACACAAAGGAGACTCCAAAGGATCCAGTGGGTTCTAGGGTCTTTCACCCAAGGGACATAATTGCCCTATTTGCTGGCTTTAGGGTCTCTCACCCAAGGGACACGATTGCCCTACTTACTAATTTAGGGTCTTTCACCCAGGGGACACGATTGCCCTACTTGCTTACGTTACATCCAACATATTAAAATTTATACTCAATGAGTGGTAGACATACATATAAGATGAATAATTATTTCACAAAAATATCAACAATATATTCTAATTAATAATTCTAGATTTAAATTTGTTGAAACTTTAATAATTCAAATACTTAAATAAAATATTATTTTACTATTATTTAATTTAGGAATTCTGCGAAATAATGTACAATAAATTTTAGTTTGAATTCTAAAATTTTGAAAAATTTCTTAAGCTTAAGTTCATTTAAATTTAATTTAATTAATTCTTTAAAATTTGGATTTTAATATTTACAGAAACAAAAATATTACACTGATTTCTATATATAACATTAATAATGTAATTAAATTATTATTTAATAATTTAAGTTAATCTAAAAATTCATCTGATTATTTTAAATATAAATTCAGGATTTTATTATTATTTAGTTATTATTTTATTTTATTTTTGTAGATACCGCAGAAGAATGTTGGAATACCATGTATATCCTAAAATCATAATTTATTTATTTATCTAATTATGTACGGATATAAGCTAATTATTTCATTCTGAATTCTAATTTTCATAATTTACAAAATAATTATATGGACCTTATATTTTGATTTTTTTTAATCAGACTTTAAATCAGTATGAATTGAAGGTTTAATTTAACATCGGGTTAAGATTTTGATTTAAATAATTTAAATAATCATCTAAATTAGATCATATTAATTTCTAAATGCTTAAAATTAGACTTATAACGATTTAATTTGATCTTGACAAGAGGGATTCTAAAACTTCTAAATTAGAATACAAACTTAGTAAAATTATTTATTTATTTATTTATTATTATATTTATTTTATTTAAATTTAGAAATAAATTTAGTTAGTATTTATTCTAAACCAACTAATTTAGATTAATTACTCTAAATCAGATTTATGGTCTAAATCTTAACACTTGATTTCAGAAATAAAAAATATTATGATCTAATCTACAAGTTAACTAGATTCAGTAATTACAAAAATTTAGAAAGCAGATATCATGTATAAATGAATTTGGAAATATTAATTAAAGTCATTATAAATAAATTTCAGAAAATATATAAAATCAGAAAGTTCATAAGTAGAGGAGAATCACCCACATAATAATCAACTGGAATAATATTCCTATTAAAATTTTAGGAATAAATTTCATAATAAATACCTAAAAATGATAAACTTCAGGATAAGATCACCTACCTTAAAAGTTTGATGATCCGGCTCCGCTCTAATCTCTCTTTTTCTTGATCTACAGAGCTCTCTCTTTCCCTCTCTCTCTCTCTCTTAATCTACCCGATTCTCTCTCTCCCTTTTTGATACGATTGAAACTTTGTTTATATATTTCCTTCCTTTTTAATGAATGTGAGGAACGAGGCGGAAGAGTGGGAGGCGTGGGTAGTTTCATTTAGTGGGAGGGTTCGGCGGCCATTACCGCACAAAAAGGAAGGAAAGTGGAGAAAGTGGTTTAGTCGTGCAGAAAATTTAATTTTTTTTTTATAATTATTTTTTTTAAGATACAGTGGGTCCCACTAACTATAATTTAAATCTACTCTGTCCATCATCTTGGTCAAGCCAAGAGAAGATATAAGGCCAAAAATGAGGTTGATCCAAAACTCAGGTGGGCCACACAAAAGCGAATGATGGGGTTAGTTCCTACAAAAAATATATGTTGTTATAGTAGTTCTCTCAGGTCAATCAAATTAGTCCATTAGCCAACTGATCATGTATGTTCACAATGTATGACACAACTAAATGAAATCTGGGATACCTCGTTCTTAATGGATGTGTCCATTCATAATCGTTAGTGCGATACAATCCCACTAAAACTCATGAGCCGGGCATGGTCGTATGGGACACCGTGTTCGAGTTGTCGGCCTATGCTGGGGTGATGAGCCTCCCTATAGTGACCAGTGAGCACTGATGGAGGTGATAGACCATTGTTCGAATGGCCCCCATCAAATTACTCGGCCAATGGTTGCGTGCCAGAGTACCGTTCAAACGATCCGGGCGTGAATGGAATTGGGTAACGAGTCATTTCCTTTATGTGTTTTTTATTTTATTTTATGTAACAAGCCCGCACCTCGGAACTGAGTGATCATACTTGGTTTGGATGACGACCCATATCGGGTTGATCCTCATACATTTAGGTATCATACCGTACCTTTGGAATCGTTGATTTATGAGATAATTGGGTGACATCTAAATTTAGATCAAGGGACACTGGTAAGGAGTTGCTACATGTGGCAACGAGCCATGTGATCTGAATTAAGACTCGTGATATAACGTCGATATCCTAGCTTCGCCAATATGCTGGATGAATTGAACTTAATAATTACTCGACTAACATGATCATTCACCGCATTGCATTAGCTTAGAATGTGGCGAACAGGCGTGGTTGTTGCGTGCTGAGGAAGTGTTGCCATTTGCAAAACAAGTGGTCGGAGTCGCGTGTGAGGGAGTTTTGTTTGGAAAGGGCATGCATAATGTCATATCTTCATATGCACATTGAACAAGAGTATTTCGAAATTGTTTGTTTCTTGTTTATCATTAACTGCGCTGATTGTGTCGATAACATGTGTAATTTAGAACTAATGGAACCACTAAGTTAGCTACTCACTCCCACCTGGGACGGTGTTTTAAAACACCAACCAGGCATATTATTGATGCAGGCTCTATCGAGGCCTCCGGAGGGTAGGCATAGATCGGCTTGCGCCACCACCATTATATTTTGGAATAATTGGGCGTAAACTGAAAGCTTTACTCTTTAATCATCTTGGGCATATATATTGTGGCTTATTTTGGGCGATCATCACTAATTGAATTGTATTTTTAATTCTTAGCCCTATATTTCTGAATCTTTTGTTATCTCTGCCTCGCTTTGGTTCCGTTAAATTGAATTGCGCAACTCTGATTATTCGTATGCGGACTTAATGTGAATTAGAATGAAGATGCATGTGCATTTTATTAAGTTAACACATGAGAACTCGGGACCGAAGTCTATGTGCTTAGGTGCCGATTTTCGGGGTGTTACAGAGTTTGAGATCCAAGCTCACTAAGACCTTGTGTAGGCCATCAATGAATGCAAATCGTGTAGACCTTGTGTAGGTTGTAAAGGTTTATGGTAAACCTAATTCAAAACAATCTGGATAGTGAAATCTGGCACACTCTAAGAGAGAATGAGTCAGCCGGGAGTGAAGTAGGCATGTAGATTAACCACTATACATCGTGTGCGATGGGCTGAATGTTTTATACCTTATCTGTTATATTTTATTAAATAATATGAATGACTCTTTTTACTAGCAAATATGTTTGACAGAATGCCTTAATGACGTTGTTACTATAGTATAGTTTATAAATCACATATTCATGTCTCTCTTTATATATATATATATATATATATATATATATATATATATATATATATATATATATGTATGTATGTATGTATATGAGTATTTACAAGTAAGTGAATGTACCTATATAGTTAAATATTTAAAAAAAGTCATACTCACCCCCTCTAGGACATTAGTCATATATTCAGGCTTCGCTTCTAGTGGTAAAAACGTAATTTCAAAACCCAATCAACTCACCGAATCAAATCCAATTAATTCAACCCAGTCAAACCCAGTCAACTTAGTCAAACCCAGTCAAATCCCAGCCAATCCAGTGAATCCAATCAGCCTAAAACCATGCCAAACTTTAAGCCCAAATCCAAGCCCATTTCAAGCTCAAACTTAACCTCATTACCATTTAGGACCATAATAAAGCAAAACCAAGTGAACAAGAGGGAATACGCCACCCACCCCAGGAGCACCCCTGCAAAATTTGGGGTTGATTCATACTCTGAGCAATGCCGAGGGTGTCGCCTGCAATGTGGATTTTTTTTTTCCAAAATTTACAAGGATGTTAGGTAGGGTGATTACGTCATCTCTACAAAATTTAGGGCCGATCCATGAGGTGGGTGATGTCCAAATTACCACCTACCATGTGGCAGCTCTCCTACTTTACGAGGAGAGGTTGAAACAGGTGTGGCAAGCCTTAGTTCCATTGAAAGTATGTAATAAAGAGAAAAGACTCTTCTGTCCACCCCTTCACAAAAAATCACACCTTTACTACCCCCATTAAGCAGTTAAGATTCCACCATGTGACAATCTTAAAATCTTGACCCTTGGGCCCTTTCCAACCCGAAACTTTCCCATCAATTAAAAAAAAAAAAAAAAAAAAAATCAACCCTAGTGACTATAAATAGCCCCTCCCCTTTCATTCCAACACATCCCAGAAAATCCAAGAAACATCTCATGATTTCATCTTATCATAGCCTATCTATTTTCAAGCCATCCCTCCACCAAGGAGAAGTGAGAGTAGGAGAAGAATAGTTCAGCCTAGGTCAGCCTAGCCAAGCCCTAACCTTAGCAACCTAAGCCATAGAAAGGATGATCTAGTCTTAGGAGTGTACACGAGTCGAACCGAGTCGAGCTTGGCATAGCTCAACTCGGCCCCGCCACTAGCTGACCCCAACTCAAACTCGACTTAGCTCGGTCCTCGAGCCTGACTGGCCAGCTCAGCTCAGTTTGGTCAGTAGCTCAGGCCGGTTCGAGCTGAGTTCACCTATGCAGCATTTTCACAAACACATGGACTGCACCTTCAAATTTTCACTGTATGTAAAATAGCAGCATCGGTTTTACATGTATTTCATTAAACACCTTATATGCAACATCAAAATCAAGAAAAAAAAGGGTATTTGTTTCATATACATACCTTCCTTGCCACTAGTTGACACTTCATTGAGTCATTTCATTAAACACTTGGTGAGCAACATCAATATTAAAGTAACCGAGTCACCGAACTGTTTCGATCCTAGTTCAATTCGAGTTGGGGTTTGATCTGAGTCAAGTCAAGCTCGGGCAAGCTCGAACTTGGTTTGAAATTTTTTCGAGCACGAAAAATCAGCTTGACTCGGCTCGAACTTAATTTCAAACCGAGTCGAATCAAGCTTTTTTGAGTCGAGTCGAGCAAGCTAACTGAGCTAACTCGGTTCGTGTATAGCCCTATCTGGTCTAGTCGAGTCAATCTTTGTGACAAACCCGTCCACCCCTTCATCAAGCCCTTATCAGTTTCATTCAAACTTACATTAGCATTTTGCAACACCCATTCCTTTCTCAACCCATGCTGATCACATCCATCAACATTACATATATATCATTTCACACCCAATCAACTCGAGTGTATGCCTGCGGCTTGCCGATATATCGGATCCTGCCCATCAAAAACTTGGGTTGACCGGTATTCTACCGCTTCAGTAAGTAGGTGAGTCGGGGTAGATTTATCTAACCCCAGCTACCGCTTGGTGATGATGGTAAATTAACGCTACATTAATTACACATAATAGATCGTTAGAAACTTATATCTAACATTTTCACCCAATCGACTCGAGCATATGCTTTATGGCTTGCCGAGTTATCAAATCATGCCCATCAAATGCTCATGTTGATAGATTATTCTACTGTTTTGGCAAGTAGGTGAGTCAAGGTAGATTCATGTGACCTAGTCTACCATTTGTCAGCGATGGTGCATTAACACAACATTATACGCTACTTTGCATTACTTGTGCGAAAAAACTAATCTAAATTCCTAATAGCTAATATAATCATGTGAAGTGGAGACCATACAACTGTACGAGTATATAGGGTACTTCATATCTTCCATCTCTGTACATAGTCTAGCCGACTATGAAAGCAGAGTAATTGGCTAGTGGTGACTCCAGTCAAACATAATACACATTGTACTTTTAACAGATTACATACGCCTCTTAAAAAAGCACCACGTGAGTGTGACCTGCCCACGATCAAGCATCCACAATCTCATTTATAAAGTTTTTATGAATCAATTATTAAGTTTGTTGAAGTATGCATAATTTTGTTTTGAGTAAGCAAAACTTAAGTTTTCCCTCATTAAAGACATTTGAAAGCTCCAAGACCTCTTTACGATATACATATATAATCACACTACATGTACAATCTTCATACCAAATTTTCATATTCTCGATTTATGTCGTTAGGGCTAGTGATATTCATGACCGTGATTCGTCTCACTTCGTGAAGATTAAATGTTGTAATGACTACCACAATTTAATATTAATAGTCTTAATTAACCAAACCATTAAAGCATTGCTCATATTGTCCAACAAATACATTAATTAACCAAATAAATATTTTCTTTAAAATCATAAAACATATTTTACAAAATTCTTTTTAAAATAAATCTTGAAAATTGACAAAGGCGACCGAGTAAGAGAATATAAGGTTTATATAAGACAAGCCGCCTAGTTGATCAATAGTGAATTTACCTAAAGGTTGGATATCATGATCGGGCATACCAATGAACCCCATTGGAGTTGCAATCAACCTTAAATTCGCGTGAGAAGTTATGCGCTTGAAACGTGACACACATACGATCTTTGGATAGGCATGGAAACCTTGTACTAATCTTTAAAGGAGGAGTTTCAGTGGGTTATATAAACTCCTCCATCTTACATCTATGTAAACAGGGTTGAGTACCCAGTCTACATATCTGAATCCCTCCCGTCCGTTTGTACGGTGCGGAAGATCCCGATAACTGCCTTCAGTAATGGCTTCCCAAACAGGTATGCCTTCAATTGCTTGAACTCTACACTCGATACATAATTTGTTTCTTGAAATTCCTCAATTCTTAGTTAACAAATTTGAAGAATTGGAAACGATTGGAAGAGATCTCTATTTGATTTCTGCGTAGCATCTCTCCCTAAATCTCAGCTGGGTTGTAAACAAGCATTACTCAAATTTGAAAAAAAAAAAAAAAACAGCGCCTATCAAACACGGTCGAAGCCCTTCCCATACAAGACCTACTTGACAAATGCCATATCCAACCAGATCCCAATCTGGGAGGAAGCCAAACACAACATATTTCTCTTCCCACATACATGAAAATGGTGTCATTGATGGGTCACCAAACGTCTGGAACACATGGTACACGAGTATTTCCTTTTTATCTTGAAATAGAAAGGGAGGAAACAAAACCACCGTTGGCTCTCAACGTCCGTGGCCTGCACAACCCCACCACAGTACGGACACGCTCCTGACGCTTCCTGCCTGCCCAGAACCCTCTCTTCCTTGTCGCAGACAAGTACCAAACACATCTCTCTCTCTCTTCTTGATGACTTCTGGCTGCTGCTGTGAAGATGGGAAGACAGGCTGTTTTCAAAAGAAGTGAGCGTGTGATGTTTGGTGATCAAAACAAAGTCCTTGGAATTTTATAGAGAAGTCGGACGAAACAAGGAAAAGTAAGAGGATTCGCGCGAGGATATTTTGGGTGGGGATTCGATTTCGCACGTTACAATTCGCTCGTGTGTTTGAGATCTCACCGTTTATCAGGTCTTTCCCAGCTTTAAAAAATGCCGGTATCGTTCAGGGCTAAACTCCTACCTTAACATAGGAGAATTTAGAAAATGGTGATAGCTAATTACTTTTCGCACGTGACACTGCGTACATCGATCGGGACCATCCAAACTGTGGGTCCCACTGTGGATGGGCCGGATGTAAGACAAACATAACGGTGGGCCCCACCCTTCTTGGGGATTCAAAAATCTCGTCGATCCCGTTTGCAGTCAATCTGCGCCCGTTGAAGAGCCTCCACCGTCTCTAATTTTTTAATATATTTTTTTTTCTTTTTTTGTTACACACGCACACACACACCCACACACTCACCCCGTAGCGGGATTTCACCACCTATGGATACTCAAACCCTTAACCGGTGTTGAAACTCCTGAGCGTCTACTACCAGAGCAAGAGTAAGGATCCACCGTCTTTAAATTGTGTGGAATATGCATTCTAGCTGTTGCTTACTGTTATATAACAATCCAGACGAAAACACCTGCCTAATTTTTCTCGTATACCATATATCATGGTGTGGCCCACGTTATGTGTGGAGCTGATTTCTCACAAGTGCACAGTATCGGAACAAGCGCTGCTCGTATCTTCACCATCCCAACGCACGAATATCTGGAGCTTTAGACTTGAGGGTTGTTGAACACGCACGCATCCCATTATGTTTTCGAGAAATCCACCCATCCATCAGTTTTTCGAATTTATGTTAAGGAAAACGGAATGGCTACTACTCCCCCTAACATCAGCCCGTGGCTGATGTTCGGTGCTCTATAGGTCGCACCATGAATGATGTATGTATTTCGTCCATTTTTACGGATCATTTTAGCGCATTATCCTAAAAATGTGATGGATATAAACCTTAGGTGGACCGCACAACACGAAAACAATAGTGATAGGATATCCACCATTTAAATGCTCTTAAGGCCCACGGTACTGTTTATTTGACATTCAATACGCTGATTAGGTCATGCAGACCCAAATGAAGGGAAAAAACAAATAATAACTTAATCCAAACCTCATAAAGTTTAATAGTTGACATTCAATCAACACTGTTCCTTGTAATGTGATTCACTTGAATATACCTCATTTTTTGTCCCATATCATAGAATGAACTAGAAGAATAGATATACAGATGCAATACTTACATTATGGTGGGATTAAGAGAGCACAACAACCAGCCATTGGATGGTTGTAGAGGGAGTAGCGAATCTGTTTCCTATTTTAAGAGATAGAGACAAAAAAGTAGAAATATCCAAAACTAAAGTGGGTCGCGCGTTAGGATACAGGTGAGATTCAATGACCACCGTTGAAACATTTGTATAGCTACAAAAGTTTTGTATAAGACTAATTTATTTGTGTTTTCACTTCATCTAAGTGAGAATGACCTTATAAACAGTCTGGATGACACATAAACATCAAGTTGGAGCCTAAAAAGTTTTAACGGTAGGCATTTCTTTTCCCAATTTTCCTTATCATGTGGCCCACTTAGTTTTAAATCTACTCATTTTTTGTTGCATGTACTGAAATGATCTCTCAAAATGAATGGACAGAATTGATTTCTCAAAAAAATCATGGTGGCCCCACCTAGCATCCATCGCAGGAGCTTCCTGCCCAAGGCTCTGGGAGGAAATCCGCGTCCGACGCGGTTTTAGCTAACCAGCAGCCACTCTATACTGGTCGGTGCTCTATACGCCCATCACGATGATTGTGTTTCATCTACGCAGTCCATCGACACTTTTGCAGACCATTTCATGGAATGAGTCCAAAAATGAGTTAGATACAAATCTCAAGTGGACCACATCACAGTAAACAACGTTGATTGAACGTCCACCGTTAAAAACTTATTGAGAGCACAAAAGTTTTGTATCAACGTGATATTTGTTTTTCTCTTAGTCCAGGTTTGTACGATCAGATCAACAGGTTGGATGTCAAATAAATATTACGGTAGACTTTAGGAGGTTTTTAATGGCGGACATTCAATCACTTATTTTCCTGTGGTGTGGTCCACTTGAGATTTCTATCTACCTTAGTTTTGGGTTCAAGCCCTAAGGGCTCGTTTGGACAGGAGGATTGAAAGGGAGTAGGTGGTAGTAGATTCGCTCGTCTAATCCAAGGGTGTATGGGCGACGGCGTGTTTGGCAGGGCGAGGAGATAAGGTGGATGACAGTTCAGAGGATTTACTGTTGGATTTGGCGATTCGGGCATCTCGTCCTCTCTCTCTCTCTCTGGATTGAGCTTCGAACCCATCCCAATCCCGTCCGCAGCCCATCCCAATCCTGTCCACATGAAAACAATAGTGATTGGATATCCATCGTTAAAATCCTCATAAGGTCCATTGTACTGTTTATTTGACATCCAATATGTTGATTAGCCTGTAAAGGCCCATATGAAGGGAAAAAACAAAAATCAGCTTGATCCAAAACTTTCACGACCCCAAACTGTTTTTTAATGGTTGACGCTCATTCAACACTATTTCCTGTAATGTGGTCTTTAGAAGATTGGGATATATCTCATTTTTGGTCTCATAACGTAAAATGATCTGTAAAAATATATGGACAGCGTGGATGAGACACAGACATTATGGTAGGGCCCACGGAGCACCGACTACCATCCAATGGTTAGTGTCAAGCGGAGTAACCAATCCTTTTCTTGGCACTGCACCGAATATTGTACAGTCACTACGTTTCTCAGTAAGTGTGAACGTGCCGAACACAATAACTGTTGGAATGCTTGGGATTGCATATAATCCCATGCCCGTTCAAACAGACTACGAATGTGGTATCCCTGATACGCTCGGATCATTCAATACAGTGGGATTGGAGACCATCCACTGACTTGCATATAAGAGCATCGGTTTCTAATCCACCCTATCACGACTTACTCCCTTTCAATCCTCCCGTCCAAACGGGCCCTAAAATGACATGGAAAAATTGGATGGACGGCTTCGATAAAACAAATACATCATGGGTGGGCCCATATAGCACCGACAGACCAGTAGCCACTAGGTTACTGGCAACGCCACTGTTCAAACCGCGTCCCTTGCGGGGGCGGTTGAATCTGCTATTCTCACCCGCACCACATGGGCGCGTTTTCCTCCCGCCGTGACACGTAAGCACGCACGCAAGCACTTTTAACCGGAGTTGGGCCCACTTAATTTTTCTCCAGGGAAGAACTTTGATACTCTGGCCTGTGCGATGGATGATACACAGTCACTTAAAAACTACTAATAAATTACATAAATAGCATAAAAATAAGTCAAATTGAACTGCCCAAAGTGTGACTCACAGTATAGATGTATCAATAACCAAAAATTAAGCTTATTGGATTATTTTATTTTCAGATCGGTGGACATTTATTGGACGGTTAAAATGAAAAAAATTCAAACCTCCTATCTCCACAAAAAAGTGTTCGTGAAGCAGAGGTTAAAATCGTATAAACAATCTTAATTTGGAGTTGGAACTTAGATACAGAGATTTCCACTATTTACTCCGTTTAATTTGAGTTCACATGCGCCACCTGTACCATTTTGGAGTGCCCGTGTATTAAGATCATACTCTGGCAGAGTATCAAATAACCCCCTTTTTTCAACCTTGTTTTGTTTGAGACTTTGAGTGCTTACCAGGGGAATAAAATGGACGGGCGAAAACTACGGACTTGGCGGGACTTCCTGTTAGAATTATAAAAATATTAATTCGTTTTTAGTCATTTTGTTTGGACAACGAGTAAAATATCCCATGTAGCTCTTACAAGGGTAATTTTTTACCATAGACTCGACCTACCACTCACCTTTTTTTATTTGACTAAACAAAACTTATTTTTCTTTACCCTAAAGTTAGGGGAATTTTTGTCCAAAACCCTCTCTTCGTATTCTAAAAATCTACTTTGGTAACATAAGTTTTCGGGCGTCGAAAAAAAAAAATGGCGTAAGAAGGAAGATTCTACTGTGCTAATTTTTTTCTCTTACAATAGTTATTATTAGAATTTTCATGAGCTCTATAAAATTAATAATTCGTTTTTAGTCATCTTGTTTGGACAATGAGTAAAATATCTCATGAGAGCTTTTATGTTATACTGGAGAATTTAACTGTGTTTGCTTCTTGAAATCTAGTTGTTATTCAAACAATAGTGAAACTCCCAGGGACATTTCACACCATGGATTTGAGGGGATTTCAAATCCCCTAGTATGTTTGGCACATAAAGTAATTGGGGGTTTCAAATTCAGGGGGTTTCAAATCCCCTTTAAGAGGGGATTGAAATCCAAGATGAAAGCTTGGATTGTATCTAAAATCCTTCCAAGACTTGTATGTGTAACATGTGTATCACTAGGCTATTAATATATTGGACACATGGCCCCCTATGATATTCCCAAACAATTAGATTATCAATTGCATCACTATAATTACTTTAATATGATGATCTGCATCGTTCAAACATTGTCCATGTAAATCAACAGTTAAAAATCATTGGTTAATCACTTGGATGTAATTTTGTGCTTGTGGCTCATCCGATACTAGGAATTTTATCATTTTCGGGTAAAGTATATATTCCAACGAGATTATTACAACTATTATGTCAAATATTACATACTTACACTAATTAGATATATTAAAGTTGATTTAGTAATTAAATTCAAACTCCTGTAAATACACTAGACATAGCTACATTTGAATTATAGGGGATTCTAAATACAGGGTGTCAAACACAACAAGATGATTTCAAATCCCATGAGTTTCAAATCTAGGGGGTTCCGAATCTAGTGGGTTCCAAATCCACACTCCCAAATAGGCCCTTAAGTAATCCACATTTCTTTTATTATTGGACTGGACAAACAACCTTGCGCGCCAATTTTTAATATTTTAATAACTCATTATATTTAGTTGTTTTAAAGTTTTAAGAGTTATGAATTCTTTTAAAGTCTCTATTGAGTTATCTAAGAGTGATTAATGAGTTTGAATTAAACATGTTTATATTATTTATAGTAAACTTTACTGTTTTAGAGTTAAATTAGAAGCCATTGATGTACCTACTTAGGGCCCCTTTGGATTATATTACATCATAGCAATTAGTGGAAATTTCATCATTAATCCTACCTTAAGCGTCTTTGGAAAAAATAAGAAAATGAATACATAAACCTATTGAATTCCATCGACGTTACGTCAGCATAATCATAGATATCCCAATAGAAACACATCTCACTACGGAGCGACTTGGCTAGCTAGTATCCCAGAACGAGCGACGTGGGTGGTACCTAACTGTGGGCCCTACCTCGATGTGTGCATTATATATCTATGCCATTCATCTGGCCACATAGACCCCACATGTCCGATTACATCTCCCTCGCATACACCTGATCAGTCAAATCAGTAGAAAGTTTTGCATTTTAAATCTTAATTTATGCAAACACATGCATTAGTTAGTCAAAATACATTTGCAACCACTATCAGTGTAATAGGTAAGTCATGATTGCTTATTTGCAATATGTTACCACAGTAAGTGGTAATCCAAACAGGCCCTTGTATAAAGCACAACCAGTGCATTGTAGAGAATATTTTATTTGTTATTATCAATTGTATTCTTATTTTAGAGGTTTGTTTAGCTGTAAATTCAATGCTTATCTCATGCACTCACTGTCCAATAAATGGTCCTACTCAATGTGCCTGACTGGATTGGACAATTGAAAAAAACAACGATAACAAAACGAATCAAAACAATACAAAAAAGACAACTAAATGGAAATATAAAATTGAAATGGCTGGACAATCAGGTGGAGCATATGATTTGGATGGTTGGAATTGAGTTTGGGTGTCCAATGGGTCAGGTTGTCCTCTGCAGTTCTCTATACAATTATAGTTTGATTACTCTCTCTTGATCAACACAATGGTGGCCTTACATTTGGAGTTGCATAGGTACAAGTGGACAGCTTAACCAGTGGATCTATACAAGTCCATTTGGTCAAGCCCAATCTTCGTGGGCCATGAAGTTAAAAATCACATTGTTGATACTATTATAGCCGTCATATCTATATCTTTCAAAATGCATGATTAAGACATTATGTAGAAAACATATCTAATTGTCAATGCACTTAGAAATTGCATCCATGGCACATATTAAAGGGGCGTTTGGATTGTATGTTCACCAGCACCTATTTTGGGTGCGGTGCGACGGGGCACCGTATGTGGGAGTGTCCCCCCCCAGAAGACGGCAAAGGATAAGTAGAGGTTTACGGCCTCCACCACAGTAGCAGAGACCTCCACAGTAGCAGCGATAGCAGCCCCCACCACCGAGGCCACCTCTGCAGCAGCATCAGCACCAGCCTCCGAGACCGTCGCAGCAGATGCAGCAATTTCGACCGCCTCGGCGACCCCGGCAATAACGGCGGCTGCCGTTCGAGAGGGACAGGCACCTCCCCAGCCAGCTCAGGCTAGGTTCTACGCGGCTCAGCAGGATCCGCAGTCATCTGGAGGGGTTGTCGAGGGTATGATTTTAGTCTCGATGCCGGTGTGTTGTTTCGGTGCATCGCATTCTTTGTGGCCGAGAAAAACCGTTGGAGTCTACTCGTGAGAGTCCACTGTCGATGTCGACTCCCTTACTGTGTTGGGCCGATTTTGCTTGTCTTTTAAGTCGGGGATACCTTTTATAACGCCGTCTGTTTGTATTGCCGATGTTCGAGTTCGATGTCATCTTGGGCATGGATTGGCTTGCCGAGTACTATGCCATATTGGACTACTTCGCGAGGACCGTCACATTCTGTATACCAGGCTTTCTATTCCGATTCGTTGCGAGCCCCGAGGAGAGCCGTTGTCTTGCTTGATGTCTTCTTGCGCCGTTGAGGATGTTGCCACTTGTATTGATCGGTTGTCGATCGTTTGCGATTTTCCCGATGTGTTTTAGGAGATTTCGGGATTACCCATTGCCGACTCACCAGAGTTTGAGTTGATCTCGTGCAATGCCGCACCTATTTCCCCGTAAATGGCACCATTGGAGTTCGAGAACCGTGAAGCGATTAACGAGATGAGTTGGGCTTTATCCGTCAAGCCGTTCGTCGTGGGGGCGCCGGTTTTCGTGAAGAAGAAGGATGGATCGTTGAGGCTCTGCATAGACGGTGAGCTCAACAATGTCACGATCAAGAACAAGTACTGCTCCCGAGGATTGATGATTTGTTTGATCACGCGGGGTGCAGTTCTTTTGAAGATTGACTTGCGTTCCGGTTATTATCAGATTCAGGTCCGAGATGAGGACATTCCAAAGACGGCTTGCAGGACGCATTACGGTCATTTTGAGTTTCAGGTCATGTCTTTCGGACTGACCAATGCACCAGCGGTCTTCATGCAGTTGATGAACGAGGCCTTTCGGCCTTATCTCGATCAATTTGTTGTAGTCTTCATCGACGATATTCTGATCTATTCGAGGACCCGTGAGAAGCACGAGCAGCATTTAGAGGTTACGTTGCAGACCCTCCGCGCACACCATCTGTATGCGAAGCTGGAGAAGTGCGAGTTCTGGCAGGAGGAGGTGAAGTTCCTCGGTCACGTGGTGACGAGGGAGGGCGTCGCAGTGGACCCCTCGAAGGTTGAGGCAGTGCGTCAGTGGGGCTAGCCCACGACTGCATCCGAGATCCGCAGTTTCCTTGGTTTGGTGGGCTATTACCAGCGTTTCATTGAGGGCTTCTCTCGTATTGTAGCCCCGCTGACCAGGTTGACTCGGAAGGGCGCGGAGTTTATTTTGAGCGACGCCTGTGAGCGAGCATTTATGGAGTTGAAAGACCGCCTCACGTCCGCTCCTGTCCTCACTCTTCCCTCTGGGAGTGACGGAATTTATTGTATTCACTATTGCCTCGCATATTGGTTTGGGTGTTGTCACGATGCCTACACGGAGACCGGTAGCCTTCGCGTCTCGCCATTCAGATCCATGAGAACACCCACGCATGATTTGGGATGCGGTTGTCTTCGCCACCAGGTGTGGAGGCATTATCTCTATGGGGTTAGGTTCGAGTTCTTCTCAGACCACAGAGAGCTTGAAGTACCTCTTCTCGCAGAGTTGAACATGAGGACTGGATGGAGCTCCTGAAGGACTATGATTTAAATCTCAGTACCACCCAGGCAAGGCGAATGTGGTGGCGGATGCCCTCAGCCATCAGCCACGAGGCCTGGTGGCGCACATGATGATTCAGGAGTGGCGGATGCTTGAGGCAGAGTATGATTTTGAGTTCTGCCTGCAGTCTTCTATCGTGCAGTTATCGAGCCTGTCGATTCAACCCTCTCTTGTCGCAAGGGTGATGGAGGCTCAGCAGGCTGATGAGTCGTTGCAGAGTTATATGGCGGAGGCAGCATCCGAGAGTCAGGAAGATTGGCAGATTGGTACAGATGGTGGACTTCGCTTCAGAGGCCGATTATGTGTCCCGGATATTCCTGAGTTACGCAGAGATCTTATGACCGAGGCACATCGATCGCGGTTTTCTATCCATCCTGGCTCGACGAAGATGTACCGTGATATAAGGCGACAGTATTTTTGGGCGGGGATGAAGCGCTAGATCGCTAGTTTTGTGGGCGAGTGTGACACATGCCAGCGTATCAAGGCCGATCATCAGAGACCCCCTGGTCTATTGTAGCCGTTGAGTATCCCGATGTGGAAGTGGGAGCACGTGTTGATGGATTTCATTATGGGCTTGCCGAGGACTCAGTGCGGTCATGACGCCATTTGGGTTGTTGTGGATCGTCTGACGAAGTCGGCACATTTTCTCGCGATGCGTGCGACTTGGTCATGGACCGGCTTGCGAGATTATTTCTCAAGGAGATCGTGAGACTGCATGGTGTTCCAGTCTCTATTGTTTCGGACCGAGACTAAAGGTTCACGTCTCAGTTTTGGGGGAGCTTCCAGAAAGCAATGGGAACTCATTTGCAACTCAGCACCGCGTACCATCCGCATGAGCCGCACCGAGAGGGTCAACCGGATGAGGATATGCTTCGGAACTGCACGATTGATTCGGGGTAGGCGGGAGAGCATCTGATTGGGCGAGTTCGTATACAATAAAGTATCGGCGACCATTGGCATGGCTCCTTTTGAGGCAATATGTGGACCATGCGAGATCACCGAGTTGTTACCGAGGTTGCGTCGTCTCCTCGGTCCCGAGCTTGTGTGGAGACGTCGAGGCTATCGATATCATCGGGCGAAGGACGTGAGCCGAGAAGAGTTTTGTTGATCGTCAGCGTCGTCCCTTGGAGTTTGATGTAGGGGACCATGTGTATGTCAAGGTCTCGCCCATGAAGGGCGTAGTTCGATTTGGAGCGAAGGGCAAGCTTGCCCCGAGATTCAT
Source organism: Magnolia changhungtana (assembly GCA_030180095.1). Taxonomy (NCBI): domain Eukaryota; kingdom Viridiplantae; phylum Streptophyta; class Magnoliopsida; order Magnoliales; family Magnoliaceae; genus Magnolia; species Magnolia changhungtana. The sequence continues at coordinate 3,309,203 of JASAUF010000481.1, forward strand.
AGGACCTTTTGAGATTACTGGGCGCGTTGGCGTCGTGGCCTATCGGCTTGCCTTGCCATCTCAGTTGTCCGGCGTCCACAACATTTTTCATGTCTCTATGTTGAGGAAGTGTGGGTCAGACATCGTTCCTATTATTGATTGGCAGCCGTTAGAGGTTCGTGAGGACGCTTCCTATATCGAGCAACAAGTTTGTATCCTTGATCGTAAGGAGCAGGTCCTCTGGACCAAGGTCATTCCGTTGGTAAAAGTTCAGTGGGGTCACCATTCTATTGAGGAGGCATCGTGGGAGTGCGAGGCTGAGATTCGAGAGCGTTATCCTCATCTCTTTGATAACTGATTATGTGTTATATTTTGTATATTATTTCTAATTTTATATGATGATATTATGTCTCTTCTTCCTCACGAGTTATAACTAGTTGCGATGATTGTATAAATTTCGAAGACGAAATTTTTATTAGGAGGAGAGTCGTCAAGACCCGTATCTAGGCCAGAGTACTATTTAGTAGGTTCCGCGGTCTTTCCGGAGGCTAAGGCAACCTTCGACCCTTAACCGGCGTTGCACGCGACCTTGATTCACACGTCGTTAATCTGATTCAACTCAACCCGAGACCTATACCATTGCGACCGCATCGTCGCCGCGGTTCCGAGCGCGACGCGCAAGCCGGCGATACTCGGCCGGGAGATGTAGAGACGTGCGAGAAAAACGCCGCGCATTGCGAATCCCAAGAGAATCTCTACGAGTTGTCATATCAATCCATCAATCCATCGATCTCAACATGTCAAGTACACATCAACTTTTCACCTTTTTCCAAGCAAGCCTCAAAGTCAAAAAGTCATTACACAAGTCATGCCTTTCTTACACAAATAGCCAACAAAGTCAAAAAGGTGCTCTTACACCCATCACCACCACATCCATCACTCCATCAAACATCACCCATCTCTCTCTCCCTTTACAAGTCTCTCTCTCTCTCTCATTTTTCAAAACACTTTCCAAACAACCCCAAAACCCTCCATACGTATAAGCCTCTCCCTCTCTTTCAAAGCTTCAAGTGTGGCCCACCTTTCCATCCCAAGATCTCTCATCCTAGCCATCCATTCATCATCTCTTCCATTGGAATTGAAGCTAAGGAGCTAAGGAACTCATAGGAGCAAGAAGATTGAACGGTGGGTGCTTGATAAGAGTAGTTTTTCATGTTTTTAAGATGGGCCAAGTGAGGCCAACCGATCAATGGTTTGGATCTCACTTGGGACCCTAAGATGTGGCTGATGGCCCACTTTGATCATCATGATCATTCCATGATGGGGCCATTCTCCATGGACCCCATCATGATGTTTATTTTCTTGTATACCTAGGGTCATCTAGACCGTCTACTTTGGTGGAGAAGGGATCCCCACCGTTGGATTTTGGATTTAATGGGCCCATGTGTAATGGGACCCCCTTGATGTATGTTTGGTTGCAAGGGAGGGCCCATAGTGTCGAGGTCCCTCCATCACGCGTGTCCCACCCTCTATCTCTCTCTCTCTCCCCCTTTCTTTTATGCCTTGTGTGATGATTTCGCCGGGTGGCCCACTTGGATGGGCCCCACCATGAGGCAAGTATTTTATCCAAGCCATTTTATAAGTGGGGCCCACTTTATACGTGATGTTCCACACCCCCTAGCCATGTAGTAGCCCACCTAAGCATGGCCCACCTTAAGAGTCCTAGTGCGCCAGGGAACGCTAGACGTGAAAACATATATGAGCTTGATTGCAAGCTTATTGGGTGAGTTGCTTGTGTAGACCTCACCTTGATGTATGGTTCAAATCCAAACCGTCCATTCTATTCTCCAGATTATTTTAGGCGTTGGACTGAAAAATGGGGTCAATCTGACGTTCAGACAGGCCATAGCAGGGAAAACAGTGTTTTCACCTTTGAAATATTCTCTGATGTCCCTATGCACCTAAAAACCTTCAATATCGAACTTGTTTGGCGCATTTCGAGCCCTAGAACGCATTGAACTGAGTGGATTCTCTGGTAGCGGGCCCCACATATGAATTTTCTCAAGAAAACAAAAAAAACTTCATTGTCGACAACTTGACACATTACGATTCGGCCTTCACTGCCTGCAAGCCACCCACGACTCCTGCCGTGGGCCCCACCATGATGTATATTTTGCATCAACACCGTTCACGAGGTGGGCCACTCCCAGAAGTGGGCCCCCTCCAAATTTCAGCTCCATCCACGGCTCGGGTGGCCCACTGGAGAAACGGTGGGATTGAACCTCGCCATTGAAACCTTCGTGGGCCCAGTTTTGGATCAAGATGAAATTTGTGTTTTCCTTTCACTCAGGTCCGTGTGACCTTGTCAACGGGTTGGATGGCATGTAAACATTACTATGGGCCCCACGTGGAGCCCACATGATTTATTTGTTTTATCCCACCGTCCGCTGGACGATGGAGCCCACAGTGTGTGCGTGGGTGCGTGCGTGGGTGTGTGTGTGTGTGTGTGTGTGTGTGTGTGTGTGTATATATATGTATATATATTTATACATATATTATTGTATGTATGTATGTATATATATATATATATATTACTGTATATATGTATATATATTATTATATATATATACAAATATATTATATTATATTAGGTAATATACCGGATGGTGGGCCTTCATGGGCCCCACCATGATACATGGGTTGCATCCAATCCGTCCAACCATCTTAGAAGTTCATTGTTGTTGGCATGAGCTAAAGAGTGTGTCAGATCTATAGTTCAAGTGGGCCCACTTTGATACATGTTATGAGGCCCATCTTGGTTTATTTGTGGCCCATCAGTTGAGGCCCACTTTGATGTGAATGAAAGGCCCATGAGACTAGGCCCATTCGATGCATTCTAAGGCCCATGGGTTATGGCCCATTGCAATGTACATAAGGCCCATTGGTGAGGCCCCTTAATGCGGCCCATTTGATGAATGTAAGGCCCATTTGATGTATTTAAGGCCCAATGGGATGTACCTAAGGTCCATTGCAATGTGTGATCCCAACATGATTTATGTAATGATGTTTACGACGGGCAATGCCTTGGGAGCAATGTTGGTTTGACGTCCACATTGAAGAATAATGTTAGTTAAATGTCTGCATTATGATTCTCCCTAGGGCCCATTGTTAGGCTCATACTTGTAGGCCGTCTAGGCCCATCTCCTTATGAACAGCATCTATCTCATATAACATGTTTAGTATAGTCTCATGATTCATGATCATACGCATCATATGTATGCTTGATATGAGAAGTGACTGATCATAGCATATGCCTTCAGACAGATTGTTTAGGGGCTCCCGGTTAGGCGGGGTTGCCCCATATGAGTGCACGAGACGCGCAGGATTGCTGCATGACTGGATAGTGTGATTCATGCATTCGCATCGTGTGATGTGGTTACTATACGCCCTAGCGATATCAGGGCCGTAGCCTCCACAGACATATCGTGGTTAGCAGGATTGGATACCGAAAATCTTGTTCTACATGGGGTGCTATAGATATCCCTGGGTGAAAGTCTCTGAACCCTTACAGTACCAAGAGGTTGCTCCAACGTCTAGACCGAGTGGGTGTATGAGCGCCGATGGCCGATTACCAGGAAGCTGCGCTTTCCACTGTGTCGTGATCTGTTGGAAGGGGGTACGGCCTTACCCGCCCGAGAGGAGGGGGCAATGCTAGGCTGAGTCTGACCAGCTCGAGGAATAGGTACACTATCGACGAGCCGAGCCCGATATTGACAGGCGGGTAGTGAGGTCTCTTCCACTTACCTTATTGCACGCGATGGGGCGGCAATCTGGTTTAGAGTGTCTTGAACCCGTGATATCCAAACCGATATGTGGACTTAGATGAGGATTTGTATGCTTGAGTTGCATTTCGCATCGCATGGCCTTGGTATGGCCGACATCATTCATGTCTTACATCGCATAGCCTTGGTACGGCTAACGGTATTCATGGATTCACCAACATGTTTCACATTACTCTGATACTGTATATCTGCATTACTACCTTGCGCACACACTTTCACCACCCTCTAAGCTTTCTATAAGCTTATGCTCGACCGTTAGTGCGTGTGGTGTGAGTGCGAGGAGCCAGCCGAGGCAGATGTGAGCAGATCTTTTTGGAGCTTTTTGTCCATTCTCATTGTATTTCCCTTTATGCTCATTGTACTTGTACTTGTAAAGTTTTTTATCATAGTGGAAATGTGATGGAGTTTTTTGTTGTTGTTTGTGGGTTATGCCTTTGGTTATGCTTATTACGAATTAAACCAATGTTGAAAATCCTCCTTGTAGCATCCCAGGATCGAAACCTGGCGTATGGGCGCTGGGAGCTGAGAATGGGGTTCTAAGGTGTCGACAAGATCGAGAATTTTGTGAGCCCGGTTTCCGAGTTTAGGGCGTGACACATCTCAACTTTTTCCAAGGCCTATTTGAGAGTCCAATCCACATAATTTTTGGATTGACATCCTCAATTGAGCTAGGGCAACAAATGTATACATTGGATTTAACATAGTCATCATGATAGGCTCCACGGTGCCACCTTCACACAAGCTCCTTAGGACCTGCAGGTTACACACAAAAAGTAAGAGAGTAGTGTTGTCTACTTGCAAGAAGCCATGAAATTGGACAAAAAAAATGCCCTTTAGAAATACTCCTCTCACTAATGCAAGAGTATAATCATAAAATTATTATGCTTGAATTTGAGCCATTGTAGGATTTTGACAAGTGAAATCCAAATTCAAATTGTTTGGCCGACGATGATGATATTTTTACTTGGTAAACTTCCCTTGCCTACACTTGAAATGTATTCCTATGTCTCTTAGGGCCTGTTTGATTTTTCTGCTAAATTGTAATTACCATGTAAATAAGTAATAATTATTTACCTAGGTAATTACCGTATCTTTCCCAGTGCAGATGTGACAAGTTACTTTTTTAACACTTAAATTGAGAATTTTATAAAATTAACGTGGGGCCCATCGTTATGTATGTGACTTATCCACACTGCTCATTCGTTATGTCAGCTGAATTTAGGGCATGAGCAAAAAAAAAAAAAAAATGAGGTAGATCCAAAGCTCAAGTGGACCACACCAAAAGAAACAACGGGAATCGAACGCCTACCATTAAAAACTTCTTAAGGCCCTTAAAAGTTTTGGATTAAGCTGATATTTGTGTTTTCCCCTTATCCATGTCTGTGTGACCTTATAAATAGGTTAGATGATTAAAAAAAAAAAAACTCAATGTGAGCCCAATGAAGAAAATAACTTTCAACGATGGACAATTTAAGGCCGTTGTTTCCTTTTATGTGGGCCAATCGAGCATTGGATCAGCCTCATTTTTTTTGTCTCGTAGCCTAAAATGTTCAAATAAAATAGATGGACGGTGCGGATGTATCATATACATTATAGCGGGGTCCACAAATTTAAGTCAACACTTTTGTATCAATTTTCAAGGTGGAATTAATCTCACATTTTCAAACAAGGTGAAAAAGTAATACTTACTTATTTACCCGGATTTACAACTATCATGAAAAATCAAACATGCCCTTAAATATTTATATTGGTCATTGCTATATGGAAACTAACCGCAGAAATAAAAATATCCAAAAGCTAGTCATGTTATATGAAGATCAGGCTGTAATATGAGATTGCAATTTGACCTAAGAAGAAAGCGAGAAATTTGGAGAGGACTGTTATTGGGCTCATGGGCTCTTCGGCTGGGCGGACACGCCTTTTAGGCCCATGGGGCATGCTTGGGCTAAGACAATTTTAGGCCGGGGTGGGGGTAGGTCTAGCTTGGGCTACCCCCATCTTGCCCCACCCGACCTGTTCCGACTTGTGCCCATATATATCAAATATATATTATTTATACGTATATTTCACGTATCATATGTGTGTATATATTAATGATTAGGATTAATGTGAGCTCTTGCCAACTGTTTGATGAAAATGAACGGCTGAGATAGAGATTGAGCTGACTGAAAGCGCTTGCCCTAGCATCTTGAAATGATATTTTAGCTTTTGGTTGTACTCGCAAGGTAAGTGGCCATCGTGAGATGCATGATAGGGGAAGTTTGGATCTTAAGTTGTTTAAGATGAGCTACTTGTGCCACAAGTAGCTTATCTTAGTTTCTACTTATTAAGAAAATAAGTATGTTTGGTAAACAACATACTTATCAGCTTTTCCTCTCTTTTGTCTCTCTTGATGCCTCCCGTCGGCAACCTATGAAAAGTAGAAAAGTCAAATAAATTAATTGAAGTTATTAAATACTTTTAAGTTTAAAAAATACTTAAAACAAATCATTTATCTACTATTGTAAGTAGAAAAATTAACTTATTTGGTGGCATCCAAATGGGCTCCTCTTAACATCTTTTAAAGTTTGATTGAAGTTGACAAGTGAGTTATTTACTAAATATATTTATATTCTTAATAAGTAGAAATTAAAATAAGTTACTCGTGACATAAGCAACTTACGATCCAAACCGGCCGTTAGTGACTTTACATTGAAATTGCAAATTGTTTTTACTAGGCCCTAAAATAACTTAAAATTTCTTTATTTTTTTCACATTTGGCATGTGCCAAATGCTCATGGTCACATAAAGATAAGGCCTCAGCAATACTTTGGATTTTCTTTTGAACATTAACTGGGATTGAACTGGTCAAGAGGATTTTGGGCTGAAATTGCGTAATATATGTAGCTGCCCGTTGACAACCTAAGCAAAGAGAAAAGGTGGGCGCATAGAAAATAGTAAGATAGCCTGAGGTATTCCTGAAATGCCAAAAATGATTTATATTTATAACTCTCACGTTTTAAATACCCAACTGCCCTGACCTTGATTAATTTAAAATCCTTAATTTGTCATTTTAAAAATCGTTCAAAACTGCCGGCGTTATACAGTGATGCAGGCCGACATGGATTTCCTCCCAAAGCCTTTCCCAGGAACCTGAAATGGGATGTTCATTGTGGCCCATTGTGATGTTTGTCAGAAATCCACTCCGTTTATTCATTTTACAAGCTTATTTTAGGAGATGTGATAAAAAGTGAAGATGATCCAAAACTCAAGTGAGCCAAACGAGAGGAAACAATAGGGATTCAATGACCACCGCTGAAACATTCTTGTGGCGACAAAACTTATGTAACAGGCTAAGTTTTTTTTTTATTTTTTATTTTTTATTTTTTTATGCGGGTCAGTACCTCCGAAAGAAACGGAGAATGAGGTTATAAATGATTCGGACGGCATATAAACATCAAGGTGTAGTTTAGGATGATTTCAACACAACTCGGATTGCGTCCTACCCAGTAATCCGTCCGGGCAGGGCTCTGTGGGGCCAACCGTGATGTAAGTGTTTTGTCCACACCGTTCATCACTATTCTCTAAAATTTCCAAAAAATAATCTCAAAAATAATCTCTTAAGATAATCTCAAAAAATAAATGGATCTGCCTCATTTTTCCACTAGTACAGCCATATAAGTTTTCGATGTGCCTCATTTTTTTTCTAATTTACCGTATTTATTAAAATGATCTCGAAAAATAAATAAACATGGTGAATTTCTTACCAACATAACGGTGGGCTCACCTATACTCTCCGAAATCCGCGTCCGATACATCGTACAGGCACCGGGTTGAAGCGCGGATTGGATACTGATAAGGTCCGTAGCCAAATCGCTGCTGAAGTTGCATCACCAAGTTTTGTGGACCCACCAAGATGCATGTGTTGTATCCATACCGTCCAACCAATTTTAGAGATAGTTTTATAGCATTATAAAGAGAATGAGATAGGTCTAAAGTTCAAGTGGATCTCACCATAGAAAATAGTGGGGATAGTGACATCCACCGTCCAAAACTTCTTAGGAGCCACAGTAGTTTCCAATTAAGCTGATATTTTTATTTTCACTTAATCTATCTCTATGTTGACTTATGAATAGGTTGGATCTCAAAAATACATCACGGTGGGCCCTATAAATATTTCAATGGTGGGTGTGACTGCTCCTACGGTTATCTGTGGTGGTTCCGCTTGAAATTTAGATCTATCTCATTCTCTTTATAATGCCATAAAACGGTCCCTACAAATAGTTGGATGGTATGAATACAACACATGCATTATGGTGGGTTCACGGAGCTTGGTGAGGCCACTTCAGTAGCAATTTGGCTACTGAACTTGTTAGTATCCAATCCGCGCACGGTACCACCCTCTACACATGGAGGCTCTGAGGGGCTACTGAGGGTCCACCGTTTTGTACGGCTTTTATTTATACCGTTCATCCATTTTTTTCGTACCATTTCAGGTTATTAACCAAAAAATTAAAGCTGATCCAAGGCTCAGTTGGACCACTCCACAGGAAGCAGCAGTGCTAAGGACACTCACCACTGAAACCTTTTTAATGCCTACCTTAATATGGTCATACACCTGCATGAAGCGAAAAAACAATCCAGAACTTACGTAGTCCCCAAGAATTTTTAATGGTACAAATATAATCCCTATTGTGTGGTCCACTTGAGCCTCAAATCTTATTTATTTTTAGAAATATAATTTAAAATTATATATAAAAAAAAAAATAGATGGACGTTTTGGATGAAATCCATAGCTCACAGAGGAACCTGTGACCGCAGACTGTCCATAGCTCGGAAGAGGCCGGGGTAGTACCTAATCCCCGCCCACCGGGTTGGTTCTAGTTAGGGCTGTTCACGAGTGAGCTACCTCGATGTATGTATTATATATTCGCTATTAATCTCTTTTTACAACTTATTTTAGACAATGTTTCTATAAATGAATCAGATTCAAATTTCAAATGGACCACATCATCAGAACCAATGGTTATTGACCATTAAAAACCTTTTATGGGTCAAATAAGTTTTAAATTAAGATGATATTTGTTTTTTTTTCTTTCATCCAGTTCCGTGTGGTCTTATCAACAGGTTGGATGTTTAATAAACATCACTATGGACGTTAGGAAGTTTTTAATGGTGAGCGTTCCATAACCATTGTTTCCAGCGGTGTGGTCCACATGAAATTTATATCTACTTCATTTTTGGGACTGTATTAAAATAAGCTATAAAAGTAGATATACGGTGTGGATATATGATGAACACGTCGAGGTAGGCCCTATGGTCAGGGTATCACCCACGTGCTGTTTCATTGGTCGTCGCCAAGTCGCGCTCGTTGAAACCGCCTGAAAGGCAGGTAGTCTGCGGACTGCAATAATAAAATGTAGTCGGTCCGAGCCATTTAAATTTGTATAAGAGTCACCTTAAGAGGTATGGCCCATCATGGATAAGCCATGGACACTCTTCTTTTCTAGGATGATGAACTTAACTATTTGAAAATGTGCCCTAATGAAAACCTTCGACCATTCTCTTATTCCATCTGTCCATTTTACTGAATCGCTAGGATCTTGTGTGCAAACGCATGGTTTACCTATAGCTGTTATTCGTAATGGGACCCACGTTTTAAATTTTAAACAATTCAGATGACCCTTCCAAATGGCCCCACTAAAGGACTAAGTGCCTATTTGAATTGACATATAAGGGTGTATTGTATTGTATCCAACTACTGTTTATATATATGGTTGACCAATTTCAGAATACATTCACGTCAGCATGCCATAAATTAATAGTTGGATAGGAAGAATTGTTCAGGCAAGTATACAAATTCTTCCTCTAATCAATGTTTAGATACGAGTATTAGGGCTGCGTATTGTATATATGTATAATATTGACGATACTTTTACGACGATGCCTATTTTCAAATAGATGTTGGAATAGAGTTGATTCTGGGGGTCTGTGTGGGTCCCTCAATGAGGTCCAGGAGCCATTCACGGCGTCTATTTATTTTAGTTGTTAGATTTTGTTACAATTGGGGCCAAACAGTCAATCGATGCCGTCCGATCAGAATTTTGGACTGAACATTGGATCCGATTCAAACCGTGCATCTACTAGTTGTGGGACCCACCATGATCTGGCCCACTTTTTTTATCTGTACAATATCTTGGAAAAAAAAGCCGTAGAATATAAGGGGATAAATAAAGAAAAAGTGTTTAAAAAATAAGGAAAAAATAACAACTTATTAAAGCCAAAACATGTGATCAAATTGTCGATCCGATCTGGACGATTGGCTTTCAGGCGTCCGATCTGTTAAACAAAATCCCTACTCCGACCGATCCAACAACTCAACAAGAGTATTGATTGTATAACGAAACTCAGATCTTCAGAGAAGAACTAGAACAATTGAATGTCTACATGCAATGGAAGGGAGATGATCTAAGGCAATGCTGGAGTAGGAATTTTCCGTTCTCCATAGATAGAAAACCTTGCAAATAGATAGCTACGCTGTCACGCGCGAATACTCTGCAATGAATAGATTGCACTGCATAATGCAGTGCCGTCTGAAAACACATTACCGCTTTTTGAATTTTTTTACTCCCTTATGTATTCGCACGCATGGTAATCCACATAACTGAACTCCAATTCAAACATTATATAATTTATTAATCCACCTTTAATACAATCCAATCCAATCCGGACGGTCAATCCAAATAGGCCCTAAGTCTACTTTATTAGTCGGCCGACGGCCTACAACAGACACGGAGCCTCTTTTATTATATTAGATTTCTATTCAATGGGTTTGGGAGATGATACGTGGGACCACTATGATGTTTGTGATAAATCCAACCCGTCCATCCGTTTTGTGAGCTCATTTTAGGGGTGTGACCAAAATTTAGGAGAATCCAAAACTCAAGTGGGCTACATGAGAAGAAATAGTGGGATTTAATGACCACCATTGAAACATTTGTATGGCCACAAAAGTTTTGTATCAGGATACGTTTTTTTTTTTTTTTTTGTATTTTCATTTCATCCCAGTGGTAATGACCTTGCAAACGGTTTGGATGCAATATAAATGTCAAGGTGGAGCTAGGAAGGTTTTAAACGTCCACCAATCTAACAGTAATACTTTTACACCGGGATGTGTAATTTGGAAGGTTTATTTTGGCTTACTTGTACGGTTCGCAAGCAATTTTCAAAGCGCCCGTGTATCTTCTATCAAGATCCGCCAGAGTATCAATTTTTTTCTCAACGGGGAAGGTAGAGCTGGACAGATGCATCCCACTTTCCAGCGTCATTTCGAGATGTAAGTTGGAAATTTCTGGGAGTTAAATAACCGGCACGTGGTTCACGTGCGGCGCCGCATGGATGGGACGAAGAAATTCGGCTCTCGAACGTAAGTCGGCTGGTGGAGACGGACCTGATTAGACTCCTGACATGCTAGGTGATTATCTAACCGTTCATTGAGGTCGGTTTTTTAACACTTTTGAAACATCGGTTAAAAAGTAGTTTTCGGTTGGTGGAGTCGGACGGTAGCGGATTAGGTACGGCCCCGTGCTCAGCCAAGACGCCGAGTCCCTTACCTTGGGGCCTACCTTGATGTATGTGTTCTATATCCAAGCCATTCATATGTTTTGCAATATCATTTTAAGATATTATCCCGAAAATAAAGCGGATCCAATTCTCAGGTGGATCACACCATAGGAAACACTGGTGATTAATCATTAATGGGCCGCAAAAGTTTTAGATCAAGCTGATATTTGTTTTTTCCGCTTCATTGAGGTTTACGTGAACTTATCAACAGGTTGGATGGCAAATAATCACTACTGAAACATTACGGTGGGCCTTAGGAATTTTTAATGGTAAGGCATTTAATCACCGTTGTTTCCTATAGTATGGTCCACCTGAGATTTGGATCATCTTCAATTTTGAGCAAATGTCCTACAACGATCTAGAAAAACGGATGGACGGCGTGGATATAGAATACATATATCAAGGTGGGCCCATGTTAAAGGCCGCACCTAATCCCGAGTCGAATGGACCTGCTTAGATTAGACGGATGAAATGCTAGGCGATGATTTAGACCGTTCATTGAAGTCCCTTTTGAAAACCTCTGGAAACAGTGGTCTATAAAAGTAGTTATTAACTCAGCTTCCTATGGACGGTTAGGATCTATGATCAGTGAGACTTTATTTCCATGTGGACGATAGATAGCGAGACCTTTTATATCAACGGTTTGGATGGGAATAGGATAGACCAATGAGATTCATCTAGCCCGGCCCAATTACTAATTAGGCCTGATTTTAGATCAAACCTGACGCGACATGATCACAGCCACAGGCGCAGGACCAAGGCCAAAAGACCGGACTTGGGGACCCGATCTGTCCACGCCCTTTAAACGCACATGCCACTCAGAAGCATTAGCGTGTGAGATCCGAGCCCTTCAATAAGCAGGCTAGAGAATATATGACCATTGTATGAAAGTGGACGCCTGTAAAACCTGTTACATGGAGTTTTAATGGGCCACGGGTGTTGTTCATAAGAAATCGACTCCGTCCTTCAGTTTTGCTGGCTCATGCTTGGATAAGCATTGTAAATGAAGCTGATCTAAAACTCAAGTGAGCTACAACATAAGAACTAAAGGGTCGTATGGCCGTGTTTGAAATGCACAGTGAGAGCTTGAATTACATCTAAAATCCTTTCAAGAGTTGCAGGTGTAATATGTTTGTCATTGTATTAAAGTGTTGGGCACGTGACCCACTAATAATATCCTAAAACAATTAGAATATTCATTGCATTACTATAATTACTTTAATATGATGATCAGTATCGTCCAAACATTATCCATGTAAATCAATAGTTAAAAATCGTTGGTTAGTCACTTAGACATGATCTTGTGCTTGTGGCCCATCCAAGACTTGGAATTTAATCATTTTTGGGCAAAGCGTATGTTTTAGCGGGCTTATTACAACCATTGTCAACATTACATATGTCACTAATTAGAGATATTAAAGTTGATTTAGTAATTAAATTCAAACCCCTGTCAATATATTATACATAGTTACTTTTGGATTGAAGTTGATTCCGTGCAAAATAAAATAGGAAGATTTCTAATTGATGGGGTTTCACATCCAGGGGTTCCGAATCAACGCTGCCAAACAGGCCCTAATAAACATTATGGGTCATTTGGCACAATGGATTGAATGGGATTGGAGGGGATCTAAGGGGGGTTCAAATCCTTTGGTTGTTTGGCAGCATAAAGTAAATGGGGGTTTCAAATCCAGGGGGTTTGTAATCCACAGTGAGAACTTGGATTACACCTAAAATTATTTCAATAGTTGGTTAGTCACTTAGACATGATCTTGTGCTTGTGGCCCATCCGAGACCTGAAATTTCATCGTTTTCCGGCAAAGCATATATTTGAGTGGGCTTATCACAACCATTGTGTCAAAACTTACATATCCCACTAATTAGAGATATTAAAGTTGATTTAATAATTAAATCCAAACCCCTGTAAATATACCATTGGATAAGTACTTTCCTATTAAAGTTGATTTAGACTCCAAGTGCCAAATGCACTAGCGGGGTGATCGGCGCTTGGCATTGGGAAGGATTAGGTGGGATGGGCTTCAAAAAATGTAATTACTACACATGGCAGGGATGGTCCCTGTTACCATGGATAAGCTTAACTCCAATGCTATGTTTGTATAAATGGTCCCTGTTTCAACACTTGAGGTCTTAGTATCGATCCCTAGCGAGGGTGGCTAACTTGGAGTGTGGGTACTGACATGGGTGTGTACTAATTTTATATATATATATATATATATATATATATATATATATATATATATATATATATATATATATATGGGAAAAGGTACTATGCGCTCGAGCGTAAAGCGGTTGTCCGTGAGGTCGAGCTAGGGTGGGCCCCACCGTGATTCCGTTCGAAGATCCACACCGTCCACCAGATGCGCCGTCCCATTTTGGGCCTGGATGGCCCAAAATTGTCCGTCCACCGTGATCAGGTGGGCCATACCATCTGAAAACATAAGTATACAAGCAAAAACATGTAAAAGCACTTGGTGGGCCCCACCTGAGATGTGGATACCACTTAAAAAGTGTTTTAAAATTACTTTCAAGTGGGACACACATGATGGACGGTTTTGATCATGAATAAACCTCTCGAAAGGCCCCCACAACTGGTTTTGAATGTTTCAATGGTGCACGGCCCCTCTCCACTTTTGTACGTGGTGTGGCCCACAAAAGTCACGGATTGAGGTGATTTTCAGCCGTGTGGGCCCCACCTGGGATGGTGCATCTGACTAAGGGGGTAGATGTTCGAACGGCATCACGGTGGGCCCCACACCAACTCGACCTCATGGATGACCGTATGCGCTCGAGCGCATAGTACCTTTTCCCTATATATATATATATATATATATATATATATATATATATACCCACCATCATTTGAAACTATTGAGAATAACACATGTGTTATATCCAAATTGTTCATCTGTTTTGTAACCTCATTTTATGGCATGGGCCTAAAAATGAGACAGATCCAAAACTAATGTGGCCCCAAAGAAGTTTTCAACGGTAGGTATTCAATCCCCACTACTTTCTATGGTGGGGTCCACTTGAGCTTTACATCTACTTGATTTTTTGGCCCATGCTCTAAAATGATCTCCAAAAATGGATAGATGGTGTGGATATAGCCCACTCATCATGATGGGACCTATGGAACTTGCTAACATTGAGTGGAATTGGCACGGACCAATGCAATTCTATCTAATCTAATTCTAAGCTTTTCCATTCTTCCCAAACATTGAATAGAATTGGCACAGACCAAATGCAATTCCATCCCACCTAATCCCATCTAATATCATGCGCCAAACACCCCCTAGGAGGATTGCAAATCCAGGGGGTTCTAATCCCGAGGGTTCCGAATCCAGGGTGTTCCAAATCTATGCTCCCAAACAGGCCCTTAGATGCCCGGCATTGAAACCATCTTAAGAGCCACGTAAGTATCATACATGCTGATGTTGGTGTTTTCTCTTAATCTTGTTCGGAATTACTGAATAAGATGGCATATAAACATCACCATGAACTTTAAAGAAGTTTAAATGGCTGGTTACATGTTATTTCCCATGGTCAAACCCAATTGAGTTATATATATATATATATATATATATATATATATATATTGGATTGTCATATCAATGTGAGTTAGTGATACCTGAGTGATTTTTTAATGTACATTGTTGTGGGCCTTAAGTAGCTTCAGGGAACGGATGTTATGGAAACTCAAGGAGAAGTTAGGGTGTTGGGAGCTTGTGTTTGGAATGCAATAGATTATAAATAGCAAATCAAGGTCATTCTCAATTCAGAGTTGTGTTTGGTAGCTTGCAACCTTAATGCACTGGAATCAAAAGATAAAAATGCATTGAAATTCTACCATCTTTATGAATTTAACTGCTACATCTTTAATATTCAATGTGTGTTTGTGTGTGCGATATATTTGATGGAATATGAATTTAATTACTACAATATGAATTTAATTACTACATCTTTAATATTCAATGTGTGTTTGTGTGTGCGATATATTTGATGGAATAATTATGATAAGCCTGTTAATATATATATATATATATATATATATATATATATACACACACACACACACACATACATATACATATAGAGGTGAAAAATGACAAAATTTTAAGCCTCAAGTGGCCCACAAGTATAGAATTACAAATGATTAACTCACTAATGTTTTCGACGCATGGATGAACGTGATGAGGTTAATTACCATCTTCCTCAAGGATAACTACTCCAAATCCACGGAGCTTCTCTGGACCCCTCACAGAGACTTCTCGAATCCACAAGGAAAAGAAATAGAAATAATTTTAAAATATATAAACTTGTTGATCATTGATAAACGAGTCTACAACCCTTAAAATAGGAATAACAAGACTTGAAAGAAGTTTAGGAATTAAACTATAATTAAAACTCTCTAAAATTCGTAACTTACTATAAATAGTAAATTTCTATTTATAGTAATTGTCCTATGTAGCTTAACCATGTTATTCTCCTAATTTTTCTAAACACTTTTCATGTTGGACACAACTCCTAAAGCCGAATGTATGAAGAGTTATAATCAAACTAAAACTAATTAAAAATAGTAAAAAATGGAAATAAACATTGGATTTGACCATCGATCTGATGGAATCTCGCAAATTCAACATGGGCAACCCGGCTATGGTTGGATAAAGTAGCTGTCCTACCCCAAAATCATGTGGTATATCAAATAATTCATTCTGAATTGCGAGATACGTCCGATTTAAGGTTTAACGGTCCGGATCACTTATGTTGTCGACCGGGCCTTGCCTGATCCATCTTAACCATGAAACTGTCCATGACCCTCTCTACATCAGTTTTTTAACCATCGATGTACATGCTCAATGTTTGAACTTTTGAGATCATTCTATTAATATAATTTTAATGATGCAAGCAATAATTTGATTGTTTTCAAGTATCATCAGCTTGTCACGTGTACAATAAATTAACATCCTAGCGATACTTTGGTTACATGTGCGACTCTCTTACTTTTAAAATTGAGCTAAAAAAGCATTTCATTCCAAATAATTACTTTAAGTGAGAGATTTCAAAATACAAAACTGTGTATATTTAAAAACCTCTGAATACCTGCTACTAAACAACTTTAAAATTTTGAATCACAAAAACCCATGCATAGTGCCAAAAGATCCACTAGGTCTTCCCAATCAACAGGAGCCGTATAGATATGAAAAGTCGGGTCCTTACTCATGCCTTGGTGATAGACTCACCAGAGTTTCAACATATGGCCATGGGTTCGAGTAGCCATTGTGTTGAAATCGCACTATGGTGTGAGTGTGTGTGGGGTTGTGAGTGTACGTGGAAAAAAAAAAAAAAAAGATATACAAAAGGAATGGACAATTTGGACATATGCCAATTTCTTGTAACACTTATTCAAGAAAGCTCTTATGACTTGAAAGTTTTGTGGAGTCCAGTGTGATACCTATGTAAAGTTCATTTTATCCATAAAGTTCTGTCAACTCATGTTAAGATAAGACCGGGTCCTTGCTCTTTCTCTGGTGGTAGACTCTTAGGAGTTTCAACATCTGGTCAAGGGTTCAAGTACCCATAGATGGTGAAATCCCACTACGCATGAGTGTGTGGTGGTGTGTGTGCATGTGTTAAAAAAAAATGTTAAGATAAGATCTTAAATTTAAGGTATGTCTATGACTCAAGTGAGCCACATCACAGGAAATAGTGGGATGGAAACACCTATTAAATACCCCGTGATATTTATATGCCATCCAACCCGTTTTAAGGTGATTCATGTTGAGATCAAGCCAAAAACACATATTTGCCCGATTTAAAACTTCTCCGGGTACAAAAAGTTCACAATGTTGGGCCTTCAATCCCCATCATCTCCAGTGGTGTAGTGTACTTGAGTTTTGTATAATTTTGAGCTGAACATGGAATGAGTGGATTTCATACAGACATCGCAGTTAGTTCCATGGAAGTCTCAGACACGATAGGGCGAAGATCTTCGCCATGCTAGCCGAATTGTCATGTGAGACTCAAATGGCCCACATGAGAAAAACGTTGATACCCTGAGAGAGTGTGATGGATGATGCACAGACAATTAATGCCAATTAGAAATTGCACACGTGGCATACAAGTAGTCAAATTTAACCGCCCAAATTATGGTAATTAGTGTTAATGTATCATGAACCAAAATTAAAGAGTATTTGGTTATCTGACCATAGGATGTCCTATGGGTGGACATTTAATGGACAATCAAAATGAAAAATATCTAAGGTCTTATTTCCACAAACAAATTAATATTTATGAATTAGATAATAGGATTATTCAAAGAATTGAATCATGGAACTATTTATTTTCAACAATGGTCAGTAGAATCCCAATGGTTTTATTTGAATTAATATTATTATATATACCCTATTTTTTTATTATTTTTGAGAAATATAATGGAAATGACACATGTTATAGTGAGGAAAAGATATAAATCTTCAAGCATGCTTAAAGTGTTTTTTTACGAAATCATAACTAACAGGATGACAAAACAGAGACCAATTGAAATGAATTAAAAAACAAAGCAAGTGGTCGAGAGGCATATAGGAAGTTGACCAAGAGGGTAATCAAAACAAAAACCTTGGTCGACAAAGTGAAGTAAGATGTTGATAGTCCTATAGAAGTAGAAAGGGTGATCAAGAGGTGTCCAAAAGCAGACCGAGCAGCCGAGGGAAGTCAGGAAATGAAATGCGGCTGAAAAATTCGGTCGAGCGATCAAAATGAAAAGATATGGAGAGCGGTCAAGTGGAGCGCAGGCGAGCGACCAACTAAAGAGATACAGTTGATGTATGGCCATGATCGATCGAGTGACCGAGGAAAGAGATGTAGCCGATGATCAATCGAGTGACCGAAAACCGAAAACAAAGCTTAGTCAAGAGAAGAACAATCAATAAAAAGAAATGTAACAGAAAAAAGATTTCAGAGAGAGACTTTTCGACTAATGTAACCGTTGCAATAATGAAAGAATGATATAGAAGAATAAGCTAAAACAGAACTCTATGAATAGTAAAGGAATCTTATAGAGAGAAGAAACATCAATCAAAACGCAATCAAATCTCAAAACCAACAAATTAAATTTATCTTATCAATTTCCTTTATCTCAGCTTATCTTAAGGGTAGTGATAATCCAGTAACAGTAATTCTTAGCTATAATCATTATTCATAATCCAAGTTTATGATCATATGTTGTATTTACTCTTCATTCAATATCAATCGGTTTTACTAAGAGATGCATTCTCATGGTTGCTCCAAGTTATTGATTATGAATTTTTGATATTATTTAATTATATTTTGTTTTGAAAGTAGTTTCTCATGGAAAGCAAAAGTAATTTATTTTCTAAAAAAGAATTCACCTTTTGATTATCCTCTAATCATTATTAAATTCTGTAAATGATTAAGTAATTAGTTGATCTTCTTATATGTATCTGTTCATTTTTGCATTCGGGGTCAAAGTTGATCGGTTTATCCAGACCCCGTTGTATCGATTATGTCACACCGACCTAATTAAAAATAAACCGAAAAGCTAACAAATACACGCACCTGTATAAGATTTTAGTGCTGCGTACGACGCTTGATGCACAGCTTGCGTGTCAATATCATCCTCGTAAGACACCTTTTACCACTTTTCTATAAAGTACCGATGTCTTAGGACAGAGCACCAAACTTATTCCCGTTCAAAGAGTTGAAATTCAAAAAAGCATTTCATCCTAGACTGCGAGAAGAAGACGTCGGGGGGAGAGAGAGAGAGAGATGTGTTTGGTATTCATTTGCGACGAGGAAGAGAAGGTTGTGGGCAGGCAGCCAGCGCCAGGATCGTGTCCGTACTGTGGTGGGCTGGTGCAGGCCATGGACGTTGAGAGCCAATGGACGCTTTGTTTCCTCCCACTCTGTTTCAAGACCAAAAGGAAGTACTTTTGTACCATGTGTTCCAGACGCTTGGTGTCCTACCCATGACACCATTTTCATGTATGTATGTGTATATATATGTATGTGGGGAGAGAAAGATGGTGTGTTTGGCTGGGTCTCAGATTGGGATTTGGTTGGATATGGCTTTTAGCAAGTGGGTTTTGTATGGTAAGGGATTTGAAGGTGGATTGATGGGTTTTTTTAAAATATGGATTAGACTATTTGTGACATTTTTTGTTATCTTCATAATTAAAATATTGAGAATAAATGAATTTTCTTTTTCCAATTTTTGGAATGGTTGATATTGAAGGATGAACTTGAATAGATGTGATTCAATTTTAAATGTGTCTTTGATTTCTCTGTGCAATTCATTTCTTGCTGGGTAGAAAGAAGCAGAGCATGAGGATTACCAAGTTCTAAAAAAGAAATTCCATAGATGGTGTGTTTGGCTCGGTCCCAGATTGGAATTTGGTTAGCTATTGTTTTTGACAAGTGGGTTTTGGATGGGAAGGGATTGAAAGGTGGACTGAAGGGTTTATTTGGGTCTTGATAATTTGTGGCATTTCTAGTATTTTTTATATCATTTTTTTAAAATTTTAAAGATTGATGGATGCATTCCAGTGGATTGGATGGTCACGTGCATTTTTCTTCTAAAAATAACAAAGCAAATTCCAAAGTGGTTTGAAAGGAAGTTTCCTTTTTGGGCCCACTTATGTGGAAAACATCGGAAGGGACGCCGATTGCGTCCTACCCCCGCCCGGACAGGTTACCGTCCGGGCAGGGCTCTGTGGGGCCCACAGTAATGTAAGTATTTTATCCACGCCGTTCATCACTTTTCTTAGATCATTTTAAAGTATGAGACAAAAAATGAAATAGATTCAATGCTCCAGTGGACCACATCAAAAGAAGCTGCAGTGATGCAGTGATAATGACACCCACCGTTGAAACCTTTCTAAGGGCTACCGTGATGTTTTTTTACCATCAAACCTATTAATAAGGTCATGCAGAAGTGGATGAAGTGAAAAATAAATATCAGCTTGATCCGAAACTTCTCCATCTCCCAAGAAGTTTTTAATGGTGGACATTCAATCCTCACTTTGTGGTCCACTTAAGCTCTTGACCGGTCTCATTTTTTGGTTCATACTTTAAAATGATTTGAGAAAAACTATTAACGGCGTGGATAAAACATGTACATCACTGTGGGCCCCACAGAGCCCTGCCCGGACAGATTACAGTCTGGGCGGGGGTAGGACGCAATCCGCGTGCCATTGGAAGAAGGTAATAACCCAGGATAAGATAGGATTTTTTTTTTTTTTTTTTAATTTTATTTTTTATGTCGACAAGGAAGTGCAAAAGATAAAAATATTGGGGGTACTTTACAATATCCAAATTATAAAAAAAAAAAATGCCGAAAGCTTCAAACGTTGTCCTGGGGATGATAGAAGATATGCCTTATCTAATGAAAGGTGGAATTTCCACTCACTTCATTTGGAATTTTTTTATATTAATAATGTAAAAATAATATGGTGGTCTAAAGGATTACAAACACTCATTCACACTAATGGCCCCCTCAAGCTTGACTCATATATATAGAATTTAGGAAATAATGTAGGAAATCATATAAGAGTAACCGGTGAACGGATTTAGTAAAGACATTTCCTAGCTGCTCCTACTTTTCATCAATAAATTAACAATCTACCTTAATATTCTTGGTACCCTCTTATAGAATATAAGATTATATGTGATATAGATAGCACTTTGGTTTTCACAAAATAATTTACTCGTGACATGACCCATGAAATAGGCACTTGGCTTCGATAGAGAAACGGACAATAATAGTAATACAGTATGCTTCTTGCTTCTCTAAGAAACAATATTATTGCTACCAAGAAATGTACAACCGCCTGATGTAAACTAACGATTTGTAGTGGAACCAGCCTAGCTAATTTGCATTGCAATGGGCGTGGAGGCAATGATGGTTTTAATTAATAATTTAAAAAAAAGTTTAAAATAAAAAAATCGAGGATACACGTGCACATGCCAAGAGCATACTTGACATAATGGAGGATGCGATGCATTGCATCAATGTGATGGGAGCATGGTGCTTGCATGAACAAGCCATATTGACTGCATAAGCAATGTTAGGGCGGGTGATGGATAAGTAAATTCGTTTTATCTACCAGTTGAGGAGCAATTAGAGGTGTACACAAGTCGAATTGAGTCGACTCAGCTCAGCCACTTGCTGACCCCAACTTGAACTCGGCTTGGCTCAGTCCTTGAGCTTAATTGGCAGCTCGGGCTAGCTTGAGCCGAGTTTGCTTGTGCATCATTTTCACAAACATATAAATTACGCCTTCAAAATCTCACTGTATGTAAAACAGTAATAGTGATTTTACAGGTATTTCATCAAACACCTTCTAAGCAACATAAAAATCAAGAAAGTATTTGTTTATATACATACCCTCCTTGCCACCAGCCACACTTTATTGAGTCATTTCATCAAACACTTAGTGAGCAACATCAATATCAAAGTAACCGACTCACCGAACTGGTTCCATTCGAGTTGGGTTCGATCCGAGTTGAGTCGAGCTCGGGCAAGCCTGAACTCAATTTAAAAAAATTTCGAGCTAAAAAAATTAGCTTAACTCGACTCGAACTCAATTTCGAACTAAGTCGAATAGAGCTTTTTCAAGTCGAGTCGAGCGAGTTAACCGAGCTAACTCGATTCGTGTACAGCCCTAGGAGCAATTAAGGGAAAATGCTCTAATGTTTCCTGCACATCGGACAGTATAATGCTCCTAATGACATTGGGACACATAGAGAGTCCAATCCATTGGTCTAGACTGATCATTAGCTCCAATGTCCATTTCATGTGACGATCATGCAAACATCACACGAACATAACCAACAATAACCATTTGATCAATGGCCTTTAATATGGATGGTCTTGATTTTATACAAAAATAGGTCCAATCAACAAGTTGATTCATCTATTTGTTAGAGTTCTTATGATTTTAAAGAATCACTTTTGTTAGGCAATCATAATCATTCATCCATGGCTTGGAAAAGTGATGACCGTAGAAAATAAGGCCAAATCAAGGATATGTTGGATAATCCGGCTTGTCCATTTTTGTGTTCTACACTTGATAGACGATACAAATCAATCAATTGAACTGTCCAAGCAAACAAATGCAACTAGGAACATTATAACCTATTGTGCTTTGAGAACATTAGAGCATTTCTCTTATTTAAATGAACTCAAATGATATAAATAATTTAGAAGTTTGATTATTTAAAACAATACAAACGGTTCAATCGATATTTGGGCTGAGAATTTTGCCATTGCGGACCAGCAAAATGGTATTTTATAGGCCAATGTAGCATCCACATACTGTATAGCTCTTACACCACCAATCGAAAACCCAAGGCGTAAACGACGATGGAACCATGTTTCACATTTCAGGATCTGAAATATTCATCTTCCGTTAAACTTGCAATGGACTTGTTCTTGGGCGGAGAAACTAGTTAGACCACAGCAATAATTCTTGAAATGTGTTACGCCGTCGTCACATCTGTGCTCCGGGCGCTTGCAAATAGTTATATGATCATGTCAAATGGAAGAAGCTGGACCATGGATTGACGACTCGGACGCATCTGTCCCCACAAATCACCCCCAGATTCACCTCCAACTCAGAGTCAGAACAAGATGCCGAGTCTGAAACCATGCATGGGCCTAGGTTTGGTCTATGTTGAGAGCTTATTTATCTTTTGGCTGGTGATCTCTCATGGGAGCTGAGGTTCAACTCGAATGTTGGTATATTAGTTGGTTAACAGTAAGGATGGCAATGGGTCAGGTTTGAGCCGGGGCTGCCCAGCCCGGCACTTAAGGTCCATGGGTTGAGCCCGCTCAAGGCTCAAGCCCATAACATGGGCTTAGCATCATAGGCCTACGTCTGAGGCTGAAACTTTTGCTGGGCCTAGGCTGCCTGAAAATTGATAAAATGCGTATTTCCCACTTGAATGTTCCTAATCTATCTGTTGATAAAGTAGACCAGACATGCACAAGATATAAACACCTAGAGGAAAGGAATCAACAGTCTACATTCAAGATGCACTGATTAGAACGTGTGTTTGTAGGATACAAGGCATTGTGCATATAAAGTCTGGTAAGGCAAGGTTAGGCTAAAATTGAGCCTGAGCCTGAGCCTGACCTGAAAATTGACCGGCCACGTTTGGACGCACTTCCTCGAAGGGGGGTTTTCTAAATAGAAGATTAGAAAAACCTGCTTTTTTCGATGAGTGGGAAAGTAGATGGGGTTTGCAAAGTGCATCGCAACAAACAAGATCAACTGTCATTTGTTGTTTAGATCAAATGATGTTCAGGCCTCCCATAGTCTTTTCAAATGTGCCTTTAAATGGCCCTTAGTTAATAATGCACATTGCTGATCTTGAGATAAATAATATATTAGATTGTACAATATGTAAATAGATTCTTGATTTATAAATAATATTTTAATTGATTAAATTTCATAATATTTTTTAAAATTATATTTATTCTATTTTAGGCTCGTACCATCTTTATAAAAGAACCTCTTCATTTAAACAAAATATATAGAGAAATTCTCCTCTTTACATCCTGTTAGTTATAGTGCTCCTGGTTCACACATACATTTCATGGGCCTGAATGTGAAAATCACATTAATTAAATCAAATGATATGATTCATCCATAAATTTACCCTCATTTTTGGTTGGATGATTATAATTTTTACAGAAATGATTATAAATGTTACTTTTGAATATTTTTAAAATTACAGTGTAGTGGGGTGGTTTATAAAAAATTTAAAAAAAAATAAAAATCGAAGGTGTATTTTTCGAAATTTAGAAAAAATTTCTTTGGATTTTTATTTCCTTTCAAAAATTTCATTTAAAAATGCATATTTTAAAAAGTTGTCCTTTTAACCTTTGAAAATGCTTTTCATACAAAAAGATAGATATAACAAATCTTGTCCCACCATCAGCACACATGTGCAGCATTTTGGCACACTTTGTATTAACACATTGTGGTTGTGAAGGAGCCTTAAAATTTTCCCAATGTGAACCAGACCTGGGTCGAGCCGTGACATGAGGAAGCTTGTCTATTCAGAATAGACACAAGACCCAACCTAAGCATCTCTTGACTAAGGCTGTCGATGGGTTGAGTCTTCCACCTTAGCCAATATCGGGTGAGCTTGGGCAGAAATGCGATGTTCGAGGGCAAGGCTCAGGCTTAAAATTTAAGTATGTTTATTAATTAGGCCAGGTTTGGGTTTGCATCCTAGAGGTAAGGCACACTAAACGAACAACCTAGATCTTGCACAGAAGAGGGTGCCAAGCCCAAGGTCAGGCTTGACTTGGGTCCAAGTTATCACACCGGTCCGTCAACCGCCCCACTCAACAAAAATAGAATTCTTTGCCAAACTGAGCTTTCTAAAATCCATTTTCGTATTTCCTTGTTTATCTGGTTGTGTTTCTGTCACTGTAGAAATATAATACAATTTACTCTTTCTGTCGGATTCGTTGTAAGATTGTTCGGGATTGATCACCAAAACTGCCCGCAGTAAATGGATTATAAGAAATTGGGCTTCATTAGATCATAGGGACAAATTCTAGGTAATCCTGGAAATTGGGGCTCGTTGGATCGTAGGGACAAATAGTCGGCAATCCAGATAAGTAGACTCGAATTCAATCTACACTTGGGGCAAATACTATATTAAAGAAAGTCATTCTGTGATTTTATGTTGAATGGATGCCTTCAATTTATATAGAATTAAGGGACATTGATCGATCAACATTAACCTTTCCAGAACTAGACAAATTGTTCATTAGATAGTTTTGGACCATGTTCGAACATTCGGGTCAATCAATCAATAATATTTGAAAATTATGTATTTATTCTTTTGGATAGTTTTGGACTAGTTCAGTGTAAGTGTACGATTTGTTTCCTATTATGATTGTGATATTATGTGTGTGTGTATATATATGTGTGTGTGTGTGTGGGGGGGGAGCTCATGGAAACTTCCCATGAGGTCAGCTATGTGGGCCCTACCGTGATGCTTGTCGAACATCAACACCGTGCATTTGATGGGTCCCCTTTCAATTATGGAATATCCCAAAAATCAGCCGTATATGGAACTCAGGTGGGCCATACCATCTAAAATCATGTTAAGACGTGCCTAAAACATATAAAGGCACTTGGTGGGGCCCACTTGAAATTTGGATGCGTCTGAAACTTGGTCTGACCCTTCATCCAAGTGAGACACATAATGGATGAGCTAGGTTTGTGAACCACATCTCGGTGGGCTCAACAAATGATAATGAATGTTTTAATGGAGGGAAACCCCTATCAACTTTTGTATGTGGTGTGGCCCACAAGTCACGGATTGACTTGATTTTTAAGCCCTAGGCCTACCATGGAATGGTGCATCTGACTGATGGGGTAGATGTTCAACACGCATCACGGTGAGGCCCGCATAGCTCGACCTCATGGGAAGTTCGCACGAGCTCGACGGCATAGAACCTTTATATATATATATATATATATATATATATATATATATATATAGAGAGAGAGAGAAGCGCTCACCTGCGAACCAGTTCGTACGTAGTACGAACTTTTTTGAGAACCCATCATACGTGATGAATCTCGCAAATCTGAACCGTTCATGTGAAGCAGCACCTAGTGAAACCCTCCAGAGACCAAGTTTTACTTTTATCTAAAACTTTTATCCATACCGTCCATAGCAAAGAGAAATTCAAAGCAAGGAAAGAAACTGTTTACATTTTTCACGGTACACCAAAGTTTCGGATCAAAGTAAAATTTTATACTATTGGGTTTCATGAGGTTCTGCTTCATGTGGACGGTTCAGATTTGCGAGATTCATCACGCATTATGGGTTCTCAAAAAAGTTCGTACGTACTACGTAAGAACTGGTTCGCAGGTGAGCGTTTTCCCATATATATATATAATGTGTAAATGGGATGAGGGCATAATAAGTGTTTGTTAAGATATTCCTAAAGATTTAAGAGAAAAAAAGTTAGGATAAGTGCATCATAGCATGTAAAATTATTTTATAGTGAATTGCTTGTCGCTTGGTGTCGAAGTTTTTTTCCGTAAAAAAATTTTCTACACAAAATTCATGTACTCTCTACGTATTTTGTTTAAATTTGATTTCATCTTTTTGGTTGAATTTAGGTTTTTGTGATCCCCAACATTTTACATGCCACGTGACCTCTATGATAATTATGGTTGTCTAATTCATGCGGTTTCACATGGTGGCCTACAAAGGGCCCTTAACCTAACAGACAGACCAACTGTCTAGTGGCATTAGAACTCCATGTGTATTGCCACAGAGCCGGCGTTTAATAGAAAGCTCCATCAATGGATCTGATTTACCGGTGCTTACCATCTTGGGATCTACAGAAACGGCTGGCAATTAGGCCTTACGACCACAAATGCCATCTCGGGATCTACAGGAAACGTTGGCAATTAGGCCTTAGGACCACACCTAGCAGCATGTGGTGGGAAACAATACCAGCTAGTGGTATATGATTCCCCACCTTTCATCCTTTCCTATACCGAAGAACCCTTTCCAATACCAGAGATAGACCGACTTTTTATAATTCCCCATTTCCCCCTTTCCAGAATAAGAGATGAGCCGGTAGGCCTTCTATGCATGAATGTGAAAGGATTAAAACTTGTCTTTTATGATATACAGACTAGTTTAACCCATCACAAATACTCATCTGAATTTTTCAAATTATAATAGTTATTATATATCAAAAATGATCCATGGGGTGTACCTGTATATTTATTTTTAAATAATTTAATAGTTATACCTAAATTTACCGATTATGTGGAGCCTACCTAATAGAAGTCTTACAAAAGAATTTAATTGTAAATCATAGACTACAAATATGAAAGGAGCATAGCTTAGATCACACGGTAATTGAATGATCTTGACCATTGGATTGTTCACGCTAAGATGGCGCCAAAATTTTGACGGTCCGGACAACACCTTTAAGGATGGCAATGAACTCACCATAGCTTTGTCCATTGGGATTCTGCTCAGCCAACAAGCAGTACAGATGGGGCCAACTTTTTGGTGATCCTTATCCAATCTTGGACAGGAAATTACCCAGAAACCTACCCTGTTCAATTACTGTAACCGTCTGCTTTAGCGCTGTTGCATGCATGCATGCCATTGGCTGCAGTTGTCAATCCACAAGAGACCGAATGGACGACTAAGATCATCTGATAGGAGAGATATAGGACCCACCTAGCACATTGCAAATTATGCGGGTCAGAAGCTAGGTGGGCCCACCAGAATGTTTATGAGAAACCACCCGTCTACTCCTATTTCCTACTCATACGTGTTAGGACCATCGTGCACAAAAATGAGACAGATCCAAAACCCAAGTGTAAGGCAAGAAACGGTGGAGAGTGAACGTCCACCGTGGAGACATTCGTGGAGCCAGAGAAGTTTCTGTTAAGAATTTTATTTTTATTTTTATTATTATTATTTTATGTGTGTGTGTGTGTGGGGGTGTGGGGGGGGGGGGGTGGGGAATGGTTCCATAGGGATGACCTCGTGGGAACTTCCTATGAGGCGAGCTGTGTGGGCCCCACCATGATGTGTGTTGAACATCAACACCGTGCATTTGATGGGTCCCCTTTACGTTATGGGATATCTAAAAATCAACCATATCCGGAACTCAGGTGGGTGATGCCGTCTAAAATCACGTGAAGACATGCCTAAAACATATAAAAGTACTTGGTGGACCCACTTGAGTTTTGTATGTGGCTGAAACTTGGTCTGATCCCTCATTCAAGTGGGACACACACAATGGATGGTCTGGATCTATGAACCACATCTCTGTGGCCCCAGTAAATGATTATGAATGTTTTAATGGGAGGATAACCACACATCACGGTGGGGCCCACACAGCTCGACTTCATGGGAAGTTTTATATATATAGGGAAAAGGTACTATGCACTCGAGCGTAAAGCGGTCGTCCGTGAGGTCAAGCAGTGTGGGCCCCACCGTGATGCCTTTCGAAGATCCACACCATCCACCAGATGCATGAGCCCAGGTTGGGCTGACACGGCCCAAAATCAGCCGTCCACGTAACTCAAGTGGGCCATACCATCGGAAAACATAAGTATACACACAAAAACATGTAAAAGCACTTGGTGGGCCCCACCTGAGTTGTGGATACCATCTGAAACTTGGTCTAAAATTACATCCAAGTGGGACACACATGATGGACGGTGTTGATCATCAAAACACGTCTCGAAAGGTTCCCACAAATGGTTTTGAATGTTTCAATGGTGCACGGCCCCTCTCAACTTCTGTATATGGTGTGGCCCACAAAAGTCACGGATTGACTTGATTTTCAACCATGTGGGCCCCCTTTGGAATGGTGCATCTGACTGAAGGGGTAGATTCTCGAATGGCATCACGATGGGGCCCACATCAGCTCGACCGCACCGACGACCGCTTTACGCTCGAGCGCATAGTACCTTTTATATATATATATATATATATATATATATATATATATATATATATATATATATATATATATATATATATCCGTTCATCTAAGTGGGGTACATCTAGAAAGTTTTCAGGGACACACATGATGGACGGTGTTGATCATCAAAACACATCTCGAAAGGTCCCCACAAATGGTTTTGAATGTTTCAATGGTGCGCGGCCCCTCTCAACTTCTATACGTGATGTGGCCCACAAAAGTCACGGATTGACTTGATTTTCAACCGTGTGGGCCCCCTCTGGAATGGTGCATCTGACTGAAGGGGTAGATTCTCGAACGGCATCATGATGGGGCCCACATCAGCTCGACCGCACGGATGACCGCTTTACGCTCGAGCGCATAGTACCTTTATATATATATATATATATATATATATATATATATATATATATATATATATATATATATATATATATATCCATTCATCTAAGTGGGGTACATCTAGAAAGGTTTCAACAGTAGCCATTTCTCTTTCAACTTTTTCCTATGATGTGATCCACTTGAATATCAACCTGTCTATTTCTAAGCTAATGCCCTAATTATAGTTGACAAAAATAGTAGTTAGGATGGATTCCTCACAAACATCATGGTAGACTCTACCTAGCTTCATCACTTATTTATTGTCGTGTGGCTCACTTAAATTTTGGGAGAGTGGTTTGCATATGATCTCTTTGTTTACAGCTCTTTCTTCTTTCTCTAGTTGTTACTTGTTCTCCAAAGGTTAATTATAATCTGATCTCTCTGCTCCCCTTTATCTCAAACAAAAAAGCCCTTATGGTTTTGCATGGGTCTGAGTGAGCACTACGAGACCTTGAACTGGGGTGACATTAGTTGAACTATTTTTAAATATACTTTCCATGGCTCCTATTTGACAGTAGTGGCCTTATCATGTTTGGGCCTCACGAATCCACTTCCATGTTGATGATGGGAGTGACGGAGCCAGATTTGGTGAGGCTGACACACACCCAGTGGCCCTGACATGACGAGATTTGATTGATCCTGAACTACTTCAAAAAATGCTTTGCATGTTCATGTTTTTACCAGCGTCAAGTGGCTCAATCAAATATCGACATGTCAAGGCCTTATCAAATCTGATTCAAGAGAAACATACCTTAGGAAGTCGATTTAGCCATGCCAAAATAACACCTAGTTCCATCAAATTGGGACACGGCGCTATTTATTGATCTACTAGAGGCTTGTTTGGAAAGAGCCCGCTAACTTTCAAAAGGTCTTTGGGTGAGTATGTACTTGACCATGTCTAACAAGTCAATGAAATGACGCCACAACATGACCTAACAGAACTCGATGTTACCTAACATAACTGAATCCACTCCCCACCCTTTGTGTGGTCTTGGCAGGACACCGGTCATCTCGAGTCATTGAGTCATGTTCCATGCAATCTCCACCACATACATGGCAAGAGATGTGATCCTGACTGTCTAATTGGCCAATCTAATTTTCTACCATAGTGCCTCACAGTCAGGTCAAGGCTGCAATGGGCCAAGACTGCAGGACTGTGCCCAGCAAAATCAGAATTTTGAATAGGCCTGAGCCAAGGCCTTCATCTTACAAGTTCAAAATCTAGGCCCGGCCCAGCATATTGCCAGGCCTAGTCATGATTATTATTTTTTACTTGGCAACTTACACCGGCTCTGCTGCGAGTTGAGTCGGGGTAAATTGTTTTTACTTGCCCGAGTTGGGTTTGAATCAAGGTCGACTCAAAATCGAAGCATGGCTCGTTTACTCACGGAACTGAGTTCACTTGGTCGAGTCGACTTGGCCGATTAGTTGAACCCTGAAAAACACCTGGGGACAGTACTTGCCTCAGTGGTAGACTCTGAGGAGTTTCAACACAAGGTCTTGGCTTCAAAACCCATAGGTGATGAAATCCCACTACTGCATGCGTGGGTGCGTGTGTAAGAAAAAAAAAATGCAAAACACCTTAAGGAAAGCTAGGATTGTCCATCCATGCAGCTATTGCAATGTGACCAAGTGCAATCGGGCGTACAGATGAATCTATATAGCCTGTCTTTGACGGTGGGAACACGGCCCACCCAGCACGGTAAGCCAGGCCTGGCTTTAGATGGAGCTTGTAGCCTTGCACCAATTACGTGGCCGATGGGTGGGGTTGGGCCTGGCATGTATTACTTTTTCAATGTTTAGATGGGCCTAGGAAGCCCGCCATATTAACAGTTTGGATTGTTGAACCCGCGGATCAGTGGGCTCGACTCACTTTTTTAGATGGGTTCGGGCCAAGCTAATGGGTAGAATGTTGGGCTTGGGCTAGAAACCTGACCCCTTCAAGCAATGAGTTGCACTTGGGTTGAACCCAACTTGACCCGGCCCACTCATTTGGATCCAACCCAGATGAATTTTCTTTTTTGTACATATCCACCTATAGGCTGCCAATGGACCTGCCTCCGTTGAGTCAATGTCAACATTTTGAATAGGGCTGGCCGTCGGTCCGGCTCGAAGCCAACCTTAAGTCTAACCTATCAACAAGCTATAAGTAGTCACAAGGACAAGTGTCAAAGAAATGTTTGGAAGGTCGGAGCAGTGTTAAAGCAGTTATTGTAACTATCGGACGCGACATGAGAAGATGCATTTAAATGATTGTCTCAAGAAAGTCTATAAATAGTGAATTAGCTCAATGAAACAAAAGGTCTTATATCAACCCAACCAAATAAATTAAATTTATCAATTATCTTTTATGTTTCTTAGCATAATTAAATTTTTACGTTCTACTAGTAACTTAATCCTACATTAATAGTGTCAGTCATTCAATAGCTATAAGCGTTAGCAGTAATCCGAATTTATGCTTATTCATTGGACAAATCTTCATACAATTAGTATTTTATAATTACTCAATGCAATTGATTATAAGTATTTTTCTTTTGTTGTTAAACTTTTATATTAGAAAGTTCTTTTGTATGTAATGAAAGGTGCAACCCATCTTCTAACAAACCTTATATTTTGATAATGACCAAATTATATTAAACAACATTTTTCGAGTGGATGAACAAGTGACTGATCTTCTCATATCAAAGCCATATACTTTTATATTAGAAAGTTCTTTTGTATGGGTTAAGTTATCTATTGAAATTGAGTCTCACAGTCAGTTTTAACATACGTGCACATATCACATGTGATCAAATTTTGAAATCAAGAGTTAACATTAATTAAAATTTTTATTGAATTTATGGCCCACATATAGACAGCTGAGAATAAAAATAGAACGTGGTTTCACATTCCTTAGTAGAAGGTTCTAAATATTTGTGGCTGGAGTTTTCCAATATGGGTAGGCATGTCACATCGGGACTCAACGAACCGAATGGCATGGATTTCCGACTCATGCGCAACAAAGCAAGCCGGTTCCAGTACGATTAGTAGAACAAGCTTATTCTACAACGCGGTGTGTGGGGCCCGAGATTTCATATGGACTAAATCCAATCCATCCATCACGGGATAAACTTTATGAAAACCATCTATATGAAATATTATTCTAATAAAAAACGAAAATTGATCACACCAATGGAAACAACGTAAAATTGAGTCTAAAGCCTCTCAGTTCACGCGTTTTGGCGTATGACTCCTCGACGAGATGCTTATTTTCACATATTATCTTCATCTTGGTGAGTTACACCTGAATAATGGCTTTGATGAAAGATAAACTTCGTTTTGTCCGAAAAAACAAATCTATTGTTGGTGTTTCATCCTTACTGTTCGTTTTTGTCTTTCTCACCCCAATCGCATATACAGATGATTACTTGCCCATGATCTACCATTCAGAATCTCACCTAATGTATGGACGGTTTGGATTTCATATATACAACATGGTGGCACTAAATTGACAGGATGTTTTATATGCTGCGTACAGCAGTTGTTGTATAGGTTGCAGAGGATTCCGCCCCAATCCGAAACGGATTGGCTACTCCCCCTGACACCAGCCCAAGGGCTGATGGTCGGTGCTCTGTGGGCCCCACCATGATGTATGTTCTTCATCCATTCTGTTCATACATTTGTAAAGATCATTTTAGGGCTTCATTCCAAAAATGGGAGATATATAAACCTCAGGTGCACCACACCACATGAAAACAAGAGTGATTGGATATTCACCATTAATATCTTCCTTAAGGCCCAATGTACTGTTTATTTGACATCCAATTAGTTCATACAGGCCTAGATTAAGGAAAACAACAAAAATCAGCTTGATCCAAAACTTATGGCCCCCAAAATGTTTTTAATGGTCGACGCTCATTAAACACTGTTTCCTGTAATGTGGTGCAATTGAGATTGGGATATATCTCATTTTTGGTGCCATACTTAAAATTATCTGTAAAAATATATGTACGGATTGGATGGAACAAAAGCATCATGGTGGGACCCATGGAGCACCGACCACCAGCCATTGGCTGGTGTCAGGGGGAGTAGCCAATCCGTTTCCGCTCCAATCGCCCTTGCCGCAAAGACACACGAATTCCAATCAAAATACGGTATTTCAGGTGTTATACGTTTTGCTCGAGTACATCTGCCGTATTTTAGTACTGTTCTTCGGGATTTTAGCGTTGGATGTCGGCATCTTTAAATGTAAGGCTCTGGCGGACGCAGGTTGTGGGGTGCGGCGCTCTCCGCCCTTTACCATGGTGTAAACAGCAGACCCACGGTAGTGTATGCGTTTTATCCATGCCGTGCCTCTAGTTTTTTAGCTCATTTTAGATCATGGGATTAAAATTGAATTATATCCAAAGCTCTAGAAGACTACACCATATAAAACCGTCGATTCAATGCTTACCATTGAAAACCTTTTGGGCCACAAAAGTTTTGAATCAAGTTTATATTTGTTTTTTGTTTTTTTTTTTTTTTAAAAATTTCCTTAACCAGATCTTTATGACCTTGTGAGTAAGTTGGATGACAGATAAACAATATCGTGGGCCATAAGAAGGTTTCAACGGTGGTGTTATTATTCTCTGTTTATTGTGGTGTGGTCCATTTGATCGATGGAAAAGCAATGGTTTCCTATGCTGTGATTTGGTTGTGGCAGGAGCCCATACGGATGGTAATTAAGGATTTTTAGCCCTGTATTTTCATTTTTTTGGATAAAAATGCCCTCCTTTTGTAAGGGTGTCTTAAAAATAAAAGGAAATTGGCCTCACTAAAAACTGAAATTTGACTCACCCATTGGCTTATATGGTTCATTTATTTTAATCGGACATTCGTGAACTCAAAAAAAAAAAAAAAAAAACAATCTATTATTTATTTGAAGTTTTGTAGCCTAAAAATACACTAATGTTTTTTTTTTTTTTAAGACATAGGGTGTCCCTGCCTCTTTTTTGAAGTGAGACTAATCTCTGCGGATACACACAATCACCCACAACCACCACGTGTATCGGGTAAAATCAATGAGGGGAATCGAACCATCACCTATAGGGAGCAAACCTATAAATACACTAATGTTGTAAGTCAATTATAAACTATTTTCTCGTATGGGGTCTATTTGTAGTGAGTTTTGTTATTAAACTTAGGCCAATGACATAAAATAGAAAAATCTTACACGTGAATGGGAAAGATTTACTTCAAGATAACCCAATGGGCCCACATAAAATATGGATGAGTTCAAAATACTGGCTCATTGTCACTTTATGCTTATTTTTGTTTTTTTAATGGTTAGGTATAATTAGTTGGAGTTTGTGAAAAAATGGAGGGTGTAGTGGTTCCTTTTATAGTTGTAATGGTGGTTCCCTTCCTCGTGGACTACAAATATTAACAGTGAACCATTGACATTCGGTGAGGAATACATATATCATTAAAGTAGACCATTGATATTTAGTTTATGACCATTGATATTCAGTTGATGACTACTAATATTCTACCAAATAACGCTGATATTATGTTAAGGACAACTAATATTCTACCGAGGACAGTTGATATTTAGTTGAAGACCGTTGAATTCCAAGACCAATTGATTATCAGTGGTATTTGGCTGAATATCAACGTTCCACTTTTAATATCAGTGATTCACTCTTAGTATATCAACGGTTCTTAACTAAATATCAACAATCAACACTTTATATCAACGATCCATGATAAATATTGATTATCCACCATACAACATACTTCCATCTCAACACTCTTTCATTACAACGATTAATCCATTACGGCAGTTATCAATTACAACATTCATCCATTCTAACGTTAATTCATTACAATATTATTTCATTACAAAATTCATGCATTGTAATATTATTTTGTTACAAAATTCATCAATTACAACATTCCTCCATTATAAAAATTCATCTTTTACATTATTCTTCCACACCTATTTCCTTTCACAAATTTTCACCATTTATAGCAAATAAAAAATATATGAAAAATAACTATAAAAGAAACTAATGAATGAGAAAGGAAGAGGTATGGGAACAAAAAAATACCATTCTCCCATCCCTTAAAATAACTAAGGAAGAAAGAAGGAAACATTCAAATGACCCTCATGCGGATGGGCCCTACGTTTTGAACCCATTTGTATCTTATGTGGGGCTTATTAGGTTATCATAAAGTAAATCTAACTAGTTCACATGTAAATGGTTTTAATCTCATGTTATCGGTCAAAGTTTGAGGGCAAAACTCATTACAGATGGACTACACAAAATGAAATAAATCAGAATTAACACACAAAGTTATGCCACAAAAAACTTTAATAAGAAAACGGAAAAAATTCTTATTGTGGGTTCACAACTGTTCGATTAAAATGAATAGATCAGATCACATAAAAGGGTAGACAAATTTCAAATTTTGGTGGGGCTCACATCCCCCGTTAAAAAAGTCATTTCCCTCTTGAGACTATAACCATTTGTAAAAAGGACAACGACGATAAAAGGGCATTTTAATGCTAAAAAAAATAAAATAAAAAAGTAGTTTCAAGGTTACAAAAAACTTGAGCCTAATTTATATTAGCTCTTTCTACATCCACGTTATAAAATGGAGCTTTCCGAATAAAAAACCCAATTAATGGACTACTTGTGGATGGAACACAAACATAAGGATTATAGAATTGCAATTATTACAAGTGTCAAGGGATTGTCTCCTATTACCATGGGACACCATGGGACAAACATAACTCCACATTGTTTGTATTATAGTGGCATTTTGTCATTCATTTGTTACCCATTGAATAGACATATTAACAGCATTTGGAACCATTGAAAATAACATGTATGTGTTATATCAACACCATCCTTTGCTTTGCAGCATCATTTTATGGCATGAGGCTAAAAAATGAGGTAGATCCAGAGCCTGTGTAGACTGCATCACAGAAAAGCAATGAAGACAATGACACCCATTGTTGAAATCTTCCTAGGGTCTACCATGATGTTTATTTGTCATCCAATTCATAAGGTCTAACAGACTTGGATGAAGGGAACTTTTGCTTTCTGTGCTGGGTTTAGAGCCGGGCATATCTGACCCGATCAAACTTGATCCGACCCGTTCTGAACCGAACCGACGGTCTGTATCGGTGCGGATCGAGTAGGATCGGTCAGATCCAACCGTTCATTGGATTGAGTTCAGATCGTGGTCAATTCGGACCGATTCAAACTGAATGGATCCGATCCGACCTGATCCGATTCGATCTGCATCTATTATTTTTTAAATATTTTTACACTAAGTATATATAATTTTAAATTTTTTAATATAATAAAATAATTTATAAAAATAGATTGGGGGCATGGATGAAATAAATATATAATTATGAAGTCCATAGAGCAATGACCACTATGCATGGCTGGTAATAGCGGGAGTAGCCAATCAGTCTCCTCCTCGGCTATCTCAGCCGGCATCGAGCACCGGTCCGAGTTTTCTTACTTAGAAATCGGATTGCCTTACTCAGCACGCTTCTATCATACTGAGTAAACTATGTTGGGCCCATTAGGAATTCTTGTTGTTTATCCACGCCGTCCATCAGCTTTTTTATCCTATTTTAACAGTTGAGACCATAATTGAAACATATCCAAAGCTCAAGTGGGCCATGCCACACAAAACTGGGGGAATAATGATTTCCATCGTTGAAACCTTCCTAGGCCCCACAGTGACGTTTATTTGTCATCCGACCTATTCATAATATCAAAAGGACATGGATGAAGGGAAATTACAAATATCAGCTTGATACAAAACTTCTGTCACCCCCAAAAGAAACTTTCAATGGTAGATGTTCAATTCACATTGTTTCCTGTGGTGTGGTCCATTTGAACTTTGTATATAAATTTTTTTAGTAAATGAAACTAAAATTAAATTATAAAATATATGAAAGGAGTGGATAAAATAAATACATCATGGTGGGACCCACATGTTTACTATGTACACCTGTGGCACTAGGTACTCGGTACGCTGCACCCAAGACTTCTGAGTCTGACTCCTGCCAGTCTTGAGAAGACGGATGGGCAGCTGTACCATGCTATTGCTGTCCATGTACCAGCTAGTGCATTGAAGTCACTAGTCAGAAAGTTCTGTTGTTTCCATGAGGTATGTGTTATATCTAAACCGTTCATCAATTTGGCGGACTCGTCTTAAGGCTTGAGATGAAAAATAAGACAGATCTAAAGATTAAGTGAACCACACTGCAAAAATTAGTGA
This sequence comes from Magnolia changhungtana, assembly GCA_030180095.1. NCBI lineage: Eukaryota > Viridiplantae > Streptophyta > Magnoliopsida > Magnoliales > Magnoliaceae > Magnolia > Magnolia changhungtana. Next base: position 3,346,808 of record JASAUF010000481.1, read on the forward strand.
GGGGTTGAACATATACCGTTGAAACTTTTTAAGGGTCAATGGAGTTTCGGATCAATATGAAATTTGTTTTTCCTCTTCAATGGCTAACCTTAAAAAAAAAAAAAAAAATCTTTTGAAAGAAAAGGGAAGGTCTTTCCATGATTTCATTTGCTTTCTTAAGAGCACCACCAAAAAATTGAAATATCCAGGCGGATCCAATGTAAAATCTAGTCTCTTTAGATCGGACGCGGATTGCGTCCTACCCCCGCCCGGACGGTAATCCGTCCGGGCAGGGATCTGTGGGCCCCACCGTGATCTAAGTGTTTTATCCACGCAGTTAAACGCTTTTTTCAAATAATTTTAATAAGTGCACCAAAAAAATGAGGCAGGCCCAAGGCTTAAGTGGACCACACCAAAGGAAACTGCCGTGATAGTGACACCCACCGTTGAAACCTTTCTAAGGGCCAACGTGATGTCTTTTTACCATACAACCTATTCACAATGTCATGTAGACGTGGACGAAGTGAAAACACAAATATCAGCTTGATCCAAAACTTCTCCGGCTCCCAAGAAGTTTTTAATGGTGAAAGTTCAATCCCCTCTTTGTGCTCCACTTGAGCCTTGGACCTGCCTCGTTTTTTAGTCTCCATATTAAAATTATCTTAAAAAGGAATCTAGCGGCGTGGATAAAACACTTAGATCACGGTGGGGTCCACAGAGCCCTGCCCGGACGGATCACCGTCCGGGCCGGGGTAGGACGCAATCCGCGACCCTTTAGATCTTGATATGAGATCTCCAGTCCAACTGGTTGAGACCATAAGTTATGGTCCATCCAGTGAAGAACTATCAACTTTTTATGTGGATGTAACATCTAATGCTTCTGGTAGATTTGCACCACCTTGAAGGCCCACCTAGTGAAACAATCAGCCCTATCCAAACATTAGGATAGCCACACCATAGAAAATAATATCTAACCGTTGATAATAGTAAATTCAAGTTTTATCTACTCTGTGAGGGGATATGGCTGATTTTTTTCATAAGATGTTCTTCATGGTCAGGACAACCTATTGGACGGGTTGGATGCAGTGTACGCTTAATAAGGTAGAAGTTATTTGCTAGATGGATTGTAACTTATGGCCCAACCGGTTGGACACGAGACATTCCCTTTTGATATTATACCCTCCTCTTCCACTTTTCTCTTTTGATCTGAATATTACCCAACCCAATCCGATTTGATTTTGCTGACCGAATCGGACCCGGTTCGAGTTAGGATAGTAGTGCATCGGATCGGATCGAGTCAGATGACTCGAACTCGGTCTCGGATCAGATCGAGTTCGGGTCAGGCCATGTGAAATTCGAGTCGAGTCGAATTGGGTCTAATCCGATCCGACTCGGTCCGATGCCCAGCTCTAGGTGGGTCCACTTGAGTTTTGGATTTGCCTGATTTTTGGGCTCATGCCCTAAAATGATATCCAAAATGGATGAACAATGTGGATATAACCCACACATTATGGTGAAACCCACAAAACTTGTTGACATCAAAAACATTTTCAAAAAATTTCAAATATATAGGTGGGAAGCAATATTATTGCCTTGGAAATCGAACCCTTAATTGGGTGTTGAAACTCCCGAGAGTCTACCACCCGAGCAAGAGTAAGGATCCACCTAATACCATGAGTAGGGCTATACACGAGCAGAGTTAGCTTGGTAACTTGCTCGACTTAACTTGAAAAAACTCGATTCGAAACTGAGTTCAAGCCGAGTCAAGCTGATTTTTTTAGCTCGAAAAAAATTCGAACCGAGTTCGAGCTTGCCCGAGCTCGAATCGACTTGGATCGAACACAACTCGAATCAAACTCAGATCGATTCAGTTCAGTGACTCAGTTACTTTGATATTGTTGTTGCTCACCAAGTAGGGCTGAAAGTTAGGCGGGTTCAACCCGATCGACCCATGACTGACCCCACATTAGGTTGGGCTTGGGCAAAATATATTGGGTCCGATCTCAAGCTTGGGCTATACAAACACCAACCCGATAAAATTTAGGTTGGGCTCGGGTTGATGTCTTGGGTTGCCTGACCCAACCTGAACCCGATCAATATATAAGTTATTTATAAATTATAATTAAGTGTGGATCGTTTGTGTCTAAGGCACAGTAGTGATGTTGGGTCTCATTTGTCCACGTCATTTCCAAGGACTCAAGCTAATAAGATATACCGGATTTCTCTTTCCCAAATAGATTGCGTGCTATGCTACATGACCTTTGAAGGAGTAGTTGTCCTATATTTTAGCCTCTTTTTTTTTTTTAAGAAAAAAATGAAGTTCTTTATAACGAATAACCATATATATAACTAATAAAATCATAGATATAAAAAATAAGTTCTATATTGAAATATACTAGACTAATGTAATAACAAAAATATTAGCACGTATACCCGATCGAGCCTGCTTGGGTTGAGAATTCCTAACTCGAGGTTGGGTTGGGTTGGGTTAGGGTTAGGGTTGAGGTATAGGAACTTAGGTTAGGTTAGGGTTGAGCACCAACCTGACCTAACCTGCCCTACTTTCAGCCTTGTCACCAAGTGTTTGATGAAATGACTTAATGAAGTGTGGCTGGTGGCAAGGAAGGTACGTGTATGAAACAAATATCTCTTTTTTTTTTTTCTTGATTTTTATGTTGTTTATATGGTGTTTGATGAAATACTTGTAAATCCATTGTTGTTATTTTATATACAGCAAGATTTTGAAAGTGCAGTTCATGTGTTTGTAAAAATGCTGTACAAGCGAACTCAGCTTGATCTTGGCTCGAACTTAGCTCAAACTAGCCCTAGCTGCTGATTGAACCGAGCTGAGCTGGCCAATCAGACTCGAGGACCAAGCCAAGCTAAGTCAGAGCTGAGGCCGCCAAGTGGCCAAGCTGAGTTGAGCTGTGCCAAGCCTGACTCAAAGTAACTCGTGTACACCTCTAACCATGAGCCAAGCGCCCACAGTAAAAGGTGGGGATCAACCTCACTGCACATCCATCCGCCTTTATTGGGTGGATAATGATCAAAAGCTCTCAACTGAATTATTTCAACTCTTGATTTTTGGCTCTTTTGCTTGAACATGAATGATCATCGTAACCTCTAGTATAAATCAATGGTTTAAAATATTCTACCTCATAATCTTTTTTGGTATCTCCATCCAACGGAGCCCTGTCAATTAATCAACAGTTTATTTCATTGAAAAAAAAACTAAATCGAGGAAGAGCAGTTTGCCTTACAAATCCAGGGGGTTCATCTGTTTTTAAATAACGAAATAGGATGGAATATAAAAATAGGCACATCCAAAACTCACGTGGGCCATACCACATAAAACAGTGGGGATTTAAAGCTTTGGGTGACAAAAGTTTTGTATCAGGACGATATTTGTCGCTACAGTTTATCTGGTTGGTAATAAATGGTTTGGATGACATATAAACATCATGATCAGCTCCAGGAAGGTTTCAACGGTGAAAGTTTAGTTTCTGATTGTTTCGTTTGGTGTGGCCCACCTGAGTTTTGAATTTGACTGATTTTTCAAATTCTGTTTTATTTTGGTCTTTTAAAACAGATGGACGGAGTGGATTTTTCACAGACAACTCTTTGGAACCCGGGCACATGTATATCTCTGTGAGCGGGGTCACAGGCGATCCGCTCCCAAATCCGACGGATAAGAGTCTCGATGTATATGTATTTGCAGCAACCCTCTCAAAATACAATACAATACAAGACACCGACCGGTATTTATGTGACAGCGCGGTAATAAGAAAGGAGGAGAAAAACACAGATGCAGCAGCAGAAAGAAAAAGAACGAAGAAGAACGAACAAACTCTCTTCATTCTCTCTCTGCAAATGCCCCATCACCCCATCACCATCGGATCTCCGTCGCTCATTACCTTTTTCATAGAAAACGGGATCTGAACTTAGCTGTCGAATATTCCCTGGAATTTCATCAATTCCATGGGCGGCCATGTATAACAATTCTCAGCTCTGAGATTTCCTCTCTCCAACATGCGGTTTGCTTTCTGGCGATCTAGAAATCGCTTCTCCTTGGAAGAACTCAGGTACTCTCTCGCTCTCTCCGCATCTTTCCCGGTTTTTTTTTTTTTTTTTCCTTGTGATTTTAGGGTTTCGATTCGGTACGAGATGCTGATTTTGTTTTGATAAAATTTCTAATTTTGGCCCTGATCGCAATCATTTCTGGTGGTGCTTGGATGCGCCGACGATTTGGATTGTGATAATTAGTCTAATGAAGTGGAGAAGTTGATATTGTAATTAGCTCTGTTGGCGTTGAAGTGGAGGAATTGGTGCTGGAAATTGTGATTCCGTTGGTTTTGAGTTGGACTTGAAATGGTTGGGATTCTGAGTGGCAGTGGATGTCGTTGCGCTATGTTTAAACTGACGGTGGGCAATTCAATGCATCTGAATGCATCTGGAGAGAATTAGAGAGGGGAGGGGAGGGGAGGGGAGGGGGACTATAACATATGAAAAACCCTAAATATGTGGTTGGATGTGCAATTGGAGTGGATTGCGGACCTTCAGTTTGTTTGAGACGAGAGCACAGAAAATAAATGTTGAACTAGCCATCACCTGTGTTACTTTTGAGACTGGAAGTGACACGGTTGGAATTTAGAACCTGGAGCTTCAATAGCAATGTAATAAAGGAGTTTTTATTTTAGTTGTTTCCACTTCATAGGGCTGATAATTGTGATTCAATTCAATGGTGCATCCAAACACATGCTTGGATGCGGTTGATCCAATATGGAAATTGTCGCTCATTGTCAAGGATGCACTAATTGAGAGTGTTAGTACGCTTGAATAAGTTTTGCCTTGTACTTCGTTGATCGGGAGTACAGAAGCACATCCAGAATGTAGACAGGTAGTTTGTTCATTCTTCTACTTGGGCACTGTTTCATAGCTTGTGGAGAGTGCCAATTCCGAAAAAGGTGAAGGCTTTTGTTTGAATGGTATGTCTGGGTGAGGTAATGATGATTGATAATCTAAAAAAAGAGAGGAATCAATGGAGCATCTCTTCATCATTTGCCCTGTGACACTTGGGACTTTGTTGATTGACCATGATGTTATTAATGATATCAATAGCAACCTTGCAATGGTTAGCAGGCTTGATTTGGTAATTGGATCAGCACTAAAGACTTTAGGCAAGAGAGTACTGTAAGTGCAATTAACTTGCTTTGATAGGAGAATTTTTGATGTAGTGTGATGGGCATGGCAATTGTTGCTTCATGAATGACATTTGGATTGCCTTCAGGGTGCAGAAAATGACATGATTGGCGATTTCCGTTGTTTGAGGCTCACTTTGCACAAAAGATGCATGAGATATATCCAAGGAGGTTTGGGTTACTAGTAGCATTGAGGCCTAGGTGATCAAATGGTGAGAGCCGGAAGTTGTCACAGTAGATCCTTGCGACATAGACCCATATTTTACGTTTTGAAGGTAGTAGCTCCCATGGCCAAGCACCCTCGTATTTGAGTGAACAGATCTGCCGAGGCAATAGGACTTAAGGCCTGTTACTGCATGCTTTCATTGGGTTTTCCGAAGGGCTTCATTCCGAGCTTGTCATATTCAATAGAATCTCCAACCAGCAAGGAGGTCCATAGCTTCTAGGATATTTGGATTATACAGGAACTCGGAGTAACTTTTGAGATGTTGTTGAGGTGGTTTCCCTCATTGATGCATTTCTTTCCATCCTTAGCCTAATGCAATATCCAATGTTGATCTGATCATTATCCTTGAGGATGAAATTTTGACTATGATGGGGCAGCTCTTCATTTTGTCTGAGCCAACATATTTCGATCCATGTGGCACATCACAATTGATCCTAGAGAGCCATCCCTAGTTGTTTGTGATGACCTTTGTTCTCAACTCTTATGTAAAGAGGGGAATTTGGCATAAATATCAACCTTCTTTTCTTACAAAAACTATAAGAAAACTCACACTTAGAAAAATATTTGAATGCCTAACTCTTACTCCGCCTCCCTCCCTTATAGATCCTAAATGAATCTTTAATTAAAATCCCTCAAATTAAGGTATTGTTTTTAAATCAATCACAATTTATTTCAAACCAATCTAATCTTCTTTAATATGGTAAATGCCTAATAATAAAAGGCAAACTTGAAAAGTAATTATATCTATAAAACAATCCCATATCTTCAATCATATCAATCACAACCTCAAATCAGCCCCCCATATCTCCCAAAAATAGTAAATTACGACTCTTGATTTAGGTCCCCTAGATCTTTAAATAATTTGCCAAAAACTTAGCACATATTAGACTCTACGGTGGGCTATGGGCCTATGCCTTGCCGGGTCCTACAGTGAGCTTAGACGAGCTTAAGTGGGCTGGGCCATAAAATGGGCCTAAGTGGGCCAGCATAATTTTTGGGCAGGGATTGGGTACTACCCCCACCAGGACCTAGCTAGAGAGGGATGGTCCTATTAGGGGCTTTGTGGGGCCCACTGTAATATATGTGTTTTATCTAGGCTGTCCATCCAGTTTGAAAGATCATTTTAGGGCATGAGCCCAAAAAGGAGGAAGGCTCGAGTGGACCACACCATAGGAAACAATGGGAATTGAATGCCTATTGCTAAAAACCTCTTGGGGGCCACGAAAGTTATGGATCAAGCCGATTTTTATGTTTTCTTGTTATCCAATTCTATGAGACCTTATGAATACGTTGGATAGCAAATAGATATCACTGTGGGCCCTAGGAATGTTCGAATTGTGGGGATCATTGTCACCAATGCTTCCTGTGATGTGGTCCACTCGAGCCTTTGATCTGCCTCCTTTTTGGGTTCATTCTCTAAGACGGTCTTTCAAAATGGATGGATGGATTGGATAGAACGCATATATCATGGTGGGCCCCACTGAGGGCCTGACAGGACTGTCCGTCTCTAGCTAGGTCCTGGTGGGGGTAGTACCCAATCAGTGCCCATAATTTTTGGTCTTCGTTAGCCTGTCAGTCGACATGCATCATCCAACCTATGAGTTGTCAATAATGGCTTTTGCCTTGTTTGTTCATAATTTGTTCAAGACCACTAAGGCAAGCCTCTTCCCTTGTGGCTGATCATACATGACAAAAACGATGGTCCCCCATCCCACCACATGCGTGAAAGCTTCCATAAACACATGGTGTGTGTTGCATTTGATCAAATGTTTAAGCCTTTTGCTCTACTCGTCTCTGATTTTAGCTATCACACTCGACATTGGTCACTTAGTACTTGTTATCAACTAATTACTTGCATGGAACTGGCGCGGACATTTGTTTTTCAAAATAATCCTATAGGTCTAAGTTGAGTTAGATTGTTAAATTGGGTTTCATTATTTCCACATCGAGGAAATGGATAATTTTATGGTATCTTCTATTCAAGATAGAGGAATGTAAAAAAAAGGAAAAAAAAAGTGTTATAATTCTTATGATTACCTCCTTTGAGATGTTTGCTCCTTGACTTTACTAGAAACTCAATTGATTAAAGGGCTTTGCCTTTTTGATGCGGAGAAAATCTGCAAGCCCAAAAACATGTCTGGCTAAACTTGTCAAAGTCTGTCAAGGACTAGTCAGACTATTCTTCAAAAAATAAAGTTTATTTTCTTTAAGAGATTTTAAAAATAAATTTCAAAAGGTATAAAGTTGAAACAAACTTATACAAATCGAATATGGGTTCCAAAGGTTTGAGATGTGTTTGAGAAGTCGATGGTAAGTTGCAGGTAGATTTTTCTTGCATGTTCATCAATTTTAAGTAATCAATAGCTCGTTTCATAGGTCTTTTCAAGATCTATGCTTACTGTTCAACATAACTTAGCGACTGATTGTAATGTTTCGTGCTTCAAATTGACCCTGAAAATCAGTGAGAGGGAGGGAAGGAGTTGTATGATTTTTATCATTTTATTCATTCTCTTCAATTTGGTGACAATTCTGTAAGCTGAGGAGCCAACTCTATGATCTTTTTTTTTTTTTTTTTGAAAGTTAACGACCAACTCTATGATCTTTTATACTATATTGTCTCATTTGAGGTATTTGTAGTGGAGTTTCTATTAAGTTAGTTGAAAATTTAGATTGGTTTTTGCTCCATGGCTATGGGTCTGGTTAAGGGATATCCAGACCTTGAACCAGACCCACTTATAAATGGATCTAACGGGTCTGGTCGGGTTCGGGTCACCTTGATTTTATATCAAAATTAATCAATGTCAATTAACAATAAAAATTAAATTTAACTTCTTCTCATCATAACAAGAATGCAAATAATGACAATAAAGATCGGAATGATAGAGATGATTATTTTTACTTGGTCAGTTGCTCCACTTTGGCCATGGTGATAGTCTCCATGAACTTTTCTTCACGTGGGCCCCACCACGATGTATGTGTTATATCCACACCATCCATCCATCCACTTTACGAGATCATTTTAGGGCATGAGCCCAAAAATAAGGCAGATTCAAATCTCAAGTGAACCACATCATAGGAAACAATGGTGTTTGAACGCCCACCATTAAAAACTTCTTGGAGCCACTAATGTTTTGGATCAAGTTGATATTTGTGTTTTCCCTTCATCTAGGTCTTTGTGACATTATGAACAAGTTGGATAGAAAATAAATATCAAGATGAGACTGAGGAAGGTTTTAATGGTGGGCGTCACTGTCTGTGATGTGGTCCACCTGAGATTTGGATCTGTCTCATTTTTTCTAATGTTCCCTAAAGTGATCTCGCAAAATGGATGGACGGTGTGAATATAACACACATCATGGTGGGCCCCACAAATCTTGGTGATGTCATTGACGTCAACACACCACACCACTGACCTCCACTACCACGCAATCTAGGGCTGTACATCGAGCCGAGTCGAGTCGAGGTGGGTCAAGCTCGGCTCGACTCGTCCATGCTGTACTTGAGTTCGAGCTCGCCCTCGAGCTCAACATTGAAGCTTGGCTTGTTTGCCAAAGCTATCGAGTCGAGCTAGTGGTTTGAGTCGAGTCGAGCTCGAGCTTGTTCATGCGTCTCAAACCCCAACCCGACCCAACCCAGCATCCAACCCGACCCAACCCAGCCCCCCCAACCCGTCTTAAACCCCAACCCGACCCAAACTCCAACCCGACTCAACCCAGCCCCCAATCTACAATAAATCTACATTCCATCTATATTGATATAAATCTACAAGTTAAATAAATAAAAAATAAATTAAACACTTACCTCAAAGAGATTGGGAGAGTGAGAGAAAGAGAGAGAGACTGGTGGTCCGGTGGAGTGCTAGCCGTGCGGGCGTGTGAGCAGCGTGCTGAGCCTGGAAGTGGTGGAGTGCTAGCAGGGCATGCGTCAGCTGGGTGGGCTAGTAGAGAGATAGAGAAGAAAGGGAAAAGGAGGTCGGACGTGCGGGTAGGGTTTAGGGTCTCTTTTGTTTTTGTTTTTTTGTTTTTTGTTTTTTAAACTTTAAGTAACTGAAGTATATATATTATATATTTAATATAAATATAATATATATAATATTAAAAAAATTTAATTTATTAATCGAGCCAAGTCAAGCTCAAGCTCGAGCTTCGAGTCGAGTTGAAACACACCATGCTCGAACTCGGCTCGAACTCAACTCGAGCTTCACAAAATTCGCTTGACTCGACCCAAATCGGCCATTCAAGCCGAGTTGAGCTAGCTTTTCGAGCTAGCTCGACTCATGTACAGCCCTAACGCAATCCGGTAAACAACTTCCGTATCCTAATCGGACATAGATTGCCTTCCACAGGAAGTTCTTGCGCTGGGATGGAGGTGGGGGCCCCCATGATGTTTGTGAGAAGTCCACCCCGTCCATCCATTTTGCCAGCTCATTTTAGGACATGATACAAAAATGAGGCATATCCAAAACTCAAGTGGACCACACGAGAGGGAAAAGTGTGGAAAGAAATGCCTACCGTTGAAACCTTCTTGGGGTCGACCTTGATGTTTACATGCCATCCAAATTGTTTATAAGGTCGCGTCCACTGGGACGAACTGAAAACACACAAAACTTAACCTGATATAAAACTTTTGTGGCCATACGAATGTTTCAATGGTGGTTGTTCAGTGCCCACTGTTTCCTCTCACATGGCCCACTTGAGTTTTTGATCCTCCTCATTTTTGGTCTCATGTCCTAATGATGCAGTACCGATGCATGAACCAATTAACTTGTGAGATCAAGTAGCCGAATTAAGATATTTAACAAAAAACCAAACATCGCTGTAATCATCACAAATATCATGAAAATCAAAGGAGCATCATGGATAATCTTGGCTTAAGCTACCAACATCGTAGCACAAGATCATCAAATAAAACGAAATTAGGATCTAATGGATGTAGGGACATCCAATTAACATAGGGTATAGTCAATTTCAAAATAGAAAACCTAATACAACCTAGGGTGAAAATTAGAGTTTCGGTAATTTGGAAAAGTAGGAAAATTAGGAATTTTAGGTTTAGGTTTAGGGTTTCAGGAATTGAAGAAAGGAGTTTTGATATAATGATTGTGGGAAACCAAAAGAGGCAGGTGGGATTCACACGTTTGGCGTAGGAGGATGGGTTTAGGTTGGTTAGGGTTTGAATTGTGGATGGGCATGAGAAAGTAGGGTTTGGGAGAAGACGAAGATCTAGGTGGAGAGAATAAAGAACTTGAAGAAAATACCTAGATAGGAGAGAAAAGAGAAGATGACGTGGGGATAGATGGAGACTTCGCACCTCCGTTGATGAAGAGTAGCTTCGCACCAATCTTACTTCCAAATCGTATGGAAGTATCTTCAAATTGCATGAAGATGGGAGAAGAAAGCAAGAGCTTTTCTCTTTAAAAAAAATAAAAATAAAATCACAAAATCCGATGAGAGAGAGGTCACACGCCCCCCTCTTTTTATAGATACAAGAAGTTTTAAAAATTACAATAATCCCCATGTCTTGTGAATCTTAACGAAAATAACCTGTCTAAATAAAGTCAACCAAAACATTCATAATGTGTCCAAATATAAAATAATAAAAAACTAAATCCTAAAAGATGATAAAGTCTAAAACTGATGTGGATGATCAATGATCAATGGCCTAATCATGTAATCCATGTGATCCATTGGCCCGATTGTCGCGTCCCTCCGATCCAATGGTCTGGATCACTCCATAAAGTAGCCCATGTGCATCTTCCCAATGTCTTCCAGATGCTCGCACATGCACATGGGGTCTTTAGTACGATCACGGGTACTTGTCTAGCTACAGGGAAATCGGTGCGGCCCACCTCCTCCTCTGATACGTACGTAAGGGTGTATGTGACATGATGTCCTCATTACCTAAACTGAGCTGGCAAAATGGATGTATGGGGCGGATTTCTCACAAACATCACGGTGGGCCCGACTTAGCATCCCAGCGCAGAAACTTCTTGCAAAAGCCTTTCACATGCAATCCGTGTACATCCTAATTCACTAATCCCACATGCAATCCGTGGTGCCCCGTATTCTTAGCCGAACATGGGGTGGATTTCTCATTTTTCCATGTTACTTGTCAAGGTATGCAAGCATTTTTACCCGGTTTAAAACCGGGTCTGGATGGGTCCCTTGCAACATAGACTAGACTCGCTCATTTACTAAAATGGGTTTGGGTCGGGTCGGGTCGGGCCTAATATAAAGGAAACCAAATCCAGACCCGTTTAGCAACCGGGTTTGTTTTTGGACCCATACCCGTACCATTTAACAAATGGGTTGGGTGTGGGTACCCCATTGGGTCTGTTGACCCATTTACAACCCTATTTCTCGAATATGGATTAGCTTGAGGGATCCAAATGCCTGTTGCATTGTTTACCATTCTTGTGCCAACCATAAATTGTGACATCTCTTTTACAATGGCAGGTGATTTATTTTTTTTCTTTCTGAATGCGAATTTCATGGATATTGTCATACAATTGTGTATCGCTGAATTTCTATTCCAGCTTGATTGCCACATCACATTTGTGTGAGTTAGCATTTCCTTCTCATTGTTCGATTGTTGAAGACTAATACGAATCTTCCGTTGCAGATATCTAACTGATCAACTGCAAAGAGTTCCTATTGTAAATGATCTTAACAAGGTAAATGATTGCTTGGCTTTAATTGATTTATCTGAGTAATTTCCATATAGTATATGTTCTCATGTTCTTTATGTTCCATTATGAAGGATTATGTTATTGAGGCTCTGCGATCAATTGCTGAGATAATAACATATGGTGACCAGCATGATCCAACTTTTTTTGAGTGAGATTTCTTAAAATCTTGTTTTCTTTGATATTTATACTCTAGTTGCACAATCTTGATTGTATTATTGATCTCCTATAGGTTCTTCATGGAGAAGCAGGTCATGGGAGAGTTCATACGCATATTAAAAGTTTGTAAGACTGCGAGTGTTTCACTTCAGTTACTACAGACGATGAGTATTATGATTCAGAATTTAAAAAGTGAACATGCTATATGTAAGTCATTGACTACTGGAGTGGAAACTAGTTTAAGCATACAAAGAAGCTACTTTGGCTCTAATATTATGGTGTGTTCTTGGACATGTTGTGCAGATTACATTTTCAGTAATGAATATATTAACCACCTCATAACATATTCCTTTGACTTTGGCATTGATGAGCTACTGTCGTATTACATATCCTTTCTAAGGTTAGCTTACCTAGCTGTTATTTTCTCTCATCTTTCGCGCCTTATAGAATCTTTTCTTTGTGATTTCATGTCTTTGGCTACTTTCATTGTAGATGTGGTGGTCTTGATTATTTACGATCTCTACATAATCTCAACAGCTAATGCATTTTTTCAAAAAATATTTTCTGGTCTCTGAAGGGCAATAAGTGGGAAGCTGAACAAGAATACAATTTCTCTTCTAGTGAAGACCCAAAATGTATGTCTGGTACACACCTCTTGATTCGTGTTATCAATCCTTTCAAATCTTTTATGATAAGGATTCCCAGTACTATGTTATCTTCTTGAATCTCAATTTCATACATGCTGGTAGTGTATACCTTCTGGATGATGTTTTTAAGAACTATGCATTGCACTTTGAAGCCAATCTGGTCAGATAATGAGCTATATCTCTCAATCTTGGCAGAACCAGCTTGAGACCCCACATGACTTATTTCCAGTCAAAAAATTATTTTTGGGCTTCTCGAGTAATTCTTTTAGGCTGCTGCATGTAGAATCTCTCATTTAGGTACGCTTGTTCCCATTTAGTTGGTATTAATATGACACCTTAACCCAACTTGTTGGCCCTGTCAAGACGTCAACTTGGATCAGTTGACTGCCTGGTTGGATTGATTAGCACGAATTCAAATGCCTTAGTTATCTTGGGCCATGATGCGTCTTTTCTTGCTCCACCCAGTGGTGGTTTTGTATTGGTGCTTAGTTCTGACATATTAATTCCATGTGCCTGATAACTGATAAGAGGCAAAGAGTCTTGACCACATAATAGGTGCTTTTCTCCCCTTACATTTCATGCTATATTGCTATTGAGCTGCGACCTGTTTTTTTTTTTTCCTGTTGTGTCATCTAAATATAAAGTTGGCTTATGCATGAATTCAGGATGAAGTAGTTTCTTTTCCCTTGTACGTTAAGGCAATACGATTTGCTTTCCATGAGGAGAACATGGTCCGCATTGCCGTACGTGCTTTGACACTTAATGTCTATCATGGTAAGTTTGCATTTGTTTTCCTGCTTATGGAAATGTTGTTTTTGTGGAAATGAAGTTATGGTCATACCTCTTATTATTATTATTATTATTATTATTATCATCATCATTATTATTATTATTATTTTCATGCTTTTGTTTGCAGTTGGAGATGAATATGTTAATAGATATGTCACAAGCCCTCCTCTATCAGACTATTTCGCAAATTCAGTTACAAATTTCAGGAAGCAGTGTATCAGCTTAGATGAATGGGTTGCCGAAGCTGCCAAGTAAGAATCTTAGAGTTGGAAATAGTGGGAGTCTTATCCACGTAATGATCAAACGATGACATTGTTTTCTTGAGATAATAGTATTAAATTTGTTATCAAATTGTCTAACCCCAAATAGCTGGGACCAGGCTATGATGACGACGACGTTAGTATCAGATTGGTTATTTTACGTCATGTTTTTGTCGGTTGGTGGTTGTACTTTATATCTACTAACAGACACCATTTGGATACTGAGACAGGAACCCGGGCTCGTCTGATTCAACTTCTTCCATTCTTTCTGCAGTAGATGAAATTGAAGACACTTTGTACTATTTTAGTGATGTGATTTCTTCTGGGGTTCCTAATCTTGGAAGATTAATTACAGACAATATCTTGCAGCTTTTGGTATTTCCCTTGCTTCTACCTTCTTTGAAGAGGGAGTCTAGCTACGTAAGTTTCTGTACAATTTTTGTTTCCCAGCAGTGACATTTCATTTTGTTGCTTGATTCTCCTATAATTTTTTAATGAACTACTTACTCCTAACCATTTGCTAGTTTGCTGCTCCAGGGAATGCAAATAGGTGCTGCTACTTCCTTATACTTGATTTCCTGCATCTTGCGTGTGGTTAAGACCAAGGAATTGGCAAGTAGTATTGGTGCTGCCCTTTTCTGTCCTCCTGAGGCCTTCATTCCGAAGTTGGAATCCAAACCTAATGGCTGTGTATCTGATCATGGTCTACCTCATGAAAGCCAACAAGTGGACCTTGATGCTCTTGGTGTGGCAGACACAGGAACTTCAAGTGTTACCGTACCGGATTTGTCTAGTTCTTCTCAGAATCATCCAGTAGAGGACACTTGCTCACAACACAATTATAATGGTGCGCATTTGTCTTTAAGGTAAAATCACTATAATTGTGACAGATGAAAGTCTCCATCCACATTTAGATTTATTCTCAAACAGATGCATGCACACACACGGCACATGCACACACAGGAAATTCATATAATAATTTGTAACTTGATAAGAAAAAACTTTCAGTTGAAGTTCCTATGGATTTTATTATCCTTCTCCTTTTCCTTCCAATTTGAGATTCATCAGGGGTTGAAGTTTCTATGGATTTTATTATCCTTCTCCTCTTCCTTCTAATTTGAGATTCATCAGCGAATGATATCGGGAAAGAACATTCTCAGGCACTAGGTTCTAACCCCGTTCTTTCCTTGTGTTGTTAACCTTATCTTAGTGTCATGCTGGCAGCAAAGTGAGTAATAGATAATTGGACAATTCCTGGAAACTGAGGGTGTTGCAGGGCCGTGTTAAGTCTTAAAATATGTGATCCTCTGACAACTACCAAACGATCCACATCCTACCAATGAGAAAGTGACGATTTGATGGGAAAAGAACGTGTTGTGTTGATATTGAGACAAGCATGCCTAATAATGATTGAAAAGCAAACACTTACATAAGAAAAAAAAAAGATGCTGTCAAATTACTGAGAAATTCACGAATCAACACTTCAGCTGTACTTAAACTAACATGTATATATCCAAATTTATGCATTTATGCTTTTTACTGATTCCAATTTGATTCAAGTTTCCAAACTTTGTGTCGCCAGCATGCTGTTGTAAATGCTACCACCATCCTCTATCCAAGCATGCCAGAAACATCTTAGATTTTTGTTATATACTGGCATGTTGACCGTGAATGCTATAGGTGCCATCTCTTAATTTTACAATAAATACCATCTCTTTTGCTAAGTATTGTCATGGGTGTCATTTGATGGATCCTTGAGTTCATCAAAATTTAAAGGGACTAATTAAGGAAATTATATTCTTAAATATTTGGCTTGCCAGATCACTGCCATCGCTGCTCTTAGTTTCTGGAATATTTGATAATAACTCGAATTCCTGCTCATAGGAACTTGTCTTTGGCCTACTTGTTAAATTTTGTCACTTACCCTTTAAAGGTTTATTTTACTTTTAGATGTACAATTTCATGCGTCCTAGCAGGGCACTTCTTTTAGACATTTCTGAAATTACTTATCATTCACTGGAAAGTTTCTTTTCTATGTACATTAATATGTGAGAATCTGTATTTGTTTCTGTTTTCCTAATCTACAGTCTTTCTGTAGGGACGTGTTGCTATCATACATCATAAGTGGGGATGACATACAAGCTTCTGGCGCTTTGAGTTTGCTAGCTACATTGTTGCAAACAAAAGGTTAAACTATTTAAATCATTACATCTAGTCCTTTTTACTTCTCATCCTGACATCTTGTTTGTTGAAATCTTTCTTGTTTATGTAGAACTGGATGAGTCAATGCTAGACGCACTTGGAATTCTTCCCCAAAGAAAACAACACAAGAAGCTCTTGCTGGTAAGTGTGATTGGCTGTTGGCCGTTTTGGATTACCCTTCTCAATGTTCTAAATATTGTTGTTTTGGGTGATTGTCAGAGGTCTGATCTCCCTTTAACTTCTAAAATTGATGTCTGCATATTGTCTTTCAATTGCTGAGCTGGAAAGATTCCTTAAGAGTTAAAAGCTTCTATCATGTCTTTTGAATGCCTTCAATATTCAAGGACTGTCATGAAGTTGCATAGTTCCAGTTGCAATCAACCTACTGTTTTGTTGCTGGCAACAGTTCAAATTTGGAATATTGAGAGGTCTTGTTTGTGAGTAATATAATCATGTTTGATGGTTTGGAGCATGCACTTGCCCAAAGTACTTATCAGTTCCAAGTTGCATTTACTATCCCAAAGCAGAGAGTCTCATGGAACATTTCTTCCTATTTCATTCCCACTAGCATTTATGACTGGTCTTTCTATTCCATAGGATTTTTTTTTTTTTTTAATTTTTTTTATAAAGATGAAGCAATTTTTTAAGGCAGAGCCAAAAAGGAAAGACATAACAAAGACAGAAAAAGCAAGAAAAGAAGAAAAACCTAACAAAACTAAAAACTAAAAAACAACAGACCAGCCAACTAGCTGGACAACCTGAAGAACTATTACAACCAATCCCTCAGCAAAGACCCTAACTAGGACCCTGGAAGAAGGCTGCCTTTTACTGTCGAAGCAACTATTATTTCTCTCCCCTCAGACAAAAGGGCCACAAGGAGAGCTAGTCTCCATCTTTTCTTATCCAGCTCTCCTGCTCTCCTCCATAGACTGCATGCCAGGACGGGAAAAGACCTTCAATAGACAGAGGCATAACCCAAGAGACCTCTGCTTGGGCAAGAATAGCACCCCAAATAGAGCAGGGGAAAGGGTAGTGGAGAATAAATGATTGATGGATTCCGTATCCCCTTTACACCAGAGGCAGACATTGGGCAGGGCCATGCTGATCTTATTCCTCCCTGCTAGCCAGGCGAATGTCCCAACCTTCGGAGGGGCTCCGTAGGCCCAGACCAGGCTAGTATGACAAATGGAAATAGAAGCTTCAGGCTGCGACAGAAAGGAGTAGGACTGCATCAAGAAAACTCCTGAGCTCCCTATCTTCTAGATCAGCGAATCTTCCTTTTCAGGGGAGGGAGTGAATCCCTGCAGCCTGGAAAGAAGAAGAACCAAATCAACGATCTCACTGTCTCTCAGGTTCCACCTGAATGGCAGAAGCTAAATCCCCTGAGAAACAACTAGCCACCGAGATATCAGCCTTGGGGCAAAGGGAAGCCAGAGCCGGGAATGAGGATCTAAGGGAGGAGTCTCCACACCAAGGATACTCCCAGAATTTAGTCCTAGATCCATCATCGATCGAGATTTCCATGCAAAGAAAGACCTTGTTGGCTACCTGGGCAATAACTCTCCACACTGGAGAGGAACGGTATAAAGATGATGGCTTTGTCCTCTATCCCATAGGGGATACCCCATATTTAGCAACAATGATCGATCTTCACAAGCTCGATCCCTCTAATCCAAATTTCCATGCCCATTTCCCCAAAAGGGCTATATTAACCAAATCTAAACACTTAATTCTCTCCCCCCCCAGGGAGAACAAACCTTGTTCTAAGGATGGGAAATTTTCTGCCAGGGGATCCACCTTGCCACAGAAATTCCCTTCTCAATTTATCAATGTGGAGGATAACGGATTTGGGACAGCGAGAAAGAGACATGAAATAAACGGGCAAATTCAATAGGGAGGCTTTGATGAGAGTAATGCGGCCTCCCAAAGAAAGGAGTTTACTCTTTGAGGGGGAGAGCTTTCTCTGTACTTTTTATGATGCTGTCATAAATGCGCAGGCCAGGTTTACCACACAAAGGCAAACCAAGATAAGAAGTAGGGAGAGACAAAGTATCATTGCCCTCATAGGACTCTAACAAGTAAAACAAAGTATCATAGGATGTTCTTTCTTGCTCTGAGCAACATGCTTCATTGAGTCTAGCATTTTCTATTCCAAAATAGTTCTTCCAACTGGTGAGTTGATTGAGCTCTTTTACTGTATTACACACCTACAATTTCTGCATTTTTCAGTGCTCAAGGCATTGTGTTACTTTGTACAATCCTGGCATTAGAACTGCACTGGAGATTTTCATTTAACCATTTTTTGGGTGTCAAATTCTGCCCTTTATACATGTGGCTAGCACTCTGCAGTCCTTCTAGTTATGGAAAGCATAATCGATGACTGCTAGGTTAGGCCTGATGCTGAGTTTGGAGAACTTTGGGTTGTCTGGATCGATTAAGATTCTTTAGTTGTCATCAATTCTTGAAGGATTTGCTAAATGTCTTGGAGTACTGTTCTTTGCTTAGGAACAGGTCATCTACATTGGATCATGATGCAGGACAATTAACCACTTGCTTTAAAAGCTTGAACTGTTAGAGCATGACGAATTAATCCCTTTATCTCATAGCCTAGGCCCAACGTCTCATGGGTTAGGACCTTGGCCGAACCCCCCTCGTGGGCTCCAAATCACATGGGTACCGCCTCACACGAGCCACCCACCCCGAGTGTGTCCCCGCATCCCATAGGCTACCCCACACGAGCCCAATGTGAAATGCCCCTGCATTAATCAACCCCCAGTGAGGAGTCTTGAACACGAGACCTCCCTCATGGGCCCCGCCCACCCCGAGTGTGCCCCTGCATCCCACAGGCAACCCCACTCGAGCCCGGTGTGAAAATGCCCCTGCATTAGATCAGTTTGAAAGAGCAGAGTTCTCTGGTTTAGAATGAGGTTAACTCCATCAACTTTACACCCTAATCCATAGCTCAAGTGGTAGACTGAGTGAAAGATACCTTGTTTCAACACTGAGGTCTTGGTATCGATCCCTAGTGGGGGTGGCTAACAGTGAAGTGTGAACTGACAGTGGGGTGTACTAACAAGCTAACAAAAAAAAAAACTCTAACTTCATTTCAGTCTACCAAGCTGTTATCGTCTGTTAATTACTGCAAAGCATACCAGTTGGAGTTCCTTGAAAAATATGTTGAAAAGGATTTTTTAAGAATGTTTACGTCATGACACCAGTGAAAAAGATGCATGTTCCTGATATCATTTATGGCTTTGTGGATGTTTCCCTTTGTGTTTCTCTTATTGGGTGTCTGACAATAGATTGTTGCTTCCATAAGTAGAGGGCAGATGATCCATAGATTCAGTAGAAATGGAATATGGTAGAGTCATCTCTCCACTGTACACATGACAAGGTGACGTACCATCTGAGAGCTGTCCATCTAGTTTTCCCTACTTTGGATGGAAAATGGTTCAAAATAAACAAAGATTAGATGATTCTAGCCTTCTGATGAGGGACCATCAAAGCGATAGAAGAAAGCAGAAGTGGCTAACAGTATACATACAGTGGAGGTAAGTGAAAAAATGGTGAATAGGGCTGTCTGATATATGCAATTTCTGAAATATTAGGCCATCCATGATAGAGCCCATTGGATAGATGGTCCTGATTGATGCATCATCCTGCCACATTATAGAGCAATGATGCCTCTACCATACTCCGGTTCTACTGACTCTACTGTATCCTCTCCCTATGAAGAGAGACGCCGTTCGCCTTCTTCTACAGTAATCTTGCATTTCAGTTGATCTTAGTTCTTGGTAAATTGTATGCTTAATCTTCAGTTGATCTTAATATCTAGGTAAATGCACTGCTGAATTCTAGAGAACCAACTTTTAGAAAGAAAGAATAACTTCTATATTATTGCATTCTTGTATTTGACAGCTGAGTTCCCATGACATTGCATTGTTTAATTGAAATGTGGTGTGTTCTGTTTATGCCTGCAGCAAGCTTTAGTGGGCGAGGGCTCTGGTGAAGAGCAACTCTTTTCCTCAGCAAGCAGCCTGACAAAAGATGACATCAGTAGTGAACTTGATATATACCTGCAAAATCTTAAGGTATACCTCTCTCTCTCTCTCTCTCTCTCTCTCTCTCTCTCTCTCTCTCTCTCTCTCTCTCTCTCTCTCTCTCTCTCTCGGTTGCTACATAATCTAATGGGATTTTTTGCATGTTATGATGACAACCTCATGGATCATTTAATTTCACGTAGCTTTACTCAATGAAATATCAAAGTAAAATTTAGGAACATTCTAGGATTTCCATTAACTGAAAGGTCCATGGCCTTGCACTGGTTTTTCACTTCTTTGGAAAGTTGTACTTTGTAAAGAGTAGAAAATTCATGTAATTGCCTCCACTTGGTACCCTTAAAGTTCTTTTTAGTTGTAATTTATATTTCTCCCATCATTATAATTTTCTGATTACTTGGTTCTACTTATTAGAGTGGATGGCGGAACATGATTCATGCAGCTGAGCCCAACTAGTTGGAATAAAGCTTAGATGATGATGATGAACTCAGTTCTAGTTGTTTTGATTTTTTTCTCACCCCTTTTTGTAGGATCATTATGGGTTGGTGTGTTCAAGGGAACTGACAATAAACCCTCAAATCCATAGACACCAGGTCCTTTTCTGTCACTTTATAAATTCTTGTTATCTTCCATTGTTGATGATCCAAATGGTTTTGGAAAGTACATTTTATTGTTGGGGATTTTATAATTCCTTGTGTATTCATCTACTTAACAAGATGTTGATGCATCTGGGTGACTACCTGGTCGATCAAGGATTGGACCCTCACATTGCATATTAGGTGCTAATCAGACCCATTCAACTATCTTTTTTGTTTTTGTTTTTTTGAAATGTGATGATTCCAAAAAGGCTAAAAAATACAAAGAATTACAAAGAGGGACAACAACCCCAAGAAAAATTCGAACAGAGTGATCCCCATAACCCAAGAGATCAAAGCCCACTCAAAAACTTCGTACTTAATTTGTCTCAAAACATCCTCCATTGTCCCACTAAAATTGTGGAAACAACGGTTGTTCCATTCCCCCATAAAGCCCAAACGCCCACTAATAATGCCCATCTCCACACCTTTTTACCTAATTTTCCTACCTCTCTCCCATGCCAAGCCAGAAAGAGCTTACTGATTGACTTCAGCATTTACCCAGGAAACACCGAAAGAGCATAAAATATGATCCCATATGACGCTCGCAAAAGGACAATGAAGGAAAAGATGATTGACAAACTCCTCATTACACAAGCAAAGAGGACGTGCATTTGTGATTGCCATGTTCCTCTTCCATAAATAATCCAAGGTGAGCACCTTGTTCCTACCAACCAGCCAAGCTAGCGCAAGATACTTCAGGGGAGCCCTGTAGGACCAAAGTAAGGTAGTGTGTGCCCAACCACCACTGGGGGAAGGTTGATAGAGCAAGCCATAGAAAGAGTGAGTGTAGAAAAGCCCTGGCTTCTCAATCTTCCATGACAACGAATCCGTAGATGAAGGAGAGGGCAAGATGCCTGCTAGCCTAGATGACAAGGCAACAAATTCTTCCTCCTCCCCATGTATGAGGTTTCTTCGGCAAGAAAGGGTCCACATCGCGCCACTGCCCATCGTTGTGAAGCAGCTCGCAACTGAGATATCGACCCAGGGGATATACTATCAATCCTTGGAAAATCATCGTGGAGAGCCCTATCTCCCATCCAGACATCATCCCAAAACCCGATCCTCCTCCAACCCCAAATGAGAAATCCACCCCTTGAACTGATTCCTAAGCTTAGAAACTCCTTTCCACAATGTTGAGGCCCTATATAAAGAAGAGCCCCTTGTCCACCAAGCCCCTTCTCTTAAGCCGTACTTTCTAGACATGATTTCCACAAACTGCCTTCTTCTGTAGAAAACTGCCAATGCCATTTGCCCATGAGAGCTTCATTCATCACCTCCAAGTTCTAAATGCCTGCTCCACCTTCATTATAAGGCTTGCAAACTTCGTCCCATTTTATTAGGTGGAACCTTCTCTTTTCCTCGGCCCGTGCCACAAAAGTTGTTCCTCAACTGCTCCAACTTCCCTAAGACATCCATCATGCATCTGAACAGGGATAAAAAGTACAATGGTAGATTCTCCAAAGCCACCTTGATGAGTGTTAGTCTCCCACCAAGTGACAAGTGCCGTCACTTCCAAGCAGATAACTTCCTTTCCGCTCTCTCAATGACCTTATCCCGCAAATGTTTGGGAGGCTTGCAATGCAAGGGGGAGGGCTCAAGTATGACAAAGGAAAGGTCCACCTGGCACCCAAACACCTCCGCCAGCTCCCTAACCTCTTTCCCAGAGGTGCCAACACTTAGCATTTCGTACTTGGATGTATTCACCTTAAGACCGAACACTGCTTCAAAGCAACAAATCACCTTTCTTAAATTATCCACTTCCAGTAGCTCCTGCATTGCAAAACAAGAGAGTATTGCCAATGAACTGGAGATGGAAAATTTGAAGTTCCCTTCTATCCACCTTAAGCCCGCTCGTGCGGCCCACCTCTAAGCTCCTGGACAACATTCCGTTCAAGGCATCTGCTACCACCACAAAGAGAAATGGCAACAACCGGTCCCCCTGTCTTATTAGACCATGCAAGGATTTAAAGAACCTTTTTGGCACTCCATTGATCTGAACTGAGCTGAACTTATGCAGGCTTGAATCCACTTTCTCCACTTGAGCTGAACCCGAACTGACTCAACATATAGTCTAAAAACCCCACTCGATGTGGTTGTGTGCCTTTTCAAGGATTGGGACAATCCGACTGTCCAGATTGAAGATATGAACAATCCAACTGTCCTGATTGTAGATCTCGACGTTATTGAGGGTGTAGAATGGTCTGATTGATGATCAGAATCAGATCTATGATCCTTGTCTGGCGCCCAATGCTTTCAGGTGGTGAGGATGAGCCCACAATTCCGGATGATAAGCAGCTATGATCGTGCATGTGTGTTTGATGCACATATAGCCACTGTATGGTATACATTCATGCACTCTCCATCCATGCTTTGGCTTAAAATGGTTCTGTTTATGGAACTAGAAGGCCATTGATTCCTATCGAAACACTGATCTAGAAAGACATGACATGAGCTATTGTTATTTTGGTTGAAAGATGGATCTTTACATTGGAGTCAATTAATTGGAAGCTTACAATCAGGTATTTTCTTTTTGTAGGTGCTCGATGCATTGGCTAGTCTTTTATGTAGGGCAGGTATATCTGCAGAGACATTATGGGATGGTGGTTGGCTTCTACGCCAGCTTCTTCCACACAGCGAGGAGGAATTTAACAGTCACCACCTTAAATTACTCAGGGTAAGATGATTAACCGTGTCCTCCTCAAATTTTATGTGGATATTGAAGCTTTGCTGATATCATATCTAAGTTTGATCGGTGGCATTTCTGTTGTCAAGCTTTAGCTGTATGTAGCCCTGTTGACACGAATGCATATGTAATTTTTGCATGTGGCAGCCATAGTAGTTATGTTACTCCCTGTACGCATGTAAGGTATGTGATGCAAGGCAGCTCACATGCACAGAACTGTGCCATGTATACAATTTAGTTTTAGCACATGGGTTCAAGCCATATGCATGTTTGTGAAATGGTGGCCCTACATGACACCGATGGATTGGTTGGGTGCCTATTTAAGGCCATTTCTATGCGCTGGAATGCATACCTGGGCTTGGTTATTGCTGGTGCATCTCTTCTATTTTGGATGAGAATTCTCTAACCTTTGGCTTGGCTACTTTGTTTTAAGCCCTTGTATGGAGTCTATGGGCACTGTACATGCATGATAGCATTGTTACTGCAGGCCTCGTGCATAATTTGCTGCAAATTACTCTGTGGGTAGTGTGGGCATTGTTATCCCACGCTGCTGTCCGTCAAACAGTTGAATATTCATGCTAGCTTCCTAGATTCTCCCTCTGATCCCGAGGCTTGCTAGTATTTCTAAATATAATAGTGAAGGGGTAATATTTGGAGCGAATCAGGGTAACAAGTGCTGTCCCTAAAACATTAGACTTTTTCTGCACCGGTCCAGTGGTTTGTGTTCAATCTTAAAGTCAACCAAGGATGCTGATGCAACCAATGTTGTCAAATCGCATATGCGATCCCATGCGATTGCATATGCGTGTGCGCATATGCGATCGCACAATCGCATATATTTTTATTCGTATTTTTTCAAAAAAATTCAAAAAAAAATCAGAAAATCAGAAAAAATTCAAAAAAAAATCAGAAAAATCATAATAAATTATTATATGTGACTATGTCATTGGGACATGAAATACATTTAATTTAAGTAAAAAATAAAAATAAAACCAACCAATTACATACATACGAAGTTGTGAACAATGATACATTTACAAATTATAATATAGTTAACTTGATAACTTCTTAAATCTTAACTAACATTTTACATTTAAATTAAGAAGTTATGTATCAACAATCAACAACATCAACATCAAGTCATCACTCATCACTCATCAACACACTTAGACTTATGAGTTATGAGTTATGACTTATGACTTATGAGACACGAAGAAGCATTAAACAAAATCACGAAGTTATGTATATATTTATTATTTTATTTATCTAATCAATAATCATTATTCATTATTCATAATTTCATATACATTGATCTATCATCCATTGTGGCACATCATCACCAGGTCTGTCACCACCACCACCACCATCATCATCATCAGTCGAGTCATCTCCTTCTTCCACATAAACTTCTTCTTCTTCCGTTTCTTCATCATCTGTACGTACTAATACTTCATCAACATCCAATGGTGGATGATCTTCTTCAGCTTGATCATCATTATCACCTTCTCCTTCTTCAATCTCCTCAATCTCATCAATGAGTTGACGGCTACTACTCGCCCCCTGCTCCCCCCGTCCTTCGCCTTCGAGTGGTACTACTACTACCTTCACCAGTCGTCGATCCATATGCGGCATCTTCAACTTGTGCCCATGTCAGGTCCTCTGCAGCAAATACGGGGTTCTCCGTCTCTACGAGCCACTCGTTATCTGCATCTAACTCATCTAAGCAGATAGGGTCAAAGAAACCGGGCTTTTCTTTCCTACATTGGAATCGTTTTCGCAATTTTTGGTTGTATTGAACGAAAACCAAGTCGTTGAGTTTTTTTTGCTCAAGGCGATTCCTTTTCTTGGAATGAATCTGTAAGAAAGAAAGCGCATTTGACATTAGCTATTTAGGTAATTAAAGTTTACAAAAAAACAATTAGTAAACTGTAAACAGTAAACACTAAACAGTCTCTAAACTTACCGCCTCAAACGTGCTCCAATTGCACTCGCAACCACTGGCAGAACATGTGAGTCCAAGAATCTTCATAGCCAACTTTTTTAGACCTGGATCCTTCCTATTCGGGTCTACTCCATAGGTAGCCCACCAATCAGCTGAGAAAAACAGTTTAAGTATAGGTTAGAGTTTGTCTCTTAGAGAGACTTTGTAGAAAAAAATCTTGTAAGATTTTACTCCAGTACACTACTAACATTCATTCATAGAAGTACTTACTTGGTAATTTTAGTGTTCGATGTCTTATTACAATATCCCTTGAGAATATCCCTTCACTTTTTGTGTAGAGGTCCAGCAAATTTGAGATCTTGTCCTATTCTTCTCTATCTGGAATCATTCTTTCCAAGACATCAATCAATAAATCCAACCATATGCACAGTTAGTGCTTCTGTTGGATCAGCAGAAGCGAATAAACAGGTTGGGTTAAGGATGTAAGCAGCCAAATACAATGGGGATGACATTTGGCTGCCCCATCTTCTATCTATAATTTCTAAAATTAGCCTGTAATCACAGTCTCTATAGTTAAAATAGTCCATGATCTTATTTTTCGCCCTCTCCATCGCATCATATATGTAGCCCATTGCGGGCTTCTCATCCCCGTCCACCAATCGCAACACAGTGACTAAGGGCTCGGATGATTTTAGCGCCTTTACCACTTGAGTCCAAAAACTTTGAGAAAGAATTGTTTGTTGAACCCGTTTTCCGTCAGCCTTTCTTGACCAAGGCCCACTTGTAAAATCGGCCGACACTACAAAGCTTCTAAGTTCTGATTTCTTTGCAACCTTTGTAGTGTTAAAAAGGCTGTAGCGAAACAGGTGACTGCTGGACGTAGCAAGTTACCCCCAATGTGTTTTCTCATTCGACTGAGAAGAAGGGCATGTTTGTACATAAAAACCGTGATTCTTCTAGCCCTTGCAATCACACTTAAAAATAATCTACCTATATTTTCTAACATGAGATCAATACAATGGGCCGCACAGGGGGTCTAAAATAAACGTCGCCTCTTCTTCATAAGAAGACGACCGACCATTACATACGAGGCTGCGTTATCTGTAATTACTTGTACAACGTAGTCCTCACCTATTTCTTCAACTACTATCAAGTTAAACAAATATTCTCCTGTGTGTGAATGGCCCGACGCATCCACCGACTTCAAGAACATTATCCTAGCTGGACCATTTACCAAGAAGTTAATGAGAGATCGACCGGATCTATCGGTCCATCCATCGGGCATTAGTGTACAACCATATATTTTCCATGATTTCCTATATTCAGCTATGAAGGATTGTGTATATTCAACTTCAGTTCTAAGGCATGTCTCCCTCATTTCATGATATGAAGGAGGTTTAAGCCCAGGTCCAAATTGACCTATAGCCTCAATCATTACTTTGAAGCTTTTCGATTTAACAACGTTGAAAGCAACGCCAGTTTGGTAAAACCACTTCGCAATATATTGAATTGTGGTTTGCCTATCTTTTTGTTTATACCGGTTCTCTAAAGTTGTTTGAGTTGGCCCTTTCCCTCTACCCCTTTGGTCGACCACGTCCTCGGGGTGTGGTCTACACCATCTATCTAAGGGTCTATGCTCTCGGGCTCTTTTCGATGGTTGTACTTGTGGTCTAGACCGACTTGTCGAAGTAGGGGGAGTGGGACTAGCTTGAGCTTCATCGACATCTACTACATTTATATCTTTATATGCATCTTGTTCCATATATTCCTCCTGACATAGGGCACTATCATATTTCTTTCTTGATTGTTTTTCCATATACTCCACGATCTCCCTTCAGATTTCTGGAGTAATCTTGTCACATGCTTTTGCATTTGACCCGGGTAAATGTGCAAGGTGTTGCTTGTGCCTTGCAATGCCACCGAAACTCACAAATCCACATAAATCACATACTATGTGAGTCTTTTCGGTAGCATTACGGTAGTGCCCATACTTCCAACCCGGGTCATTCGACTTGGGCCTCAAAGAAGAAGATTGGGAAGAAGACATTATGATGGTGGATGGTGGTGTGGTGTGTGTATTAGCACTAAAAAGTAACTAGCTAAGCTAGCTATTAAGTATTAACTAGAAACTAGAAAGTAAACTACAAATAAAAAGAAAACTAGAACTTGGAGTTGGGACTTAGGGTTAAGGGAGAGAGAGAGAGAGAGAGAGAGAGAGAGAGAGTTACACACTTACACTTACACTTATACACACACTTACACTTGTAGAAACTAGAAAGGAAGAAGAAGAAGAAGAAGAAGAGAGAGAGAGAGAGAGAGAGAGAGAGAGTTACACTTATACACACACACTTACACACTTACACTTGTACTAGAAACTAGAGAGGGAGAAGAAGAGGGAGAGAGAGAGTTGAGTTACACACTTACACTTGAAGAAAGGGAGAAGAAGAGGGAAAATAAAATGAGAAAAGAGAGTTGTTAGTTGTTACACACTTACACTTGTAGATAGAGAGAGAGAGAGAGAGAGAGGGGGGGGGGGAATATTTACACAAATAAAATTAAAATTACAACTTTCAAAATTCCAAATTCTTGTCTAAGTTGTCTACTTGTCTTCTCTTGAATCTCTTCTTCACCTTTGCCTCTTCACTTGAGTATTGTATTTGTTCTTGAATACAACTTACACTTGTATTTATAAGTTGTAAGTTGTAACTTCAAACTTCGAACTTTTAAGTTGCTATTTGCTAACAACTAACAAAGTAAAATGAATCAATTAACATTTAACAAACAAAATAATTTTTAAAAAAATGATAGAAAGAAGTTAGAAACTTAGAAATTAGAATTAGAAACT
Source organism: Magnolia changhungtana (assembly GCA_030180095.1). Classification (NCBI taxonomy): domain Eukaryota; kingdom Viridiplantae; phylum Streptophyta; class Magnoliopsida; order Magnoliales; family Magnoliaceae; genus Magnolia; species Magnolia changhungtana. The sequence continues at coordinate 3,375,119 of JASAUF010000481.1, forward strand.
TAGAAATTAGAATAGAAGTTAGAAGTTAGAAGTTAGAAGAACTTGTGGAATGTGGATGGAGATTGGAGAGTGAGGAGTCTCTTGACTCTTGTCTTGAATCTTGATTCTTGAACAATGGATATGGATTGGTGGATTCTTGATTCTTGAATCTTGATTCTTGTAAGTTGTAACCCTTCCTTGATTCTTGATTCTTGAATGTTGATTGTTGAAAGAAAAGAAAAGAAATATGGAAAGTTGGAAATGGAATTGGATGGAGAGGAGTGGATGTATGTAACTTGTAAGACTCTTAGAATGTATAATGTATTATGTATGTAAGATTGTAAGAATGAGAGAAATAAAGAATAGAGAGAGAGAGAGAGTTTGAGGTTTTTTTGCATTTAGGAATGCTTAGAATGCATTTTTATAAAGAAAAAATCCGGATTAAAAAAAAAAAAAAAAGGTCAAAAAACGGTCAGAAATCTAACCGTTGGCCAATATGCGATCACATATGCAGTATGCGATCGCATACATCGCATATGCGATCGCATATGCTGGCTCAAGTGGCATATGCGATCGCATACTGGCCAGATCGCATATGCCACTGCCGCATATGCGATCTGGCGAGCAATATGCGAATATGCGATCGCATATTTGCATATGCGATCGCATTTGACAACACTAGATGCAACGTACTTGGATCTCTTTATCATGTACGAAAAACTCATTATAGCTGTCATCCTTCTTGGAAGTGGCTTTTTAGGTGAAGCTGCAGAGGTTCGCTTTCTTGGGAAAACATTAGAACATTTACCATGTTGTAGTGTTGTATGTGATGTTTTTTTTTTTTTTTTTGCCCTATTTTTATCTTCTTTATTTTCAAACTTTTTTTTCCTGAACCTTTGGATTTTTTAAAGTATTCAGAAGAAGCTGCTTTTGGCACATCTTAGTCGTGCAGTATCATTTATGCACATGCTTTTGCTATGAAACTACTTTTCTTATTGTTAAAGTGATACTTCACCGTTTGGAGTGACATGGTAAGCTTCTTGGTGCACAGGATTCTTACAATAACTGCACTAATGGTCTTATTGGTGAAATCAAAGGAAGCTGGTGTGATCTACTTATAGCAGTTATGACGGATGAATGGAAGAAATGCAAAAGAGGTATGCATATGAATTCTGAGGGTTGATTGATGGGAACATGTGGATGCGTTGGGTGACGTGTGAATCACCTTCTTATTGCAGCAATTGAAGCTTCGTCTCCTCAAAAAGATCCTAAGAGCATACTATTGCCTCCACACACTTGCTCTCTAGATGGTTCGTTAGACCGACAACTTACCTCTGTATTGACAGCAAAATGGAACTTTTTAATCAGGCCTTGCCATGGGTGGATCTCATTTAAATTTTTATTTTTTATTTTATTTTTTTTTCCGTTTTCAGGCGATTCATCCTCTGCTGCAGGCGAAAGAATGTACGAGATGGTTAAGGTTATGTCGGACCTCATGTTGATTTTTTCCTTATCATGATAAAAAAGGCATTAAATTAGATCAAATAGGCCTTACTGCAGAGGAATCAACACACACACAATCTATCTGCCTATATGTGTGTGTGTGTAGTGATCCAAACCGGTGTTATTATCCGAATTGTATGACACTCGAGATTGAGAGAGAGAGAGCCGTGAGAACCCTTTGCGAGCTGTATATGCAATCTAGATCATACAGCCAGTTCCTACGAGAAAATCTCTCTCGTTAGAACCCTTTGAGAGCTGTATTTGCAATCTAGGCCATACAGCCAGTTCCTACAAGAAAATCTCTCTCGTCAGAACCCTTTGAGAGCTGTATATGCAATCTAGGCCATACAGCCAGTTCCTACAAGAAAATCTCTCTCGTTAGAACCCTTTGAGAGCCGTATATGCAATCTAGGCCATACAGCCAGTTCCTATGAGAAAATCTCTCTCTCTCTCGTGTCATACAATTCGTATAATAACACCAGTCTGGATCACACACAGACACACACAATGATCCAGGCCGGTGTTATTATACGTGAATTGTATGACAATCAAGAATGTATAAGATAGGTTTGTCCAGCTGCAGTCTATGGTCCAGTGATCCATACTGAGGATATGATGGATCTTCCCTGGATGGAATTTTACTTGTATTTCTTGTCCTTTCCGCCTTTTTTCCTGCCCAGAAACTGAAGTATTGGATTCTCCCATTGAGTATACTCTTGGGTTGTGGTCCATCCGCAGTGGCCCTATTGGGTCCCAATCTCAATCAATGAACCATGGGCCCAATTTTACAAACTGTAAATGTGATGATATGTTGAGTATCACAAACTTCATCCTTTTTTTTTTAATGACATCAGGGTGTCCCCCCCCCCCCCCCCCCCCCCCCCAATTTGAGGCGAGACTATTCCAGATACATGCAATCACCCGCTAACCATGCAATAACTTCATCCTTACTGCTATACCGAGAGTAAAAGTGTACTTTCGAAGTTTGAATTAGTGAATGTGTTTCTTTCTATTCAATGATTGAAACCAAACAGTCTGAAAGTGCACTTGAATGTCTATAATTTATATGCATCTGTATGTGTAGTTTCTGTTCATGCAACTTTGTAGCTCATGGTTTCACTTCTCATGTGCAGGTGTTTGTACTTCATCATCAACTTAGAATTTTCTGTGGTGGAGGGACATTGCCTGATCAATCGCCCGTCTCTTCTCCGTTGGAGCCCCCTGTAAACTACCGAGCGAAAAATGCTGGCATGGATGTTTTAGTTCCAAAGCCCAATATCGAACTAAAGCTAGGTTAGTTTTGATGTGTGTTTGACTTCTTGCCTTTCTTTCTTACCTAACAACTCAACAGATGATGGGGCAATGTTACTACTTCATGGTGTGGATGATCGTGGCTGTTCATCAGGAAGGTCCCACCATCCATGCACGGCATGGAATCACATGCAAATGGGATGTGGTTAATCAATCAATTTTACTGTCCATTTTATTAAACGTGTGGTCCACCTGGTGACTGGACCAGCTTGAATTTTGTGGCCAGGGCATAGACCTGGTGTGTGTGTGTGTGTGTCCCACCTTATGAATGCCTGAGGACTGTCACGCTTGTCATGTGGGTACATTTTGGGAGTATGATTTCATTCAAGCAGCCATCACATTTCTCTTTACTGATAAACTGATAAACCAAAGTGATTGATGGTTGTCATCTGCAGTTGATGCGGTGCCTTGTAGAATTGCATTTGAGAGAGGGAAAGAGCGTCACCTTTGCTTTTTGGCAATCTCTAGGGGAACATCTGGGTGGATTGTCCTTGCAGAAGAGTTACCCCTTAAGCAGAACTTTGGAGTTGTTCGTGTTGCAGCACCATTGGCTGGCTCAAACGTACGTACACATCTTTTTCCCAATTTTACATTTCGAATGCCATTGTTTCTGAGTCTTGAGCTAACATTGTTCACTCCAACAAAAAAAAAAAAAAAGACCCTTATGTAGCATTTTGGTGCACAGCCAAGTCGTTGTTGACGGGGCTTCCAAATCACCTCAATAAGCTTGGGGTTTGGGTAAAATACGTAAAACACAACCTGCATTAAGCATGGTTGTATTTTCCCGCCTTTTCTGCCTCATATCATGGTTGATGTAAAAATGGGAAGGTCCCGTTCCAACCAGGTTGACGGGGCTTCCAAATCACCTCAATAAGCTTGGGGTTTGGGTAAAATACGTAAAACACAACCTGCATTAAGCATGGTTGTATTTTCCCGCCTTTTCTGCCTCATATCATGGTTGATGTAAAAACGGGGAAGCAACCTTTCCATCAACACCCACACCCCCCCCCCCCCAAAAAAAAAAAAAAAAAAAAAAAAACAACAAATTTCATTGACATAACTTGAAAACAAAGATTAAGATGTAAGCAAGCAACCTCCTGCTTGGCAAGAGAATCGCCATGCCTTTTGCAGCTCTGGGTGCATAGGAACAAATAGCATCTTCAAGGATAAAACCTTGATATCAGAACTAAGAACAGGTAATTTCCAATACCTCAGGTCCGCTGAGGTGGCTTACAAAATGGCCTTATGGGAAGCTCCTTCAATAATAATGTCTCCATTAGTTGCAAACTAATTGATTAACAGAAAAAAAAAAAAAAAAAGAAGTTACAAAACGAATTGATCATTGGGCCCCCACAAAATGGCAAAATCAGTTACTCTTTTTTTTTTTTTTTTTTTTCCTTTTCTTCTTGTTAGTTGCAAATTTCTTTTTGCTCAAGATATGCTATTATAGTTTGATGGGACTTGTTATCAAGCAATTCGAACACCATATTTACATGATACCTTCCCCCCACAGATGTGAAGTTTTACTTTGTTTGTGAAAACAGAAAAAAAGGTGTGGAATCTATTACCATTTCCACAGTTTTCCTTTTAAAAACAGGTAAAATGATTTCCAGTAAAATAAAACAAAACTAGGTTTCCATTGTTTCGAGAGAGCTCTCACCATTTGACCTTTGACCCTTTAACACTTGCATGGAAATCTAAAAATGATCCATACTAAAGAAACTGACTAGTAGAAGCCATTGTGATTGTGCTGATGATAACTTGTCTTTTCTCCATCAGCCCAGAATAGATGATAAGCATCCAAAATGGCTACATTTGCGCATCCGACCGTCGACCTTACCTTTACTGGAACCCACCAAGTTGGGCACCATTGGAATAGCAAAGGTGAAGGCTCTGATTGATGGGAGGTGGACCCTTGCTTTCAGGGATGAGCTATCTTGCAAGTCTGCCGAGTCTATGATACTTGAGGAGATGAATTTACAGTCCAGTGAGGTGGAGAAGAGGCTAAGGCCTTGGCTTGATCTCGACAAGCCTGTACATTCCATACACCCTTCTTCCCCGGGAAGTGAGGTGGAGAAGAGATTAAAGCCTTTGTTTGACCTTGATAGGCCTGTGCATGCCCGAGCCCCCTCTGGCCTTGTTACTGAAGCATCGTCAGGAACAACTTATTCTTCGTAGGCCGAATTTGCAGAATTCTCATCTGTAGTTGCTTTGTGGGTGGAAAGTGTCATTGCCTTGTGTGAGTGAGCCCCTTTCCGGCTACTCTCAAATCCCTACCCACCCCAGGTGCCAGTGTGCTAGATCAGCACAGTTCATCAGGTGGATCCATTGCCTGTGCCTTGACCCCAAAAGTGATCACATGTTGTGTACAATCAACGTCGACCTTGTTGTCATTTTTTAACTCTCCATTATTTTCATACATGTGGCCAACCTGATGACCAAATCATCCAATTCCCATGCGGCACGTACATAGTACGGCCCACCAGTGAATGGATTGGACCTCACATGTTCAACAACGTCACATCAGCAGGTCGGGGCTGCCAGCAGCCATTGCATTGATATATATGAGTACAGACTGCTCTCATGCACATTATTAGTTCCATAGGGCAGCCTTCAGAAACAGATGTGGGCTGCAGCCATCGAATCATCAGTGGGTCAATGCCATTCTTTGTATATTATCTCTTCGTTCCTTGTGCCCTGATTTTGTAATATGTATCTTATTCTCAGTGGTCATTCTTTAACATAAGAGACCCTAGCAGGGGGTCTTTTTCTCTTTTGAGCTCTGATTCTCTCAGCGTATTTGAGATTTCTGCACCTATTTTTTTTCTTCGATTCAGTGAAAAGGTACAAGTGTGTAAAATTTAGATCATGAAATATTCAATATACAGAGCGTGTGAATTGGGAGGGATGAAAAATTAAGAATGATGCTTTGCGTTGAGTCTGTACACTGTTCCATTTACTATTTGGTATGGAGAACTGATCACCTACGTCTACCTTCCTGCCATCATGCTACTTGTACCGTGAAAAAGATAGGCCACACCATGATGGTTAGCTTTCTTAAAAATCAAGTGGATCTGCCTACTAGATGGGCCGCACTTGTATGTTCAGCAGACCATTTCCTGTGCGGCCTGGTTTCTGTTCCCCATGATCTTCTTGGTGAGGCCCACCTTTGTCATGGCACCAATGTCCTACTATAGCACGTTGGTGTTGGTAGCAAGGATTTTCAGTACAAGTTGTGGTGACTTGAATGTGGGTGATCGGTTAGATTATTATGATACATAGATTGTTTGTGCGGAAGTTTAGGGACTCGGAATCAGTGGTGACCCCTAATGGTCACCACAATGATGTATGTGTTTTATCTATGCCTTCCATCCAATTTGCCAGCTCATTTTTGGGTATTATCCTAATATGAGGCAGATCCAAATCTCAGGTGGACCACACCACGGTAAATAGTGATGATTGAACGGCCACCATTGAAAATTTATTGGGAGCCAAAAGTTTCGGATAACCTGATATTTGTATTTCCCTTCATCCACGTCTCTGTGACCTAGTCAACAGGTTGGATGGCAAATAAACATTACAGTGAGCCTTATGAAAATTCAAGGGTGGGTGTTCAATCTTACTGTTTTCTGTGGTGTGGTCCACCTGAGATTTGGATCTACCTCATTTTTGGGCTCATGCACTAAAATGAGTTTTTTTTAAAAAAGGATAAAACAAATAAATCATGGAGGGGTCACTACCGAATCAATATTCGCACCCCGGGTGCAGGCAATCCGGTTATGCGTCCACCTGACAGCAGAAGCTATGGATGTTTGCCATCTTTTTACAGTTAAAAAGCATCTGATTAGGGAGTTTTTTAGGTATCAGCCACCATCGGTAATATCAGATGCGCTGGATGAACAGACTAGATCAACTGAAATGTTGGTCCACTTTGTTCCTACTCAGTGATTGGTTTTGCCTACCCAATTTGGTGTTTTGATTTCATGCAAAGCAAAATCTCTCTCCATGAAAAGTTTCATATCCTTCAGCAGATGTGCAATCTGGTTTGATATACCACTAAGTCACCCTGCACTTAACCTTTCAGCCCCAACTTGGCTGAGTCCCAACTCTGATTCAGGACCCAACGAGTCAACTAGAGTTGCCGAGTCTTTTAGCCATGACCCTAATTCCCACTCTGGGTTCAAAAATTTGCAAACCTTTTCATGGGAATTTACACATTCACAAAGCAAGATCATATGAGCCATATGAAAATCACTGAAACAATTAAAAATGGCCTTAAAAAAAAGGGAGACTTGTTTGAGCACATCTTTAAATTCTAGTTCAAATCATTCCAATTTTGTTACCAGATGATAGCAAAATTGCTTTGAAAAATAGCACACTAACCATTTAACACCTATCAGTTTCTCATAAATAATAATAACAAATAGTAATCTAGCCTATTTTTACATTTCGCATTCCAAATGGAACAGCCACAGCTCGAATTCAATCTCCCATAAATACAGACTCATTTAGCTGGTGTTATTTATGAAGGGTGGCCATGGTGCTAGATCATTGACGGAGATAACTGAAGCCGTCGAATGCTTTGACTGCTTACCTTTGAAAAGCCCGGAAATGTTAGAATCGAAGAAAAACCCAAAATTTTAAACTCGAAGATGGTGCCTAATTGTCTCCGGAATGACCCCCTTTCCTTCCGAAAGAAATAACTGGAGGCTTCCTTTTCCCATCTGACCGTCCCAAGGTCTCCCCTCTGTCATGGCGAGGAACAATTTTCAGTGGGTGGGCTTCTGTGTTGAATACCCATTCGTCGAAAGAGATTACAGAGGGCGGTGAGAATAGGAGATACAGATACTTGAGCGTCTCTGCAAGGAAGAAGCTCTGCATCATGTTGTCTTTGACTCCTGTATTGACCTGAGCAACCAAAATTCAGAAGCATAGGGTTTAATATAACTGCAAAAAGGGAGCGTAGATTTTCACTTTTCATTGTTGGATGATGGATATTTATTCAGAACAGAAAAAAGAAAGGTGAAAGGCTTCGATACTCCAACTGAGGGTGATGGATGAAATGCAGGCACTTCAAAATTGCACACGTGGCATACAAATGGCCAAATTAAACCATCCAAATTAAGTTGATTTGATTATCCAACTATCAGATCAGTTGACGTTTACCGGACAATAAAAAATAAAAAATAAAATTTTCCAATGGTCCTATTTCCACAAACAAGTGTCCTCAAATCAGAGGTTATGACTGTTCAACCAATCTGATCTTGGGATTGGTCTGCACAATCTAGTCGGTTTATTTAAGTTAATATATGCCTCGTTTACACTTTCTAATGGTGTTTGGTCCCTTTGATTTAATTTACTTTTGAGAAGTTATATGCTAGCCAAAAAGCAATTCTTGATGGCTCTGTGAACTCATTAGTAGCCCTATGTCCCATATTCTTAGAAGCACACTCTGTCATGGAGGGTCTATGATAGGAAGGGGATAAAATACAGTCCCTCGTGAAATGTGTGGTTCTTGCTTGGGTATGATGATCCACACACACTCTCTGGACTGGAGAAGAGGAGATTAAGTTTCCATTCCCATCTCTTAGAGATGCCTCTTATCCTGGACAGCTCCAGATTTCTGGAGGAAAAACGGGTGGTGTAGAGCTTTCTGATTGTCAGCAGTGGATTTGTGGGGCTATAGCTTGTATCAGCAAGGGACATTCAACGGTTTTCAGAATCTACTGGAGAAATGAGATGATCCCTGAATTGCGCTTTTCTCTATGGAACTTGGAAATGAAGACATGTCAATGTGAGAATCAGACACCAAGTGTTGAATATAGCAACCATTTTAACACGGCATGTGACATGCTGATATCCTTTTTTTTTTTAATGATTACAACACATTGATTTCTGCACTGTCATACAATATATAAAAGGATATATCAATACAAATTACTTCACAGAAGCATGATATATAGAAAAACGCATATATGTTACAAGGCACATGAAAACAATATATAAGCGATAACATTATCAATCAAGGTTTTTTCGTCTTGTGTCAACCTCCGAGATGTCTTGCACGTATATTTAACACTTCTTTTTACGAATGACTGTCCTTGCAAAATACACTGAATGGTTCAAATTTCAATTTTCATGGAGAACATACCGAAAATTTTAGCTCCCTCTTATACAACATATCCCTGCCATCCATGGTTTTGAATATCAATATCACATTGGCCGCGGTGGGCTTACCATCATCAGCCAATGCCGACACCCAAAATGGGGGTGAAACAATCTTGACCAAAACATTGGTGGTTTTATAGCCCTTTAAGGCCCATTTTCGATTGAATATTTCTTTTCCCCCTTCTGTTTTTCATTTCAACCTTAGAGGAAACTTAGAAACACATTTTTTACTGGATCTATGATTATTTTGGATATGAAAATGCAATATTTGCACCTTGAGCAGGATCAAGCAAATAGAAACAGAGTAGTGCTGCGGGGAAAACCCAAAAAAAGGGGTAAACCATCAGTTCATTTTTTTCCCTTTTCTTGTTTTTGTCTTCTTTTTTATGTATTTCAACATGATGGCAATAATAATCCACTAAATCATATTGATTTGTGTTTGACTAGCGCCTATGTTGTTGCTTATCAAATCGTTTAAAAAAAATGTCGTTACTCATCAATTGAGTAGGGGCTTATAATAGATAGTGCATAGTGTTTTGTTCATTACATTGCACTCAGAACAGTTGTGGAGATTCCAGCGATGTTTGGTTAAAACTTAAAATAGGTAAAAACACCAACAACAAAAAGAATTGATGAACAACCAAAAAATTCCTATTTGCAAAATGCCTTAACACCAAATTTAGAAGTGAACGACTCGAAAACTGAACTTGCAATAGGTCAAGCCGACAAACAACATTCTTACCAAGGAATGGTTTGATGAGAGTGCTTTTTTGAGGAAACCTCAGCAAGAAAGCATGTAATTCCTTTAAATTGAGAGATTATTTTGGTCATAGAATTGAAAATACAGTTAAAAATAACTCATCGACCCAAGTTTCAAGCTGAAAGGTTACTGGATGGTTAGGTTTAGTTTTCAGAAGGATGGGAATTTGGTCATGTCTGAAATGAAGAGGCATTAATTATGCATGCTCTACCAACATTCATGGAATAAGCAAGAATGAAAAAGGAGTCTGGCGAGATAGATAGCAAAAAGTTTTAGAAATGCATACATCCTTCAGTCCAACATAGCCAGATTCTGTGCGGGAATTCTTTTCAAATGCTTGGAATATGTTCCAACCCCATTCTTTGTATGTCCTGTTCCCAGTCAAACGTGAAAGGTAGAAGAGCGATTCAACCGTCTCTGGCCTTAATATATTCCACGATGTACCAACACTCATGTCCTGCAATTATGTCATGCATACTAGTTAGACCACAATATTATGTAATGCATACTTAGACCACAATCTCGTGTAAGACAATCTCAGGCAGAGAATACTAACCTGACCAGAATAAAAGTAATAGTTCTCTCCTGCCAATTTTGTTGGAGTCGACTGGTAGAAATTATAGCAAGTCCAAGCAAGCTGCAAAAGAAAGAAAGAAAAAACCTTAATTCAAGAAACCAGAAACCCAGAGCAAGTAAAGTCCTATGCAAAAGAGTAAAAGCTAAACCGAAATCTGCTATTGAACAAGATGATTGGCCTGCCTGTTCATCCTTTTGCTCGCATGGCACTTTTATGATGGGCCGGAATGGAATTCTTCTGTTTCTCAGTATGATCTCTATCATCATCTCTATTCCCTTCATCGGTTCTCCTATGGCAGCACGGTGAAGGAGGCTAGCGAAGGAGAGGAATGGACAGAAATACAGAGTCAAGTTGTGGGCCCACCTTATAATACCCCAAGTGAAGAAATATCTCTTCCTCAGACCCATCAACCGACTGCTTAGTTATTATGGGGTGGATGGGAATCAACTAGTCACTTTGAACTTTGAATTAAGGAAAACAAATGAGTCATGATCGACAATGATCGATCTGAGACTAGGGACGATATGAAGCTCTCCTAGGTTTTCTGCTCGACACAGCCTACCCCAGTAACAGTAAATCGGATTTGATAGTTTAAGAGAGACATTACCTGGACTCAGTTAAAGCAGAAGGGTTTTATTGAAGGGATGAAGGATCTTTTCCTCATCCTTGTCAAATTTGCCCATGATGGTTTCAATGGTAAAGGTTCCCATCCCCATCTCACTGTTTCCAGTTTTGTGGCTCACTTGAGTTTTAGATCTGACTCAGTTTTTGGCTCACATCCTAAAGTTAAGTCGCTGCGACTGATGCATGGACATCATGGTGGGCCCAATAGCTTTTTGCATGAGCTTCCCATGGATTTCTGCCCAAGAGAGAGTGGGTGGTGCAAACTACGTGCTAAGGGGACTACTCACATTAAAAAGAAGTAAATGACTGAACTATCTCCGGTTGACGACGTGAATACATCCGAACATCCTTTCAAATTTTAAAGTTTACAAATTTATGGATGACTAATTACAGGGGTAAAATTGTCCATAGACGTTCACATTATATATAGTGGAGATGAGTTAGATTTGCGGACTTGTCATGTTTCATGTGACGCAAATGAGGTAGCCAATCTCCAGCAGAGATTTTCCTTTTGGTTTGCGCTCATTTCAATAAATAAAGAAATCTATTTGACCTAGTAAAAAATGAATACCTCTTCCGCAAGTGATAAAAATCTCTCTGCATTTTCAGGGTCATAACCAAATGATCCTAGAGCCAGCATCCCAGGAGCAAAGCATGCTAATTCATCCATCTGCATATATTCAGAAATGGAGCAATCAATATCAACAAGATAACATAGTGACTATGCATCAGAGAAGAACCTTGTCAGCAGTTAAAAAAATTACCTTGTCGGACAGAGAATCACCATTTTTCTCACAAATGTACGTGAAAGATGATGGCGTGGTTTTCCGAACCAAGCTCAGCATACCTTTCATGGATGTCTCCCACATTTCTCTGTTTAGAAAAGAGTTGACTAAATTAGCAAAGTAATTAAGTAGATCACTGATTGTTCTAAAAAAGAGCCGTGCTAGTAAAACATGCACCGAGTGAGACTCAGATGTAATTTACTCTTGGTTTATTACTCAAAACTGATTCTTATTTGAGACAGTACAATATTGCTATGCAAATAGAAGGGATGATAAACATTTCTAACCTATAATGCTTCACGGCTTCAGTTTTGTTCCCTTGTATCCATGCTTTGAGTAAATATTCATAGAAGCTGCATGGATCAACAATTGGAATTAACGATGATATGGTGTTGATAAATGAAGTACAATTCACAAGCAATTTCTGTCCCCAATAATTAACAAAAACGTATTTTTACTAAAACCTAAAAAAGAAAACAATAAATAAACTACTAGGTGGGTTTTGCATACACTTAACCTTGATAACCAGTTACAATAAATCCGAAAATGATAGGAAAAACAGGAAATACTAAAACCTGCAGCCATAGAGGAGCTTTCACATGTATAACAGATGGGCTTTTGCTAACAACGAAACCTCTCCAAAAGCTAGATACCAAAATGCCAATAGAACAGTTTTGAAATTTAACTGCTTTCAATGTGGCATTATACCAGCAAAGCAATGAAATTTCAAGACCAAGTCAGATTAATCAATTGAGTTGGATACTACATCTAGTCATTCATTTAACCATTTCCAATCAATTATAATTTTTTTCGCAGGCAAAGAGGAAAGATATTCCGTTATTCAGTAGAGGTTCAATCATTAGGGATATGGAGGGTGGATGTTTCCAACTATATTGTTATCTGGTAACTAGTTCATCAATGTTTCTTTCCGACCTTCATTATATTGGAACTTCCAGCACTCTCAAAAGGAAATCTATATTCATAGCTGTGCAACATTGGGAGCAGAAGCTCCTCACATTACCCTTTTATAAAAAAATGATTTTATTGATTAAAAGGCCAAGAGGCCAAAAGAATTACAAGCCAGCCCAAGAGGCCGAAGAGTGAACAATCTTTCATGACTTGGGACCCCAAGGCCCAATCCACAACATCTAGCTTAGCTCGCCTAACCACATCTGTTGCTACCCTTCTATATTATGAAAGCATCGGCTATTCCTTTCCCCCCATAAGGCCCATAGACCTGCCAATAACACCCATCTCCAGACTTTCCTCCCTGTTTTCCCCACCCCACCATGGTATTCCGTAACAGTAATGGTGGCCATAATGGCCACCACTATTACCTTTACAATACGGGGTGTAACTGCTGTTACGGGGGTTGTAACAGCCGTTACAGTCTTTTTTATTGAAAAAAATAAAATCTGAAAAACCTGTATTGGTCCTAGGGCTGTACATTGAGCCAAGCCGAGTCGAGGTGGGCCAAGCTCGGCTCGACTCATCGGTGCTATACTCGAGTTCGAGCTCAACATTGAAGCTTGGCTTGTTTGCCAAAGCTTTCGAGTCGAGCTAGTGGTTTGAGTCGAGCTTGTTCATATGTCAACCCATCGTCCGAGTCAACCCAGCGCCCAACCCCAAATAAAAAATAAGAAAATCTCCAATCATATTCATACTAATCCAATCATATATATATATATATATATATATATATATATATATATATATATATATATATATATATATATATATATATATATATATATATATAAACATTAATCACATACCTTTGTGGTGGCCAATGGGCTGAGCCTGAGACGAGTCGGGATTGGGCGCGGGTTGAGAGAAGTCGCCGAGTGGGTTGGCCGATTCGAATCGGGTTGGGACTACGGCGGATCAGGGAGAGGAGATCCAGGAGAACGAGAGAGAGAGAGAGAGAGAGAGAGAGAGAGAGGGGGCAAAGAGCTCCTTGGGCGGGCGGAGATGGTGACCGACAATTTCTTGTGTCTTGGGTAGGGTAAGGGAAAGAGATGGAAGGGGAGTCGAGTAGGGGTTTTTTTTATTTTAACTTTTTTTTTAAAAAAAGTTAATATTTAATATATATATATATATATATATATATATAAAATATTAATATATATTACTTGAGCCAAGCTGAGTTGATATGCACCATGCTTGAACTCGGCTCGAACTCACCTCGAACTCTAAAAAATAAGCTTGACTCGCCCCGAGTAGGCCTTTCAAGCCGAGTCAATCCAAGTTGATTCGAGCTATCTCGACTTGTGTACAGCCCTAATCGGTCCCGTAATGGACCGTTATTTTTATTATATATATATATTTGGTGGGGGGGCGGCGGCGGCCATAACATGCCGACATGCCGTTACAGGAGTTGTAACAACTTTTACGGGTTACTTTTTCCGTAACAGCCTTTACAATCCCGTGACGTGTAACGACTGCCACCGCTACCTTTATGTAACAGCCTTTACAGTCCCGTAATGGCCTTTACAGCACGCCATGCACCCCACTATGAAAGCTTAGAAAGTCATTGGCTCTGATACCATAAAACGCGCAGGCTTACACATGTTGGACATGTTGGATCTAAAACCTAAACAGGGTGGACATGGACAAAAACAAGTACCCTAAACAAGACAAGCAAGTCAACCAAATACCCTAAACCCATATCAAAATTACTGTAGCATGAGAACCGAGATGTGGCTAAGGGGGGCAGGAGATGTTAAGTACTACCTAAAAAACACAGATAAACATAGTAACACAAAACATATAAGCAGATAAAGAAAGAGGCGGTTAGGACTAAAACGGCAGCTATAATGGAACCGGAATCCATAGGACGAACATGCAGATGGAGAATCAAGAAGGGAGCTAGAAAGGTAACTAAAACGAGAGAAATTATAAGGGCGAAGATTACGAACACGAACACGGAACTTAAAGCAAACTTTTCTTTGCATAAATAAAATAGCTACAAACTCTCACAATTAAGCACTCGTATTGGCTTTGATCAGCTCAAACTATAACTCTTGAGAAGATAGAAATAAATGATTTTTTTAGTATTCTTCTTTCTACTCCTTGTTACAAAGGAAGGGAAACAAGCTATTTATAGACAACTGTAAGCAACTGAGCAGACGCAAGAGATTTATTCAATCCGGAAAATCTTATCGTCAGGGAAGATCAATCTCTGTGGTGCAGGAGATGAGGGACACGCGTTTGTCTCTTCGAGTATGGACGAGTAAAAGCAGAAGACATCTGTCACGGAGCAGGGACGGGACTGTCCGAAAAATGCGGTAAATAACACACGTAAGTAGTACGAGACTGCAGGAGAGGACACACGTCGATGAGAGCAGGAACCGGGCCTGGAGAGAGCGAAAAATAGAGCCATGAGATGCTTTTGATGTTGACATGTGGGATCCACACGTAATTTGCATGGGCAGGCTCACCAAGAGAGCTTGGAAAGAGACATCTGGCGACAACGACGTTTGCTGAAAGCGACCTGGGACACTGTTTGTGATAGGGACACCGAGAGCAACCGTTGCATGCGGAGGGTTCTCTCGTGAAGCTATGGAACTGTATCATCTGTATCCGAAGAAGAGGCGTCTTCACTGTCTTGGTGTGGAGGAACCATCAGTAGTTCCATGTTTCTCTCAACATAACAAAGGAAGTGATCAAGATTAAAACGGAGCAGAAGGACCACTCCTCCGGCTTTACCTGCTTACACCTACCAACTTGCTCCACCCAGGCCTTCGAAAGTCCACTATCCCAGGTCGACGCCCACATCACAACCTCTTCGACCTGCTCCTTCACAGCCAGCGCCATCAATTCCTTCTACTTCTAGGGGAAAAGATCCCATTGAAGATGATAATCCCTTCTTGCCCCCAGACATGATGGCCTCTTCAATCCCTGCTGCTGAGTTTATGACTTCAGATCCTTTGAATCCCATCGCTTCATTTCTCAATCCCATCCCAGCCTGCGCATTTTATAGCACTTTTCATGGCAGGAAAGGTCTTTCTTGGCATGGAAATACGAGATGGCCGTTATGCTCCACAGCCTCATATTGCTGAACACCTCCTCCAGTTTCCAGATGTTCCGACGTCAACAAAACAAATTCAGCAATTTCTCGGCATGTCGACTATGTGTCTGACTCCATTCTGCATGTCAGCACATATCGCTCAGTCCTCAGTGATTTACTGAAGAAAGATCCTCCATCTTGGGATGATTCCCATACTGCTGCAGTCCAAGCCCTAAAGCAGCTCATCCCTGATCTTCCAGGATTGCAAATCCCAAATGCCAGTTCAACCCGCATTCTCCAGACTGACGCCAGTGATACTCAATGGGGTGCTGTTCTTCTCCAGGAAGTTAACGGTACTAGACAAATTTGTGGTTATCGAAGTGGTCGATTCAAGCCCTCTGAAACTCATTACCACTCCAGCTACAAAGAGATTTTGGCAGTCAAGAATGGCATCGAACGGTTCCAGTTCCATCTTGTTGGACACCATTTTCAGGTTGAAATGGATCTGTCAGCATTCCCACATATGCTCGAATTCAAGCAGAAACAGCTTCCTTTCCCACAGCTGTTACGCTGGCATAATTGGTTTTCTCAATGGAGCTTCAAGGTGAAGAACATCAAAGGCAAGGACAACATCCTTGCAGATTTCCTATCTCGCCTTCCTCTCAAGGAACAGCCTCCAGCAAACTCCATTTCTCCCATCCATGAGATCTCCATTCCTAACCTTTTCCCTTTGGAAAGAATCCCTGGCCTACCTCCAGAACTCCAAGCAAAGATCCGTGCCCTCTATCTTGCTCATAGGCCAACTCATAATCTCAAGACTTTTCTTGAGATCCATCTGTTCAGAAATGCTCATGTGTTTCTACATATTCCTCACCCGCACTTCCCATTTCTGACACCGATATCTTTCAGAGATCTCAACTATCTCCCTGATGAAGCCTTTTGCTTTCTGTACTATCTTGTACAGAGCTAGACCATCCTGTTTATCTTCAATGTGGCTTCTCTTCACGCATACATTGCCCATGTGGACTATGACAGAACTTCTGGCAACAACCAGCTGACTAAAGCCAACAAAAACTTATACAAGTTTCTTCAACTGTTTCAACCGATTCATGTTTGGCATTCCATTCTCTATCACTATGGTGAATACGTTGAGATCCAGTTAAAGAATCCTAGAGAATTGTTACCCACTGGTCTCCCCAATTCCTTTCTGTACATGCCCCTTGGTCTGAATCGCGTGGTTATCCGTGGATACCACAACTTCAACTTGGCACACCATTGGCACTTCTACGATACAGTCTTCGCCCTCTTCAAAGCTCATATGTGCGGACTCAACAATGTTCTGGTCGGAAATATTCATCTCACCATCTGGCTAAACCCAATCACCACCGCCAACAGTGATCTATGCCTTGATCACTTCATTTGCTATGTTGAGAGAAACATGGAACAAATGATGGTTCCTCCACACCAAGACAGTGAAGACGTCTCTTCTTCGGATACAGATGATACAGTTCCATAGCTTCACGAGAGAACCCTCCACATGCAACGGTCGCTCTCGGTGTCCCTATCACAAACAGTATCCCAGGTCGCTTTCAGCAAACGTCGTTGTCGCCAGATATCTCTTTCCAAGCTCTCTTGGTAAGCCTGCACATGCAAATTACATATAGATCCCACATGTCAACATCAAAAGCGTCTCGTGGCCCTATTTTCCGCTTTCTCCAGGCCCGGTTCCTGCTCTCATCGACGTGTGTCCTCTCCTGCAGCCTCGTACTACTTACGTGTGTTATTTATCGCATTTCTCGGACAGTCCCGTCCCTGCTCCGTGACAGATGTCTTCTACTTTTGCTCGTCCATACTCGAAGAGACAGACGCATGTCCCTCATCTCCTGCACCACAGAGATTGATCTTCCCTGACGATAAAATTTTCCGGATTGAAGAAATCTCTCGCGTCCGCTCAATTGCTTGCAGTTGTCTATAAATAGCTTGTTTCCCTTCCATTGTAACAAGGAGTAGAAAGAAGAATACTAGAAAAATCATTTATTTCTATCTTCTCAAGAGTTGTAGTTTGAGCTGATCAAAGCTGATAAGAGTGCTTAATTGTGAGAGTTTATAGCTATTTTATTTATGCAAAGAAAAGTTTGTTTTAAGTTCCGTGTTCGTGTTCGTAATCTTCTCCCTTATAATTTCTCTCGTTTTAGTTGCATTTCTAGCTCCCTGATTCTCCATCTGCATGTTCGTCCTATGGATTCTGGTTCCATTATAGTGGGGTGTACGTGATGGTCAAGACTACCTTCAGGATACCTCATGATATTCGGCGTTCCGACGTGGCCTCTAATCCTTTTATTAGTAGGCAGTTACAGTCGCCATGATTAGTATGCTCTACAGTTGCGCCTCGTGCGATCTTCTGTATCAGAAAACTTGGTTTGACAGTCTCTGTTGAAAAAGTTGGACAGAGTATGAAGTTTCTATGTATCAAGGAACGTTGGTAAGTTTGGACCGTTGAGCTGTGGATGGCGTGTTTGGTTCCACCCTCCTCCCCCCCCCCCTTTAGCCTGTTCGTTCTTGATATACGAAACGAGGAATTTTGCCCTATGCGCTAGGAGCTGGATATCATCGGGTCTCCTTGGGTTTTTCAACCCTGATCATACATCCTACTATCTTTCTTAAAATGTCAACTGCTCGTTCGTCGTTTTCGTCTTCTTCTACGTCTCCGTCTTTACCCCTCGCTTCTTGTAGTGGTCGTAAGTATGATTTTTTATATGAAGTCGAATATTCTGATGATAGTAAGGTCCCCGCTACTCAAACTCCTGTTACAAATCCTTATCAGTATTTTCATAAGGCTAAACCTCCTCTTTCAGCCAAACTCAAACAGATTGTTAAGAAGCCTTCTACTGAAATACGTGAATATGCTCTTTCTTCCAGGTTTGATCAGGCCCCGATTTTGGCCAACCAGCTTGAAGAATTTGTACCTTTGCGGCTTCCTTCAGAATGCCTTTCTGAGTGGACACAAGGTGGATACACTCATTTGCACTTTGGTGCCGTCCGCTTTGCCATCACTTTTCATGGCAGGAAAGGTCTTCCTCAGGCTTGTAAGATAGCACTGCTAGATACCAGATTTTTGGAGTATCAGCATGCTGTTATCAGCACGATCCAGTGCTCTCTATCTTCTCAAGAGTTGTAGTTTGAGCTAATCAAAGCATGGAAATTCCCCAAGCACATCCGTCCTTTCTCTCTGGAAGCAGTCCCTCACACCCATTTGCTCCTCCTCCGCCTTTATCTAAACCTCCCCAATTGCCTTGGGTTCCAGTCCCTCCAGTTCCATGGGCCACTCCTCCGGCTTTACCTGCTTACACCTACCAACTTGCTCCACCCAGGCCTTTGAAAGTCCGCTATCCCAGGTCGACACCCACATCACAACCTCTTCGACCTGCTCCTTCACAGCCAGCGCCATCGATTCCTTCTATTTCTAGGGGAAAAGATCCCATCAAAGATGATAATCCCTTCTTGCCCCCAGACATGATGGCCTCTTCAATCCCTGCTGCTGAGTTTATGACTTCAGATCCTTTGAATCCCATCGCTTCATTTCTCAAGGCTCAGGCGCTGATGCCTGTCTCTCCAGCCACTTCAGATGTCTCGTCCGACTCTTATTCTGACAATGACATCCGGGATTCATTCATGCAGCAACCTCAAGGTACTGCCCAGCCTCCGGCTCCGCCTCATGATCCTCATGTGGATGAGGTATTCAGTGACCTTGACGATGATAGAGAACCTCCTCGGCAGGTTCCCAGAGTTGTTGTTCCTGAAAACGACAACAAGAAACTCTTCACTCTTGACGATATTCCGCCTCATGAATGGCAGATGCGCCTTATGGATATCTATGCATGGATGAAAGCTGAGATGCATACTCTAGGTGCCACAGCACGACATACATGTGAAAAGGTCGTTGCTCGTTTTAGTGGAATGCTCCGAGAATGGTCAAACGTTCTTGCCGACTATCGTCAGATGCAGTTGCTTCAAGAGGAAAACATCGATACGTTCATTGCGTTCATGTACCTCGAGTTCATCGGTGAATCCGCCTCTCATGTCAACACTGCACGAGAAGAGTACCTCCAGATGAAAGTCTACTCGTTTGAGAAAGCTGATCTTGATAGACACTATGCGAAGATGTCCAAATAGTTTTACATCATCGGTGGAAAGGATGATATCAACCTCAAACAGGTCTATCTGAACTCTCTTCCCGATCCCCTTGGGGATGAAATGACAAAGCTTCTCGAACAGAAGAATCTCCATATGCAGACGGTTACGCTTGGCCAAATACATCAGACGTCGCAGCTTGCTGTCCAAAAGCTTTGCAACCAGCACAAATTCTTGAAGCGTGCTGAGAAAATGAACACCAAATTGGGTTCTGTTTGTGAGAAGCCCTACCTCACGATCAAATGCAAAGACAAGAAATCCTCCGACTGCTCCTTTGGCAGGAAGAAACGTTACTTCCACTAGAAATGCTATTTTCAGAATGATGAACCGCGTCCTCATCACAAGAAGTTCAAAAGGAAACGTAAATGGCGATTTCTCAAGAAGAAACCTTTCCGTCGCAAAACGTCAGACAGATGTTACAAACTGCGAACGCCGAATTGAAGCAGCGCAGGTCGTTACAAACGACTCTGCCACTTTTGTGCGCAACAAGGACAAGACTGTGCACACAAAGTTTGAGACGTCATCTCAGGCCACTCCCGTGTTTGTCACACCTCTCCCTGAGATCAATAGCTTCTCCGCCGTCTCTCAAACACCTGGTCCGATGATTGATGGTCACTTGGTTGCTGAGCCTGCTCCAACAGGCCCTGATCCAGGTGGTGTCCTTTACACTGCTTGGCAACAACGCAACAATCTCCACATCTTTTGGGATGTGTGCTCTTGCGATGCATGTTGGTGCCCTTCTGAGGACACTCCCCCATCGTCTCGTTCCCCTCAATGGCAATTACAACGCCGTTACGAGGCAGGGGATCCCGAAGTTGGACTCCTTGGTGAACCTTCTGGAAGGTTTGACTACTATGTCCTCTACCCCAAAAAGAAAAGAACGATGTCCGTCTCTTCTCCTACATGCAAGCCATCTCCACAACCTCCTCCATCTCCAAAACCAAAGCCACCTCCATCACAACCACCAACCTCACAGCCAAGGCCCCCTCTTATGCCGTACTACAAAAAGGCCTTGTCCCATCTCAATTGTTCCCGCAACATACCTCCAGTGATCCCTCCAGAGTCCTCACTCCCAATGGTCTGTGCTTTTGAGCCAACGGAAGATCCGAAATTTCCCGTTGCCGATGACTTTAACATCCCAGCTGAAAGAACCCGTTATGTATGGAAGATTAAAGACCCTCCTGGTCTGAATCAAGACGGTTCGCAGCGCCGAGTCTTTGCAGCTGAGGCTGCACTCAACTGGCAAGCTGAAAATGCCCTCCAGCAAAATCGTGCTCTTCAGCAGATTCTTGACATTCAGACTCGTCTTGCCCAACAGACTCAGAAGGACAACTCCATTGTCCAGGTTGTCGAAGCCCGGCTCGCTGGGGGCGGCGGCGATGACCATAACATGCCGACATGCCGTTACAGGAGTTGTAACAACTTTTACGGGTTACTTTTTCCGTAACAGCCTTTACAATCCCGTGACGTGTAACGACTGCCACCGCTACCTTTATGTAACAGCCTTTACAGTCCCGTAATGGCCTTTACAACACGCCATGCACCCCACCCCAGTGGCCAAGTGAGCAAAAGGCCTTTGATTGATTTTGGCATTATACTTGTTAGAAAGTAAAAACGTTTGATGGGGAGCTGCTAATTTAGTTCTATTTCCTCTATTATGTTGTTCTTAGGGTTCTTGTGTGCATTAGCTCATGCCATGATATTTTCCAAACTATAAGCATCAAACAGCTATTGCAAGGTCATGGGGTCTGAAAAGAAGGATGTGGGGAAGATCCAAAATGGATCTGTATCAAGTTGAAGAGAGGATATAAAGGCTACTTGACAAAAGGGCCTTAGATATGAATGATTGGCGAAACAGGATTCATAAAGCTGACCAAAATAACTGGGACAAGGTTGTAATGATGATGATCGTGATGTTGATGCACCATCTAATGCAACCCCAATAACCTCATGGTTCTAAATATTAGTTTCAGAGTACGCCCACACTCAACTAGATCCCAAAAAAGGTACAACTCTATTTTTTCCCCTGCAAGTAAACTTTTATTAAAGAAAAGAGAAACAAATGCATTAAAGGATAGGCACCAAGGGGCCAACAACGAATGATCCTCTAGTCAACCCCTCTTTTGCACAGGTGTCACCCACCTCATTTGCATTCCTCTGAACTTTATATAGACCTTGTTCCAAGTATCAACAACATTGGTTGAAATTTGGCCCATTTCTAGGTTTTCCCACATGATTGATACGATATCTTCTTGGAATGCACTTTATACAAGATATCAACGTAATAATCCAATAGGATATCAGCTGATAATCGTGATATCAATGATATTTCCTGCATTATGTGATATTCATTTCTCCAAGAAGAGACTATTATTCCCATCAAGAGACCACATAACTTTGGTTATTTTATTATTTTCTTCATGAATGAGGATGATATTTTATATATAAAAAAAAAAAACTGATAGAAATAACAGAAATCTCATATTGACATCAAAAGGGCTTCAATTACATTTACCCTCTTTGGCAAGGGTGCTGCTGACAATTACATTTACCCTCTTGAGATGGGCAGACAAATTTGGTCTTTCAAGCTGAAGCGGGTATTTTGTCAAACATAGAGACATGCTCCACAGCTGGGAAACTCCATGCGGATTTGAGACCAATTGTTCTTTTTAGTTTTTGTTGTATTGTTGTGTTTTATTGCTTGTACCATATGACATTGAATGATATGAACTCATTTTTTATATAGTTGCATCACTACTTGCTACTACTGCTGCTGCTACTGTTGCTACTGCAGCTGTTGTTGTTGCAAATCATGTTAAACCAGTGTCAAATGGTTACAAATTTATGATTCTTCATATTTTACATAAAAAATCATGGATTTTGAACATCAATTTCAAGATTTAGGGGAAATGGTCAAGTTGCGGAAAATTGAGAAAAATAAAAATTTCTCAATTTCTCGCAAATCAATTGCAATATTTGTATCCAAACACAAAATTAAACATGTATGTAACCTGATCTAGTGATTCTTCCTTTGCTTTTGAATGTATTACATGTGTTTCCATACATTTCTTACATTTATAAATTATATGAATAAACTTTGAATATACTTGCATCAATTCAGTTGAAAAGCACATATATTAGGACCCCATATAAAGGAAACTCCCACTATGTGCAATATATATTTTTTCCTAATATTTTGATTTCAAAGTGTGTATTGATGTCTTTTTCAACAATCCTTGAAGTTTCATTGAAAAATTCAACCAATTTCCCAATGTTCCCATGTTTCCCAACAACAACGATAAATTATGCAATACAACTGATATATCCCATGCGATAAAAGATATGTATCCATATCCCAAGGGTGCGATACATTACCCAATAATGATATTTAAAACATTGACTACTACTATTACTATTACTGCTGCTGCTGCTACTACTATTTCTAATATTTTGTGTTCTAAGTGTAATCATGTATTTAAACATCTCCTGAAGTTTCACTAAAAAATTCCACCACTTCTTAAAATTTCCCAAATGTTTCCCTTAGACTATGAAACTTTATGCAATATTTATAATATTTCCCCATATTCCTGCGATATCTCCCATTCTCAAAGGTTAGAAATGTTGTTGACATTGCTTTTGGTGTTGCTGGTGTTCTTAGAGAGAGAGAGAGAGAGAGAGAGAGAGAGAGAGAGAGAGAGAGATGTCCATGTCTATCGTAACTCTGGACCTTAGATAGGATAAAAGCGAGTTTCTACAGGACCAATTTTCCAAGGCTGCCCTTCAATTATCAAGAAAACCACTTTGATTTTGACTTTGAGGACCTCCCTCTTACCTTCCATTGCACTTCTTCACCAGGGGAGCACAGTGGAACAAAATCAAACTATATTTTGTTCTAGGAATTGAATATTATCAGTAAATCAAAACTCGTGCTGTAGAGTCCTTCTCAATCACAGAGAAGATGCAATAACCAATCCGTATATGCTAAATTAACAATAAGCTGCATAGTACCATATTCAATATCCAACCAAAGTATGTCGAATACCTATCACCCATGGCACCAAATGTAATTGTTGAGTACGAGGATGCTCCTGTGTGAGGATTAATGTGAATTGGTAGCAAGCCATCACTAGGGTATGTTTTACGAAGCTGCGTGATAACCTTCTCCACCTGTAACAGAAAAGAAAACACAAAATATCCGTCTTAATGCAAAGCAAACTAGCAACTGAGGGAGAGCTTCTGAAGCTTAGAAACAGAGGACAAACTACTTGATGGATACTGCAAAGTAGAAACTAAAAAAACGTCACAAGATCAAACAATGGAAGCCATGAACATGTGAACCTTAGAGCTAATGCAAAAGCTAGTAACACAGGAGCCCAAATGCACAAAGCATTTATAAAAATAAATAATATCTGCAATGAGTCTACTGACTACATCCTCTGATAACACCATGTTGAACTTGTTTCCACATCGATCTTTACTTTTAAGCAGTATTTCAACTGTCAATGACGTAATTCTGATTGATCAATTTCTTTAAAGGTAATCTGTAGGCTAACGTCTGGTAAGCTTAAAGGTAATCTAAGGCTAAAAATTAATTTAAAACGTTTTTTTTTTTTTTTTTTGAAATTCCACTTTGATCAACGGGCAATTGGCCCCTATTTCAGAGTATTCAAGAGTGCTTGATGAAATCATCATTATATACACTCTAATTTTAGGATTTGGGAGAAGGGCCAATTTGCGGAAAATTAGAGAATTCGAAATTTCTCAAATCGGAGAGGATGGGTACTAGTGTTATGTTAGAGAGTATCTTCACTACATTCTACTATGATCTAGGCATAGTATTGTTGGTTTGTGGAGCAACAGTACCATGCCGAGCTCCGTCGAGATGATGATTTTGAGCCATCGCATAGTTCTGTGGGTATGAACCACAACTACACACATTATTCATAGGTATATTTCTAGTTTTCTACTTCTTCTTTTGCTTTTGAATGTATTGCTTGTGTTTCCATACACGTCTTCTTACATTCATAAATTACATGAATAGACTTTGAATACACTTGCATCAATTCAGTCAGACAACGCATAAATTAGGACCCCATACAAAGGAAACCTATTACGTGCACTTGTTTTTGTGATGTTTTGATTTCTGAGTATGTATTGATGTCTTTTTTAACAATCCTGAAGTTTCATTGAAAAAATCGACCAATTTCCTAACGTTTCCCCATGTTTCCCAACAACAACAATACATTACGCAATACAACCGATATATCCCATGCAATAAACGATATGCATCTGTATCACAACGATGAGATACATTACACAATAACGATATGGAAAACATTCTTAGGATATGATAGCTTGGGCCTTGTCCATCATGTCATTGGCTAGTTGTTCAGTTGGCTCCTTATACTTCTGGTCTAGCTTGTAATTTTGGGGCATAGAATCCTGTTCTGTTGTCTTTCTTTCTTCTAATAAAATACTGTCACTTCTTAGAAGAAGGACAAAAAAAAGGAATTTTGATAGGAAACAAACCAAAAGAGTTGGTTCAATGGTAATCCTTCTAGCAATTTATGTGCAAGGGAAGTCTCATCAGATATTTGCAGCATTTTAAAATCCTCTTGTATCACATTTCCAAGTGAAATAAAGAACAAGAGGCCACAAGGACAAAAGAGAGTAAGACCTAAGAGGGCATAACAGATCCCCAAGCATGCTCCTTGAAAGCATTGAGAGATTCCTCGTGAGAGAAAAATTATACTCGTCGCACAATAGAAATGTATTAACATTATGTTGAACAAACTGATCCATTTTTTTACAATTAGAATGTGCTGAAACACTTCAAAAGTATAAAGGTCCATGGCGAGATTTGTTTGTCATTGGTAGGTTATAATAACATATTTCAAATGTTAAAACTTACAAGTCATATGACCATAAGTGGGAAAACTCTGAATCAACCAAGGAAGGCCACGACAATACTTGTGATTGTATGGTTATTGATGAATAGCATAATACCATCACAAATCCAGTAACACAGGATAGAAGTAAGATTAACTCCTGCTGATCATCCAATATCTGGAGGATATTCACCAATTCTTTCTCCAGGAAGCAA
This sequence comes from Magnolia changhungtana, assembly GCA_030180095.1. Classification (NCBI taxonomy): domain Eukaryota; kingdom Viridiplantae; phylum Streptophyta; class Magnoliopsida; order Magnoliales; family Magnoliaceae; genus Magnolia; species Magnolia changhungtana. The sequence continues at coordinate 3,401,129 of JASAUF010000481.1, forward strand.
TAGCTGATGTTGGAGAGGCAAGCCACTAGCCATCGCCATAGTTTTGGACAACCCATCAAGAAAGAAGAAGCATAAATATGTGCCAACTTTATGTTCAGGTTGAATGGTTACAAAACAGCCACTCGCAAGAAGTGATTGTTGCAGAAAGAATGGAGGATGAGGAGCTCTTTTTCAGACATCTTTCTCAATGAAGTAGTTAACCAAACATTCAGAATACCAAACGTTTATAGAGTAATAACAACAATATTGGTAAATGTCAGAGAAATTCATTTGCAGTAACTCAATGCTTGCAGAATCTTCAATGGGAACATGGTAGACCATTGTCATATACACGAATGCTGAAGTAGCCATCAAACAGAAACTTCCAATTGGACACATTAAAGACAAGCCTGAAATTAGTTGCCTCAGTTTGTAGTTTAGAGTAAATTCAACCGAGCCCTGGTTCTCAGTTTAGACCTGGTTCCCTCTATTCCCTATGTTCACCAATGAAGTCATCCTCCTATTGGTCCCATTTTCCCCATTTTTCTGTAAATTCATCTTCAGTTCTTGTCATGGTTATCTCCAGCTTCATTTGGTTTATGAAAGAGAAATGGATTTCTTTGGAGTAATGAGTAATGACACTATTCGAATTATGATACTTGTGGAGAGAGAATAGCAATAAATGCAAAGAGGTGCCATCTAGTATCCAGCAGTGAAGAGTTTGAACCAGGATATCCAGATCGATGGGGCGAGGTATTAGTATATTCAACACATGATTTAATGTGCTATCTTGTAATTTTTTTTTTTTTTAAAAGGAAATATTGAATGAATAGATCATAAATTATAAGATTTTTCTACTAAAAAATGCAAGAGTGCAAGTATGTGGAGTGTGAGAGGAGCTGCAAGTGACAAGGGCTGGTGCCTGGAGATGGAAAGTTCAGACGTCATCATTGCTCCAACCGTTGAGGCCCTTTCGGAAGATGAGCGCAACGGGACTAAGGACGTGATCGATAGAGTGGGAAGATAATTAAGCATGTCCTTCCAAGCTCGGGACAAGGATGCAATGGCTGTAATTCGGTTCATCGAACAGCGGGGCAGTTCCGCTATTAAGAGAAATTTTCAGCATAGTCCTAAAGCTTAGAGAGAGCTGTTGTGCCTCAAAACTTCGATTAACTTGGTCTCAGGGAACAAGGTGGGTGGTTCTATGAGGGGCAGAAGGGCGATATCAGTATCACAATGGATATTTAAAGCTGGAATGCCAGGGGATTGGGAAGCAAAGTGAAGCGGCTCCAAGTTAAAGAGACGTGTAGGAAGTCGAAAGCCCAAAATTGTTACTATCCAGGAAAACTAAACTCTCTTCTATCGACAGTAAACTTTTTTGGATGAGATCTGGGGCATTAAATCTATAGAGTTTGTCCATCTGGATGTGGTGGGAAGAACAGGTGGAATTCTGGTTGCTTGAAATTCAACCATTTGGAGAAAAGAAGACAGCTGGCATGGAGAATTATCAGTTTCTGTGGTTCTGGTAGATGTTTTGTCTGGTTTCAGGTGGCTTTTCTCTGCAGTCTACGGGCCATTTAAAGCTATGATCATATCCAAATTTTGGGATGAGTTACAAGTTATTCTTTTGAAGTGGTCTCTTCCATGGTATATAGGAGAGGACTTCAATGTGACTTGAAATCTTTAGGTTCCCGTATTTCCAAAAGCATGAGGGCGTTTGCTGATTGGTCTCAGATGTATGATATTCCTATGCGCTGGGGGCTAAATTCACACAGATCAACAGGCAGAGTAATCCGATCATGTCTAGACTCTATACTATAGATTTATGGGGTGGCCTGAGTAGATGGACAGATTCCCTTTTAGTGCAGCTTAGGGGCCTCCCCAGACCCTTTGAATCATAGACCTATCATTCTGGAAGTGGAGACTAGTAGCTGGGGTCCCATACCCTTCTGATTTGAGCTATCCTCGCTTGAGGTGGACGGATTCCATAGGTTAGTGGGGGAATGGTGGAACTCCTTCCAAGTTGCTGACAAAGCTTAGTTCTAGACTGCACTATAAGCTGAAGCTTCTCAAAGATAAGTTGAATACTTGGTGCAAGGAGGTTTACGGGGATAGAGAGGCTGAAATTATGGGAATACTGGATGGGATTCACTCCCTTGACATTGAGGAGGAAGGGGCTGACTTGTCTAATGTGGATAAAATGAGGCATAGCAAGCTGGTTTTGGGATATTCCAAGCGCCTCAAGGAGGATGAAATCAAGTGGCGTCAAATGTTTGGGGCCTTGTGGCTAAACGGAGATAAAAATACATGATTTTTCCATAATGCTGCATCCGCTAGAGCAAGAAATAACAGAATTTCTTCGATCATCGTGAATGGAAAAGGATTTGAAGAGAAATTGTAGGTTTGTGGGGCTATTGTTGTTTTTTTATGAAAAGCTTCTTCTCATCCTTGGCTAGACTTACTTCATTTCAATAGAGTACAGGAGGAAAACGCTGAATTTCTAGAAACGGAGGTGTCTGAATCTGAAGGATGATATGGACAGTTTGGGAAAAGATAAAGGCCCGGGGCCAGATGGCTTTGCCATGGCTTTCTTCTAAGCATTTTAGAAGGTTGTTAGAAGCGATGTGTTAGCTTTCATCAAGGATTTCTTCGACAAGGGTCACCTTTGTCCGATTTATGGTGCGTCTTTCATCATTATAATTCCTAAAGTAGGAATGGAGAGCCTAAAAGACTTTCACCCAATAAGTCTCATAGGCAGTCTCCAGCTTGAAGGTTAACATGGGTAAGAGCGAGATTTTGAGCATCCACTTATCTAAAGAAGAGGTCTACTATTTAGCTTCGATTTTAGGATGCAAGATTGGATCTCTTCCCTCATCTTATTTGGGGCCTCATTTGTGCATCGAAAAACCTGCCATGCATTTATTAGATAAAGTGGTTGAGAGAATTGAAAAAAAATTGTCAAAGTGGAAGAGCTGATATCTGTCCCTGGACGATAGGTTAACTCTTATTAAATCGGCTTTTTCCAATATGCCACTTTATTTTATGTTGCTTTTCAAGCGCCCGTCTGTGGTTCGGAAAAGATTGGAGAAGTTGAGGGACTTCTTGCGAAGGGGATTGGAAGACGGTAACAAATTCCATCTCTTGAAGTGGAATCAAGTTTGTACGCCTCTTCTTAGGGATCTTTGCTGTATGAATGATGTTGTTCTCAAGAAATGGCTTTAGAGGTTCGGGACGGATGAAGGAACGTTCAGAGGATAATTATTGCTAGCAAATACAGGATTGTGGAAGGGGGTGGGAGGTGGAGTCCTCTCTCAACAGGGCTTCTAATACTTGGAAGTCGATTATGTTGCTCAAGTCAAAATTCAAGAAAGGTATCACCTTCTCTATCAGTGACAGGTCTAGAGTAAGATTTTGGGAAGACGTGTGATTAGGAGATCTGCCCCTATACCAATTACCAAGTCTTTCCTAATTTATCTTAGTGCCTTCCAAAGACATCACAATGGCGGAGTGGTTCTCTACCAGTGGTTCTGAAGCATGTTGGACTCCCCCATGCAAAAGGGACTTGACAAAATCCGAGATGGAAGAGTATTTATCTCTTGAATCGGCTTCATTATGGTTTCCCCCCAGTGGAAGCAATGAAATGGTTTGGAAAGCTCATAGTTCTGCGCGGTTCTTAGTGAGATCCTTCTTTAAGATGATCCATCCCTCTATAATGGGCGTCATAGGAAGCCATGCTCACCATTTTGTGTCATAGGGAATTCCCCTAAGGTCGCAGCATTCACTTGGTTGATGAGTAGGAAGAAAGTCTGGACGATTGATGACTTGCAAAAGCAATCCATGATCATCCCGAATAGATGTTATCTTTGTAAGCAAGTGGCTGAGTCAGTCGATCATCTCTTCATTTACGTCTTAAGTGTGGTCTCACTTCCTCCTCTTTTTCAGCAAGCTATGGGTTATGCCAAGCAACGTCAGTGATCTTTGGGCAGTGGCATTGGGAGAGGTTTGGGTAGAAAGGAATGGCTCTTTGGCATCAGATTCTCCCAGCTGTTTGGTGGGTGATGTGGACTGAAAGAAATAGACACTATATTTGTGATGCTTCATCCTCGGCTGAGGTAGTGATACCTAATGTCATTGCTTTTGTTGCTGAGTGGACCTCCCTTTTATAGATTTTTAGTTTGTTAGCAATTTGATGTTTGTTGGCTCTTCTCGGGGGTTCTCCCCTTTTGTATTCTTTTCTCGCTGGTTGTCAGTGGGTCATATATATATATATATATATATATATATATATATATATATATATATATATATATATATATAAAGACACTCTCCACCCCTTGTTGCTTGCAGTCAACTAGGTAGTTTCCACTAGTCTTACACTGGGCCTGTTTGGTTTTCCAATTTCTTATGAAATGCAAAGGAAATGAGCCATCATTATCACTTTCAGGTGTTTGTTTAAATAAGAATTATGGCTCATAAATCGAGAATCAAATACACTTGTAAAGGAGGTAGATAAAGTAAATTGTAGTCATTATATTTTCACAATATAAAATTTCCATTTTTATAGTGATTTCTGGGTGAAATGAATAATGTAGCGAAATCTTCATTACAATCAAATGTAAGTGACATCACCACACAATTAGAAAAGTAAATAATCATTATAGATTTACTGCCATTACCATTGTCATTGGAAAACCAAACAGGCCCTTAGGGCACCAGTCGTTGCTTTTCTCTGCCGCATCTTGTCCGACTTCTTTGACAATTTTGAGCACATAACTTGGGTTTGTCTATGTTCCTTGAATTAACACCTTGGCTTGGTCTCTATTTGTTATCCTAAACATTAATTTACAAGTTCCTGTTTGAATTTTCATACTTTTTTTTTAATGACACTGATGATTTGTTGTCATGAGAACACGTAGCTTCGCACTAAATTTGTAGTTACACGATCAAGTTTCTTATAAGATGTGAGTTAAGCATTCAAGTTGTTTAGAAGAAACTAGTGACAGAATCATATATATACACATATATGGGAACAAGTGAAAGATTGCATGCCAAGACCCACACCTCTTATGCAGATGCACATGCATAAAAACATACATGAAAAGCAGTGCACCGTTCATTTATTCTATGGTGAAGACATGAATAATTATTAAAACATCTTTTAGAATAATTACAACAAACCTTTTGTTGGTACTTAGGGTCTCCTGTCCTTTGAGATAGAGCAATGAACTCAAGCTGCTCAGTGCCAGAATCGGCTAGGATACTGTCACCCTGCAAGCAAGAATAGAAAAATATATTTACATTGTTTTTTTAAAGTTAAAACTAAAAGTATATGTAAACATCAATCTAAAGGGCCGTTTGGATGGGAGTAAATGGAGGTAAATGGGTGGAATTGAGAGTAAATGGTATTTGAGGTGTGTTTGGATGGAAGTAAATGCATGTAAATGAAATGAAATGGGAGTAAATGTGCATGTAAATGAAATCCTCTCTACAAGAGAGGATATGGAAGTAAATGGGGTGAAATGCCTTTTTGAACTCCCTTGGAGAGTCACACGTGTAAACAAAGGTGTTGCTATGAACATGTCTGCCATACACGTGTCACACTAATGATACTCCAAAACAAAGCAAATATCGGCTACATCACTAAAATCACACAGAAAGAATAATTCAAACCGTCCAAAGGATGGCCACCTAAATGGATGGTTAAAAAATGTTGGCAAGTTTGTGACCTACCCGAGACTCTAAATTTTCTCATTTTTGGCTAAAGTATATATTTCAATGGGCTTATTACAATCATTCTATTAAATATTGCATATGTACACTAAGTTGGGATATTCAAGTTGATTTGGGATATCACATATATTCCTGTGAATATATTGAAAAATTCAAATGCATTCCAATTCCTCCCATTTACTCTCATCCAAAACAGAATATTTTGATTTCAAATGCATGTCATTTACTTCTGTCCAAACACAACTTTGTAAGCCATTTACTCCCAATTCATTTACCTCCAAATCCATTTCCTATTTACTTCCATTTACAAGCTCCCAATCAAGCCCTAAAGAAAAGGTATTTACTTTGTGTGCCATGGAACTCAATGCACACGTGCAGAAAACCAACATGTAAAATGTTTATCCTCTTTTCATTGAATATATACGAACAAAATTACAAGCACTATTAATAGCTGGTAGAAGTTTCGAATTCTATTTGACAGTTCCATCTCATATGCATTGAAGATTGGAAGATACAACCGACTATAAAGGATTATGAGAGAACTTGTTAAACACAGATTCAACAGATACATTCCTAGCCACCTGGTATAAACCAAAAGTAATCTTACATGAGGATAATTTCCAGGTTTGCAGATGCTGCAAACTGTCCACCGGGTCAAAGATATGTGTATACCATGAAGCAATTTGAAACATACCATCAACCATGGTCATGGTTGAAGTGGAATTCACCTATTTCAATGTCAACTACTGGACTGATGAATGAGATCCCCTATCTGCCCCACCATTTGTAATTCCTATTTCAATGTCAGCTACTGGACTTATGAATGAGATCCCCTATCTGCCCCTCCCTCCCTCCCTCCCTCAGGGCCTGTTTGTTTTCCTATTTACCACCGTAAATGGTGGTAAATAGGTAATTATAACCTATGCCCATTGTTTGGAAGAGGGGAAATAGAGACAGTAATTACGCATTGATTTTCGGAATTTACTTCTTGAAAAAACGGGTGGAAACGAGTGAGTGAAATTTGTGGGTCCCACCATGATGTATGTGATCGATCCACACCGTCTATCTATTTTATCAGATCATTTTAGGGCTTGTGCCAAAAAATTAGGCATTTATAAGCTCAAGTGGACCACACCACAACAAACAAGGGGATATTTACGTCCGTCATTGAAATGTGAAGCCATCCGTGGGTCCCACACTGATGTGTATCTGTGATCCAACCTGTCCATATGATCACACAAACACAGATGAAGGGAAAACACAAATATCAGTTTGATGCAAAATTCCTATGCCCACAAGAAGTTTATAATGGTGGGTGTTCAATCCCCCTGTTTCTTGTGTTGTGGTCCACTTGCACTTTGGATTTGCCTCGATTTTCGGTTTATGCCCTAAAATGATCTGTTAAAATGAATGGACAGCTTGGATCATACACATATATCATGGTGTGCTGCACGAATTTTTGAACTTTTTCCTTGGTATTAGTGTCAAGTCAAATCAAAGGTCACTGTGTATGGGCGGCTGCGATGTATTTCATATGGGAAATAATGATTATGTATGGGCGGCTGCCATGTATTCAAAGGTCACTGTCTATTTCCAATTGTAAATAAGAAAACAAACACCCCCTCAATGTTTTGTGAAATTCACCTATTCTTTGCCAGCTACTGAACTTATGAATGAGAGTCCCCATCCCTCCCTCCCTCTCTCTTTCAAGCACATGCAGAGTTTTGGGGTTTTCTCTAACCTTGCAGAGGTGATCTAGACCATTGATCTTTCTATATCAAGCTTTCGAATTTTCCTCTTAGAAAATATTGATGAGGAGATCAAGGTATCCTATAACTTTCTGCAGTTCCTCTATAAAGCCCCTAGAGAAGCTTGTTTTCCAATTGAAAATTCATGTAACAGAGGTCCACACCCTATATCTGCATATGTGATGTTGCATCCAGATAGGAAAAGCATGAGCAGATATGTCACAAAGACAGTATATTGCTTAGTGTTTGACACAGGATACTACACCTATTTTGGAGTGGCCAAGCAAAATTGCTCTGCATATCTAATGTTTCAAGCAATGGCGAAAGACAAAGCTCAAGGCACAAGAGACAAGATTCAAGTGCTGTCCCATCAAGTCAGGCTGTATCCAGTACCTAGACTAGTGTTACCCATACCTGTAACAACTGTATACCCAACAGTATTCCATCATCCAAAATCAAGTGCCTAGGCCTCTCAGTGAGGTTCCACAACAAGGAAAAAAAAAAAAACATGCAAGTTGAGGGAAGAAGTTTGAATACCCCTGTCCATCCCTGATTACGTGGATTCCCGTGAGCCAAGTTAATTCTGTTGTAAGGAATCCCGGAAGCTGTATCCCATGCAGGTAGCAACCTATCTGCAATATCTTTAGCCTTTTCAAGAAATACTTTGTCTCCCGAAAGATCATATGCACTTAGAAGCCCACCAACAACTCTGGGATCCATTAAACATAGAGACAATGTGTAAGCTGAAGTGACAGACATATGTTAGCTGTCTATCAACTGGTGTTATTATGATAAGAACTCTCATAAGCCACAAGACTTCTTTCCATAAGGAAAGAAGATGAATTACACAACAACCCTAAAAATTAAACCTTATAATGCAACCTTATGGTTGTCTCAAAAACGCTAGCCTCATAATCCTTGTTGAAATCCAATGAATTTGCAACCCACCTGGCATAAAGAGACAATATGAATTAAGACCAAATCAACAACAATAATCTAGTTATTAAACATTGGTTCTGACGTCATTGGGAACTACATGCTTAATTGATAGTACATAACTGGTAAGGGAAATTTTTAAAGGAAATCTGAATGCCTACTATTTCAGACTCATAAGCCTTTGCTACATAGAATCTTCAGTCTTAGAAGGTATCCAATGTCTTTTATATGCATAGTGGAATCAATGGTTCATTTAAAAAGAAAGCAGATGCAAAAGTTAAAACTCACTCTCTAGCTTTTTGGAACTGCTGGTGTAGACCCATTATGTACAATGTATCAAGAGAATCTACTACGGTTGCTCCCAGACCACCAAAGCTATTAACGCCATCCTTCGTCTGTGGCTGACACGAGAAGTACATAACATATTGGCTGTGTCAGGCTTACATGAATGGTAAAAGAACAATAGATTTTTTTCAGTAAAAAGGAAAAACATCATTGGTGCTTGAAGAAAGCTAAACATCAGTAACCTTGAGCTGTAGCTCACTTCCATATTTTAGAACTAGAACAAGAACTAGAAAGGGCAAAAAAAAAAAAAAAAAAAGGTAATGGTTTGCCCAGTTCTCCAATTTCCCCACAATGGTCAATTCCATTTTAATTTGTCAAACCGCACTCAAATCTCGTATTTTGATTCCCAAAATATGTGTAGAGTTATTCTAACTTAAGTTTTTAAGCTTCTCCATGTTGAAAAAAAAAAAAAAAAAATTAAAAAGTGGAAAATGAAAGAAAATTGAAAATAAATTCAAAAGGGTGCCTTTATGGATGTATCAACACCAATACGATCTCAAGATTAATTTAGCAAAATGCGAGATTATGGTGTCAATCTTGAATAGTGGCTAGCCAAGTTGGCAAGGGTTGTTGGATGTAAGACCAGTGCCCTTCCAACAACCTTCTTAGATTGCTGCCAAGCTTATGCTGCTAGATATCGATATAAGAGGGTGTGTAGTCAAGCCCAAAAACATATAATACGGAGTGCATCATGTTGCATTGGACAATATGAACCTGTCTCATCTGATTTTGTTAACCCAAAAAAAATTTGAAAATTATCAAGAGAATAGCGTGTGTTTCTAACATGTATTCAATGTAGAGAGATTATATGTAGAGAGCGTTGTTTTGTCTTTTTGCAGTGCATGCCTAGATTCTTCTTAAACTCTAATGCAAAAAAATCATATTACAAAAGTCTCATATAAAAAAAAAAAAGAAAAAAAAAAAAGAAAAAAAGATTAACATGAGGATATTTAAGATAAGAGAGAACGATTTTCATGGAAGTGATGAAGAAAGCAATATCATGAAACAGAGCTAACAGACCTGAAGTTCATCTTGACCCCAGGCATATTTCTCGTAAGAGGTCCATGCGTGAAGCATAGCTTCTTTCACTTTCTCTCTTCGCTCACTATCAATGGGATCATCAACATGACTCTTCTTGGTGGATTCGCTAAATTTGCCACCCAGGTCGATGTTTTGACCCGCATCACTCAAAATTTTCTTTAACTCATTCAACTGCATGAATTGTATACAACTTCAGTCAATATGGCTCAGTCCACTAATTTGAAAAGGGGAAAAAAAGAAACTTGAAATATTATATGGTGCGTCGGGAAGCCAATGGTCAGTAATTTGAAAAACACAAAATGGCACTGATATTGCTAACAACAACAACAACAGCAATAAAAGCCTAATTCTGTACAAATGAAAGAAAATGCTATAAATCTTGCCTGATTCTGAAGTTCGCTCAGTTCCACTTTTAGTACAGAAACCTCTACCTGCCAATTAAAATGAAGTGGTTAACATAAAGAAACTCGTCAACAAAGTACTCCTACTGATTTTTCGTTCAGCTGTAGCAAGAACTGTTATTCTGAGAATCAAAAACACACACTGGCCTCTTCCTTAAAGGGCCTAAACTGCAGCGAAAGGGGGGAAAAGGCCCTATAATTCAAAATCCACATATACACGCAAAACGTCCCACAATAATAAGAGTACTTCAACTACATATGTAATCAGGATCTCACAAGAGTAGGATTCAAATCCGACTTTCCCAACACAGGCAAGTGTAGGCGAAAGGCCTTGTGCCATGCATCAGGCAGGCCCCACAGCATACATCTGGTGTCCCAAAAATTCATCCGGGCCAAGTGTTTTTCACATATGAGCCACTGGTCAATTCTTTTCAACTGTCCATTCTCTTCATGCATGTGTGACAAGACTAACCAGATTTTCAGGCCAATGACGCATACAAAGTATGGCCGGCCTGATGAACAGACCAGCCTGATTTGCAGGCCATGGCTCACACAAAGTACGGCCCACATGATGAAAAGTGCGGATTTCTCACAAGCATGCCAAGACCTATCGTGCAGTAAAAAGTCAAAACTTTCTACAACTCAATTTTCTGAAACGTGAACAGAATTGAGGACTTCAAAACACAATTGCAGAGATCACTTAGAAAAGAGAAAATCGGATCACAGGAGGAGAAAACAGACAACTTCAAAGAAAGATATAACTCGTCGGACCTCATGTTCTGTGGTAAGAGTCTGCCGGTCCCAGATGACGACCGAAGCAGCGACGAAGGCGATGAACAGAAGTGCCAACCGTTTGGGGCGTTTTAGGTAATACGAGGGGTGGAGATACCGCCAGCCGGTCGACGAAGATCGGGTTCGCGCCATCGTCAGATCGAGACGAGAGATCTACGGAGATCTTCTGCTCGATTTCTCGTTCAAACGGATCTGGAAGATAAGGAGAAGGGCAGCGATCTTTCGCTCATCTTCTGTTTGATGGAACGTCTCTGGGAGCCTTTGCTTCGAAGATATCTAATCTAGGCTTCTTCAGCTTCTTCTCAGTCGTTGGTCGTCGCAGGGACTGTTGAAATTTATTGACGCTGCTGCCATGTACTTAGCTTAGCTAACGTGCGCCGCTCGAGGGGAGTTTGATAACCGTGCGTCCTAACCCCGCCTGTTTCCAGCTGGGAACGGGCAGCAGCTTAGCGACCACCGTGATGTATGGGTCTTATCCACACCGTCCATCCATTTTGTTTTCCCAACTATAAACTAAAAAATGAGGCAGATCCAAGGCTCATGTGGACTACGTAATGGGGATTAAACTCTAACAGTTGAAAACCTCTTGGGGGCTACAAAAGTTTTGGATGGAGCTAATATTTATGATTTTTCTTCGTCGAGGTATATTTAACTTTATGAACAGGTTCGATGGAAAATAAATATCATGGTGGGCCCTGTTGCTAACAAAATCTAGGCCACTCTCCATTCGGACGCTCGGACTCCGAACCGCTTCAGACACCTAAACTTGTACAACTGTGGTGAGCAAAGGAGACCCTGGCTTAAACAGGGGACCCTCCGATGCCTAAGTCAGGTCAAGGGAATTTGGGTCTAAATTCAATTGTATAAGGAAAGTGCGAGATGTTGCGTACCCGTTTACTTTCCACAAGATGTTATTTATACCTTATTGCCTAAGGTGGGTACGTCTGCATAACTCGGCATATCTTAGGGCATGATGGGCATATTTGTCTAACTAGACGCATCTTGGAGCATTTGCCTCATCTTACGAATTATTCGACTACCCAGTCGCTGCATGGTCGTGCAGACGTAGGTGGTTGAGTAACCGTCGCCAATCGTGTGATAGTGAGACACTTCACGGCCTTCCTCATTAGTGGATCCGGTCTAAGTCCTAAACCGAACACCTCGGCATCAGATCGTTCCAAGCCGACAACTTCAACCTCGAATCATTCTAGGATTCCGCTCTGATCTCCAGGCGGACCGACTCAGTCTCGGATCATACCGTCTGGGGCCTCGGAACACAACAGCCGTCGAATCAAATGTTCATCCTTCGCCTATACAACTCCAAGCTTAGTTTTAATCCTTGAATCGGCTTTGGATTATCTCAGACCTCGGAGCTAAGGCATCTGTGGTCTTCCTATAACAGAAGCCCTCTACTCTCTGAGTTCGGACACGGACTCAGAGAGTAAGTATATGCGGAAGATTGGTAGTTTCCTCTATTGTGTCCCCAACGCGTGCAGTTGTAATCATGGCTTTCATATTCAAAAGGCTACGTCCACGGGGCTTTTTGACCGCGGGTTATCCTAGAACGGACACGTGGCGACGGTTAGGATCTTGAATTGTCAGAGACATTATGAGGGATCACCACGTAAGCTATGAAGGGCGACTAAGCGACGCTTTCACTGCTCGGAGCTCATCGCCCAATGCTAGGGGCACGTGACTTAGCAGTGCTCAGACCAGTGGCCTCCAGTCACGTGTCCTCTGAAGTCGGCTTGTGACAGTTCAGCTACGGTCATCGTATCTTGCCATTAATATAAGAATTATCCATGGGTTATAAAAATCCTAGCGCTCAGAGGCGCTCACATTTTCGCTTCTAAATTCATGTTACTATGGGCTACCTAAGGATATGATTTTCGACGATTGTGACCTGCGGGAGAGGCGATTCCGGCCGATCAGCAGTTTCCGGTAGAAGCGATTTCCGGTGATAGTCCGGTGAGTCCTCCCTCTCGTTTCCAGTTTTCCCTTATTTCCTTCGCTTCTGTGGGATGTCGGACGATTCAGATATGGTCCGAGGCGATTACGCCTTCGAAGATGACTCAGGGCCAGGAAGCTCGGACGATAGAAGAGAGGCCTCTGAAAGCCCCCTCGAAGTAGTTCCCCTCTTCCCTTCGCCTAGTAGGGGCAAAGAGACAGGGGCTCAGACGCGCCGCAAAGGTGGGAAGAAGGCGTCCCGAGCCCCTCGAGATTTAATGGAGGAGCGTTGCGTAGATGCTTGCGAGCGGACGGACTGCAGAGACCATCCCGGGAGGCTCTGTACTGGTCGAGTCTTAGATGGGATGGATCCGATCAGAGTTCGAGATCCCTGACTCCGTGCGGATATGAGTGTCAAAGCCCCTCGATACTGGCAGAGCTCCTGCTGAATGAGAAGTCACGATTTTCCTCTGCGCACTGCAATGTGGGCTCCGACTTCCCATGCATTCCTTCGTAAGAGCCCTAACAGCCTACTTGGGACTAGCCCCAGGCCAGTTTACCTCCAATGCTTGGAGAGTTTTGATATCTTCATACATCATTCTGCGCCACGTCGGGAACCCGGAACTAACACCAGAAGAGCTGATAAGCTTATACTTGATCAAGCACGATAGCCAAGAACCATGGTACTATTTCGCGACTCGCGGCAGCAAAGACTCGAAGCTGGTCCTGCAACTTTCATCCTCTAATAAGGATTGGAAGAACAAGTGGTTTTGGGATTCGAGTGAGTGGGAAGCGCCGGTAGTGGAGCTCAAGAACCTAAGGACTCGGGTTCCTACTCGATTTACCCTTTCAGGTCGGATCCTGAACAGTCTTTTCGCGATGCTTCCTTATTTGTAGTGGTCTAATCAAAGTCTTCATTTAATCTTTGCAGATTTTTCGAGGGGCCCACCTCTTATCACCTCGGACCAAAAGAATCGGATCGCTAAGGATAGGGCGCGTTCGGAAGACCTGTGCTCCTGGTTGGTCTTGATCATTGCTGATAATTTTTATCGGTCCAGGCTCTGCAAGTCCAAGTCACTCCCTACTTCATTCAGTAAGTGCCCCTTTATTGTGATGGAATTGAAGGTCTCTCGGCTCGGACATTAACTCATTGTCCTGTGTGTAGGCATGGCCGAAGCCTCTGGATCTCGGAAGAAGAAGGTCGCTTTGTCCGTCGAGGAGATGTTGAGGGCCGAACCACGGACGAAGACAACTGTTCGAATGAGGCATTGTGATGAGGGCCCCTCGGCGCCAATTTCTGTCGCTGCAGCTCCGACTCCAGCTTCAATTTCTGTTGTTGCAGCTTCAGCTTCAGCTGCTGCAATTTCAGCACACATCGCGGTCGGGGTCACAGTCGATAGCGCTCTAGTTCCAATTCCCCTCCAGTCGTCACCCTCGCGTTCCTGATGCACCTACACCAGCCTCCGAACCTTGCATAGTCATCCCATCTTCTTCCGAATGAGAGGAGGCCATTCGGATGACCGACGCGATGCTCTCTCCTCTGAAATAGGGGATGGCCCCAGAGCTGAGGCCCAAGCTTCAGCAGGCAGCGGGACCGGGGCAGTGGGAGTGATGAGGTTAGCTTGGGTTGGAGACAGTGGGGACGGACTTCCGCCGAGCTATCATGTGTCAGGGTTGGTTCACTGGGCTGCGAAGCATGCTCCGGAGAAGGAGATAACAACCCTTCTTACTAAGTCGAAGAAGTCTTTCGTCAACGATATGTCCTCTATTTTCTACTCGGTATACAAGGAAATAGCGGCTCTCGTGGGCGAGGTTGGGACTCTCCGAGCAGAGGCTGCGTTCCTCCGGATAGAGCAAGCGGAATTACGCCGACAGCTCGATGATGGAAAAGCGCGAGAGCTGTAACTCCAAGAGGTAGTCGACGACCTTCAGGCACGATGCGCTACTACCACGACTGAGCTGACCGGAGCCAGGGCCCACGTTGACTCGCTTGCAAAGGACGATGCTCGACTGGGAGACACACTTAAGCAAACCAAGGTCGAGGCAGCGGAAGAGTTGAGCCGGGCGATAACATAGGCAAAAGAAGCTCAACGAGCTGAAGGCGAGGCCTCCCTGACCTTGGCGGTGGCCGCTGCAGCGGGCGCATTCAAGTCCTCGGAGAGGATCGCCGAAGCTACCAAGTTCTATAACTGCGGCTTTGACGCTTGCATTGATGTGGTCCAAGAGCTCTATCCAGACCTCAACCTTAAGCCCCTACTACTCCCGGACGCAGGGGAGAAACCAGCTGGAGACGTCTGCCCGGACCCGGTTCCCGCCTCTTAGCCTCCTCCGACTGAATAGTTTCTGACATTCCCCCTTCTTTAACTCTTTTAAACAGTAGTTTTATTATTGAATTGGATGGATAATTTGGTGGATGATTTTTAACCCTCTGGAGAGGGAGTGATATGACATAGTTAATTTTTGGATGATGATTGCATTGACGATCATTAGATGTTAAGTTGTTAATTGACGAGCTGACTCCTTAGCAGGTCTGCTCATCCCAAGGCCGTCTTCCCGTACTTAGGGGAGACCCCTTGATTATTTCGTAGAATCTTGTGATGTCGACATTATTAGGACTGACCCCCTGAGGGGTTAATCCCCCCAAGAATGGCGAGCGGCTTTTTGGAGATCCATTGGTCGTACGACGAGCCTAATCCTTCACCAAAGAATCGGGTGCTCCATGGACTTTTTCCCTAAATATGAGGGGATCCCTTGACGAGTTTTCATGGGTTAACGTACTAACCCCTTCTCTAAGGGATCAGTCCGTTGAGTCGACCTCTTACTTATGAGAAGTAATTTTTGCAATTTGTCGACAAGTCGTTCAAGTAGATATGTAGAAACATAGATTTTATTGAAAGCTTTAGAAAACTAGCTGCTCCGAGGTGTACACTTATTGAGGGCCTTCAGCGGCTAGTATGTCAGTGGTATTAGATTTTCAGATGCTCTGCGTTCCAGGGGTGGGGGAACTGACATCCTTTAAGATCCTCCAAGTGGTAAGAGCCAGGCTTGGTCGATCAGATCACGCAGTAGGGCCCCTCCCAATTGGATCCGAGCGCCCCAGCCCCCGGCTCTGCAGTATTCTATAACACTCGGCAACGGACCAAGTCTCTTGGACGAAATCGCTGAGTCTTGACCTTGGAGTTGTAGAATCGTGCTACCTGCTGATGTCGAGCAGCGACTCAGAGTCTGGAGACATCTCTAGTTTCTTCGAGTAGGTCCAGATTAGCTATAATCTGCTTGACATTCTGACATTCCTGATAGTTCTTGACCCGGGCTGTACGGAGGCCAATCTCGACCAGCACCATTGCCTCTGAATCGTAGGAGAGTAAAAAGGGGGTTTCCCCAGTAGACGACTGAATTGTAGTTCTGTAAGCCCAGAGGACGAATGGGAGCTCCTCAGCCCAGTTGTCATTTGCTTTCTCTAATTTTGTTTTAAGTGGTGCTTGATGACTGTCTCCACTTGCCCATTGGATTGCGGATGCCGAGGCGAGGAATACAAGTTCGAAATGTCGAGCCTCCAATACATGCCTTAGAACTTATCATTATCGAATTGCCTGCCATTATCGGATATGATAGTGCGCGAGATTCCAAACCGGCAGATGATGTTCTTCCAAACAAAGTCAATTATCTTTTGCTCTGTGATTTTTGTGACAGGCTCAGCTTCGTCCCACTTGGTGAAATAGTTAACTGTAATAATAACGAACTTGACCCGTCCTTTCCCACTGGGTAGAGGTCCGATGATGTCGATCCCCCATCGGGTGAACGGCCACAGCCCGCTCATAGGGGTCATCTCTTCCACAGGTTGCCTCAGCACGGCCGCATATCGCTAGCACTTATTGCACCTTTGGACGTAGCTCTTTGAATCCTTCTTAATGGTCGACCACAAATATCCTTGACATAGTATTTTCAGAGTTAGGGCCTGACCACCAGAGTGATTTCCGCAAATGCCCTCGTGAATCTCCCGAATCACATAATCTGCTTCATCGGGTCGGAGACACCTGAGGTAGGGCTGTGAATGTCCTTTCTTGTACAAGATCACATCCAAGACTATGTATCGTGCGGCTCTGACCCTCAGGCGCCTTGCCTCCAACCTGTCCGAGGGGACCTCACTAGATGTGAGGTAATTCTAAATCGGGTCCATCTAGCTCGGTGTGACTTCTACCGGGTTAACCGTTTCTTGCTCAGTTCGATCAATACTTAGATGTTTTATAAACTCTACAGGGACGACCCGAGGCATCTTTCCCTCAATGGCCGAGGCTAGCCTTGTGAGGGCATCGGCCCAGGAATTCTCTGTTTTCGGTATCTGATTGATAGTGCAGCTCCCAAACTTCTATATTAACTTTCTGGCCTCACCCAGATAAGCTACTATTCTGGGCTCCTTGGCCTCATATTCGGTGGAGGTGTGATTCACCACTAACTGAGAGTTGCATCGCGTCTCGAGGGACTGGACCCCCAGATTGGCTGCCCGTTTGAGCCCAACTAATAAGACTTCATATTCCGCCTCATTGTTAGATGTCATGAACCATAATCTAATCACATACTGGATAGGTGTAGAGTCGGGCACGACTAGGACTACCCCTGCTCCAGCACGCTTCGCGTTGGATGACTCGTCCACAAAGAGGGTTTACCTCGGTTCTAACTTTGTATCTTGTTTAGTTGGAGGAGCATGCGAAGGAGTTGCTTCTGCTTTGGTGCTCGTCCCCTATAGATTCGAGGCGGTGAACTCTGCAATAAAATCATCCACTGCTTGGCCCTTGATCGCGGTCCTTGGTCGGAATTGAATATCGAACTCCCCGAGTTCGATCGCTCACTTAGTTAGCCGACTGCTGACAAAATCTGGGCCACTCTCTGTTCGGACGCTCGGACTCTGAACTGCTTCAGAGACCTAAACCTGCACAACGGTGGTGAGTAAAGGAGACCCTGACTTAAACAGGGGACCCTCCGATACCTAAGTCAGGTCAAGGGAATCTGAGTCTAAATTCAATTGTAGAGGGAGAGTGCGAGATGTTTCGTACCTGTTTGCTTTCCACAAGATGTTATTTATACCTTATCGCCTAAGGTGGGCACGTCCGCATAACTTGGCATATCTTAGGGCATGATGGGCATATCCATCTAACTAGGCACATCTTGGGGCATTTGCCTCATCTTACGGGTGATTCGGCTACTCAGTCGTTGCATGGTCGTGCAGACATAGGTGGTTGAGTAACCGTCGCCAATCGTGTGATAGTGGGACACTTCACGGCCTTCCTCATTAGTGGATTCCGGTCCGAGTCCTAAACCGAACACCTCGGCATCAGATCGTTCTGAGCCGACAGCTTCAGCCTCGGATCATTCCAGAATTCTGCTTTGACCTCCAGGCGGACCAACTCAGCCTCGGATCATACCATTCGGGGCCTCGGAACACAACAATCGTCGAATCGGATGTTCATCCTTCGCCTATATTTTTTCCTGTGGTGTGGTGCACTTGAGCCTTGGAACTGCCTCAATTTTGGACTTCTGTCCTGAAATAATACGAAAAAATTTTGATGTACGATGTAGATAAGACCCATACATCATGGTGGCCACTCAAAGCTGTTGCTCGTTCCCAGTTGGAGTCGGGCGGAGGTAGGACGCAATCCGCCTCCTGACTTATGAGCCACGGGGGCTTGGGGGAGGAGATGCGCGGGGTTTGTTGTATCTAATCGTGCGCGCCTCGGCGGGTGCGGATTAGGTACTACCCCGCCTGTTCCGAGCTCGGGACAGGCAAAGGCTCTGAGGGCCATTGAGGGGCCACTGTGATGCATGAAATTTATCCACACCGTTCATCCATTTTTACATATCATTTTAGTTCATGAAGCCAAAAATAACGAATGTCCAATGCCCAAATGGACCACACAGTAGGAATTAAATTCCTACCGTTGAAAATTTCTCAGGAACCACGGAAGTTTTGTATCAAGACAGTACTTGTTTTTTCGCTTCATCCAATTGTATATGACCATGTCAATAAGTTGGATGGAAAATAATTGACACAGTGGACCCTATGAAGGTTTCAATGGTGGGCATCCGTAGTACCGCTGCTTCCTGTGGTGTGGTCCACTTGAGCCTTAAATCTGCCTTATTTTTTATTTATCCATCTAAAATAATATGGAAATATGGATGGACGGTGCGGATAAAACTCATAAATCACGGTGGCCCTTCAATGGCCCTCGGAGCGTAGTACTACCAATCCGCGCCCCGCCCCGGCTAGCTAGCACACTGCCGGGTGCCACGCTAACATGCGCTGCCGTGGCAATTACGTGCGCCGTGGCTTGGTGGAGGCTCGCGGCGCGCGATCATGACTTGCAAGGACAGAGGGCAGTGTGCAGTGTTCGGGCTTAGATATCATACGGGGACGTGGATTCGGCACTAGCCCGGAATATAAAGACGGACGGTCAAGTCAAGGGCTGTGGGGTCCACAGTGATATATGTGTTTTATCCCAGCCTTCCATCCATTTTGAAATATCATTTTAGTACAAGGGCCCAAAAATGAAGCACGTCAAATGCTCGAGTGTACCACACCAAAGGAAGCAGTGGTGACAGTGACCCCACCGTTGAAACGTTCCTATGGCCCACCGTGATGTTTGTTTACCATCCAACCTGTTCATAAGGTCACATAGACATAAGGTCACATAGACATGGATGAAGGGAAACCATCACCTAAAATGATTCTTCAAAATGGATGAACGGTATGTATAAAAAAACATACATTACGGTGGGCCACACCCCTGACAGGACGGTTCGTCTCTGGGTAGGTCCCGGTGGGGGTCGTACCCAATCTGCACCAACCATACGGTGCGTTCAGGATTTTCATTTGTATTAGTGGGGTCCACGTCTCAGTGATCTAAGCCATTGGTATGGTGGGCCAACAAGTATATATGCCTGTTGCGCAAAATTTCCCCAGAAACGAAAGTCGTAGATACAGACCATTTGGCCAATGAAAACTATTGCTGTATTTTCATTTTAAACCGTTCCAGTCGGTGGTGGAAAAGCTCTATGGGCCCCACATAGCATTCCAACGCAGGAACTGCCTGCAAAAGCTTGCACAGGAAACCCGCTTCCAGTCGGTGGTGGAAAAGCTCTATGGGCCCCATCATATCGTACGATGTTTTAGAATCTCTGTGAGGAGTCAGAGAAGATCCGTGGATTCAGAGTAATTATCCTCTTGAGGAAGATATTGATTAATCTCATCACGTCCATCCCTGCGTCAACATCTGACCAACTTCACGACATCGATCAGATGGTGATGAGATCCGCCTACAACGAACCTCACTATATGTAGAGCATTCCTTTGCATGAATATGGAAGTCTGTTAATCCATTCATTTCCTAGAGTGGTCCAATAGTGAGTAAATCGACCTGATTTCTAGGCCAGGATATTCCCACATGGCTGATGATAGACGGCCGGAATGCCCCACACGATGTGCCACATGTGGAGTCGTGTACAGCGGCTAGAAATCTTCCCCCGGCTCCCGAGAGAATAATATAAGCGACATGCATCTTTGTACAGTATGCATGCAGATTTCCAATTCTGACAAGTAGGGTCCATTATTCTGCAATCCTGACCACTGTTCTTCTGTATTCCACTATGGGTGGGCCATACTTCTAAAATCTCCAAGACTGGAAGATCCTATCTACCAATAAAAGGACTATTTTTTCAGCTGAATGTGAATGACTGCTGTATTTCTCTTCTTAACCATCTGTTTTAGGCCACAAATCAAAATTACGACTGTTCCATAGGAGCAGCTTCTGAGGCATGGTCCATCAATGCAGGGAAGCAACAGATCAGTGGTCTAGATTACAGGATCATGGGCCCCACTTGTCAAAATTAAAAACACACATATGATGTACAAAGACATGGGTTGAATATCTTCTAGTTCTCTTCTGGGATCCTCCAAATTGAAACTTCTGAACTGCCGCAATACGTTTTTTGAAACTTCCAAGAAGCTGTTTATGTAATCATTACCAAGCACAAGCTGAGAAATTTGAAAATCCCATTACATATCTTCGAATTGCGGGACGAGCAGCTGCCTCTTCAACACCTCGTTCTCCTTCCTCAGTTTCATTATCTTCTGCTTCAATGTCTCCACATGACGGTTCGAAGTCGATTCCCGCTGCTGGTCCGCCTGCTTCGTTTTGCAAATCATCACTGCCGCAAACCAAAATAGTAATCAGGTAGCAGCTGAAAATCAAGATGGACTTGTTGGGTGCATTTGGACACAGTTGTATTTGGTTGCAATTACTAGTCTAATCACATGACAATGACCAAATTGCAATTTCCTACCCACCTTTCATATTGAAAGACCATCTGTCGTGTTTGGATGCACTGCTGAATTGAATTACAATTATTACTAACAAAGTGTAAATGTTGCATTTTTTGCTTCCTTGTATTCATATTGAGTCTGGGTTCCAAATTGAAATTGTATTACTTCCAAGTTGGGGTAGCAACTGGACTTGAATACTACCTCATTAGAAATCTCTTCATTGAACTGATTTTTGCAATTCAGTTCACTTCTGCATCCAAACATGCCATTGTTATACAGATTCTCTCATGAAACTATATTCATACAACCATTGGAACTGTTTAGCTGAGAAATGATCTCCTGAAGCCAAATCAAAATTTGACAGCTCAAATTGTAAAAGAGGAATTATAGGGTCCTCATCAGCGAACTTATACAGGTGGGGCGTATGATTTGGTGATCCAATCTGTTGGTCTGTTTGACCCAAATGGAGGCGGCCAAGAACTCTCCAAGAATGGAAGAACTTAAAGCTTTGATATTTGGCTCCTTTTCCCATTGAATGTGGTCTGTTGTTGTGTTCTTTCTCTTGACTGTCTTCATAGGTCACTGTATCAAAGTGTTGGGATCTTCTTTGAGGGTAACCTCCATCCATCAAGAGACAAAGCGGTTTGGATCAACAAACCATGGGTTCCACATGTACAAAGTCCAGAACGTTAGAAAACATTACGTTTGCCAATGATCAAAGCTCTACTGACTGTAAAATCGGAACATACGTTGTGAGGATTCCTGCCCATACATTCTAAACAAACAAAACAGCTATTTTAAGATATGGGCTACCTTATTCTCACATGACACATCAAATCCTAAGAAATGATTTTAGCATTAAAGTGGCCTAAATGCCTTAGGTATAGGCATTTGCGTGCTTTTATCAATAGCTTTTACCTGAAAAGTGGGGTAAATGCCATAAGAATTGGCATTTAGGCACCCTTTACTTAAAAGAGTTCTAATTTGAAAAGCAGACAAAATGCCTTAGGGATTCGCATTCAGGTCTTTTAACTAGTGTCTTAACTTGGAAAGTGGGCCAAATGACAAGCATAGGCATTTAGATGCCTTTAACTAGAGTTTCAAATTGAAAGTATAAATGCCCAAGGTTTAGGCATTTAGGTGCCTTAAATTAGAGTTCTAACATTAAAATTGAGCTAAATGCCTCAAGATTGGCATTTAGGAGCATTTACATAGGGGTTGAACTTGAAAAGTGGGCAAAATCCCTTGTATGGGCATTACAGTGTGACGAGGACATCCGCGCCCGTCCGTTCAAGTGTACGCAAGGAGGAGGCGAGCACTGGTGTCCTTATGGTTGGATGACTTGTACATGGGGTCCGCTAGGCCTGGGTCTTCATGAGGAGCATCGGGCCGTTGATCTTCATCGATATATCATTTTGACTGTTGGATCGCAATTGGGACCATCATCACCGTCAGATCATGATCGTGACCACTTGTGGGGCCTGATGGATGATACATAGGCCATTCAATGGTGTAGGGTTGATCTTAGGATTTCTTTTATAGTTTGATTTATGTTTTAGAACATTTATGAGAGATGTATTACCTTTTTTTCTTAGAATAGGGGTGATTTAGTAGAAGTACACTACACAGGGTTGTTCTTGTAATTTTCAAAACTTGCTGCGACTATAAAAGAAAGGGGGGGCGTGTGACCTCTCTATGGTAGATTATCTTCTTCAGAAACTCTATTGTTTACTCTCTTTCAGCGATGTAAAGACAAGTTCCAAGCGATTTGGAACAAAGATCGACGCGAAGCCCTTCTTCAATTACAAGAGTGCAAAGCTTCCAACTATTGTTCATAGCTTATCTTCTCCATCCAATGTATTCCTTTAAGCTTTTCATCTTCTCTATTCCAAACCTCCAAAACCCTTCTAAAAACCTTCCCCATTCTTCCGCTTAACCTTCTCCATCTAAACCCCATCTTTGAGAACCCAGACCCTAGCCCCCAAGCCCCACACATGTGACCGTACGACCACATACGTGTGAAGCCTTAGCCTGGTTCGTGCAGTTTTGATGCAGGACCAATGCATGAACTAAGTAACATGTGAAATCAGATAACCGAATTAAGATATTTAACAAAAAAACACAAACGTCGCTATATTCATCACAAATATCATGAAAATCAAAAGAAAATCATGCGTAATCCTAACTTAAGCTACGAACATCATAACATAAGATCATTAAATAAAACGAAACTAGGATCTAAAGGATGTAGGGACATCCAATTAGCATAGAGTATAGTCTATTTTAAAATAGGAAACCTAATACATCCTAGGGTGAAAATTAAGGTTTGGGTAATTTGGGGAAAGTTAAGGATTTTAGGTTTAGGGTTAGGGTTTTGAGGATGGAGGAATGAGAAAGTTGGGTTTTGGAGAAAACGAAGATTTGGGATGAGAGAATTAATAACCTGAAGAGAATACCTGTATGGGCAAGAAAAGAGAAGATCGTGTGGAATAGATAGAGACCTCGCACCTCCGTTGATGAAGATTAGCCTCGCACCAATCTTCCTTACAAATCGCATGAAAGTATCTTCAAATTGCATGAAGATGGAAAAGAAAGCAATCGTTTTTCTCTTCTTTTTTTATAACGAAATTCCATGGGAGAGAAGTCACACGCCCCCCTCTTTTTATAGATCCAAGAAATTTCAAATTTACAATAATCCTCATGTCTTGTGAACTTTAACGAAAATAGCCCTAGTCTAAATAAAATCAACCAAAACACTCATAATGTGTCCAAAATCCAAATAGAAAATAATCAAAAGATAAATCCTAAAATATGATAAAATCTAAAACTGATGTGGACGACCAACAATTAATGGCCCGATCATGTGATCCATGTGATTAAATGGTCCGATCATCGCGTCCCTCCGATCCAACGGTCTGGATCACTCCATAAAGCAACTCATGTGGATCTTCCCAATGTGAGGTCTTCCAGATGCTCGCACATGTACATGGAGTCTTCAGCACGATCACGAGTACTCGCCTAGCCACAGGGAAAGTGGTGCAGTCCGCCTCTTCTTCTAATACGTACGTAAGGGTGTACGTGACGTGATGTCCTCATCAAGTTTCCCTCTTCCCCCTTTGCTTCACTTTTTCTATCACACCAAAACCCCTTTACCCCTTTACCCCTTACCCTAAACCCTAATCCTAACCCTAGATTCATTAATTTCCTATTTCCCCCAAATCCCCCAAACCCAAAATTCCTAATTAACCTAAAATCTCTAACATCCCACCACCCAAGACCCTAATTCCCTTTAATTAATACCTAAAGCCCTTAGCCAATTAAGCCAATTAAACCCAAATTTTGCCATTTCCCAAAATTCCCTAAACCCTAGGTAGTATTAGGTTTTCTTTTTTAAAATAAACTTGTTCCTGTGCTATTTGGATGTTCTTAAATCCATTAGATCCTAGCTTTAAGTATTTAATGATCATGCAAGGCGTTGTTTGTTAATTTTGGCCTAAATTATTCGTAGTTTCTTATTGGAATCTTGAGATGTTTGATGATTTTGGCATGTTTTGTGATTTCGATTAATTAATTTAATTTTCTAAATGATGTCACCTAAATATTTAACCCCATGCATTGTCCTACATCACAGTGCCTTCACTTGGAGTTTTAAATTGAGAAGTTGGTTGAATGCCTCAAGGATATGCATTTAGATGCCTTGGTGTTTTAAAATGAATAGGGGGATAAATGCCTTAAGGATATGGATTTAGGTGCCTTTTCATGGAGTTTGAACTTGAATGGTGGGCTAAATCCCTTAAAGAGTTCTAAATTGAGAAATTGGTTGAATGCCTTGAGGATATACATTTAGAAGCCTTGAAGTGTTTTAAAATGAAAGGGAGTTAAGCCCCATCCCTGTATTTTATAAAATAAACCCAAGTAGTTCGAGTGTAGTCGTCGATGAATGAAACATAGTACTTGTAGCCAAAATTAGAAGCGACAAGGGAATAAGTCCATACATACGAGCGAAAAGGGGTGAAAGGAGAGTCACATTTGTCATTAGAACAACAAAGATAAGAGAAGCACAAATATTTAGCGAGTTGACGAGTTTCACATTAATCATTTGCATGACTAGATGTAAACAAAAAAGGAAGTAATAACTTTAGCTACTAATTGGAATATGTCCTAGGCAACGATGCCAATACATAATTTGATTGGTAATTCGGCTTTAGCTTGTCTGGAGGGTAGGTCCAAAACTATCCATTGTTGAAAGAGGTAGAAGTGGCCTTGCTCACGACCACTCCTAATCCTCTATCCAATCCTCGAGTCTTGAAAAGCAATGTGAGAAAGGTTTCACACTACAGTTGAGAGACTGAGTAAGACAATCCACAAATAATAAATTAGATGACAAGTAGGGGACATGAAGAACTATAGATAAATGTAGAGATGGAGAGACGTGAATGGTTCCCACGCTTGCCACACTGGTGTGGGAACCATCAGCTGGTTTGACATGATTGGCATATGGGGATAATGATGACTAAGAGGGGAACTAGGAGTTTGTACTAGTCATATGATTTGAGGCTCCATTATCAATGATCTGGGATGTAATAGAAGAAGAAGTGGACACTAATTATGTAGATGTTGAGATACCTGACATGTAAAGGATATCCTAATGAGAAGAAGAGGCCCCTTCAAGCAAAGCTAGACAACGATGAAGATCTGCAA
The DNA here is from genome assembly GCA_030180095.1 of Magnolia changhungtana. NCBI lineage: Eukaryota > Viridiplantae > Streptophyta > Magnoliopsida > Magnoliales > Magnoliaceae > Magnolia > Magnolia changhungtana. The sequence goes on from JASAUF010000481.1 coordinate 3,427,066, forward strand.
ACTCTCCAGTTAGAGAACTATGAGTGCCACATAAAGATGTCAGGATGGAAGATGTATTAAAACTTGGATGTAAATGGGTCTTCACTATCAAACATAAATTAGACGGAGAGGTTGAGCGCTACAAGGTTCGTTTTGTGGCCAGAGGTTTTACTCAGACTCGGGGGATGGACTTCCACAAGACTTTTGCTCCTGCTGCGAAACTTAATTCTGTGCTCATGTTACTCTCCCTGGCTGCTAATTTATCATGGCCTCTCCATCAACTTGATGTCAAGAACGCATTTCTCCATGGGGACCTACATGAATAAGTGAATATGACACCTCCTCCGGGTTTCCTACTAGTTGTAGGGAGTAATAATGTTTGTAAGCTTTGCAAAGCCATTTATGATCTCAAGCAAACCTTGCGAGCTTCTTCGAACACTTCCGATGTACATTAGTGAAGTATGAATATTATAAAAAAAATAAATAAATATTAAAGTATGAATATTCGCAAAGATGTAGTGACCATATATTATTCAAATGTGTTGTCGGTCTCTTTATTGTTATTGTAAATGTAGATGACATCATTGTCACCAGTGAAGATTAGTGAAGCTATCAAGTCGTTAAGGGGGTTTCTCATTATAGAACTTGATATTAAAGATCTTGGGTCTCTTGAATATTTATTGGGGATTGAAGTTGCAAGATCTCAACGTGGTATTGTCATTTCTCAAAAATAAATAAATAAATAAATAAATCCCCTTGATCTTCTCTGTGACTGTAGTCTTCTCGGTGTTAACCCTGTAGACACTCTTACTGAACAAAATCACGAACTCCAACTTGATAGTAATTAATTCTTTGGCTGATGTTAGTTTATATTAGCGTCTTGTCAGCAAATTCATCTATTTGACTATTACTCATCCTGACATTGCATATGCAGTTAATGTATTCAGTCAAGTCATGCATGCTCCCCACAAGAATTGCTTGGATACCCGTTACCTTATTTTGAATTATCTCAAAGGTGCATATGGACCAGGAATTCTTTATTCTCCACATGATCATTATTTTGATGTCTATACTACTGCAGACTGGGTTGGCTTTAGATTGTCATCTACTTCTGGATATTGCGCTTTGGTTGGTGGGAATCTGGTGACATGAAAGAGTAAAAAGCAATCTGTTGTGGCCCACTCTAGTGCTAAAGCCAAGTATTGAGCAATCCCTCATGGTGTATGGAAGCTACTAGGTTGAAGACCTTTTTAACCGAATTAGGAATCCCAATTTCTTCTCCTAGGATGCCACACAATGACAATCTTATAGCTATTCATATCTCCACCCAGTTTATTATCAGCATACCCAAACATATCGAAGTTGATTGTCAAGTGGCTTCTAAGGATGCTTGCATCATGTCATATTAAAAGTCGAATGATCAACTCGTCAATTTTTTTTTTACAAAGGGCACTAGTTGTCACCATCTTCTTTGCCTGCACTCGAAGCTGGGCATGATTGATATCCATGCTCTAGCTTAAGGGAGAGTTTAGGGAATGTGAATTTATGTGTAAACGTGTGTGCATGTCAATTCCATTGTTGTATACCTACAAAACACTAAATGTACGTTCACATGTTAATATATACATGTGTTAGTCAAGCGGGACTAACACAAGTATTACATTTCTCTAAAAAGTCATGTTCATTTTCCTTCTCTCTCTTCTTACTCTTCTTCTTCACTCTCCCTCTCACTCTCCATCTCTCACTCTTCTTTCTATTGTTTCTACTTTTTGCCCCTTTTTCAAGTTCAAAATCAAGATAAGGGCACCTAAATACCCATCCATGAGGAATTTAGCCCACTTCTCAAGTTAAAAACCAAGGGCACCTAAAAGCCCATCCTTGGGTCATTTATCACATTTTTCAAGTTAAAAATGCAGATGAGGACATCTAAATGCCCATTCTTGAGGCTTTTTACTCATTTTCAAGTTAAAAATCCAAGGGCATCAAAAAGCCCATCATTGAGGCATTTTTCCCCCTTTTTTCAAGTTAAGCACATAAATGCCCATCCTTGAGGAATTTTGAGTGCTTTTCAAGTTAAAAATCCACTTAAGAGCACCAAAATGCCAATCATTAAGGCATTTTGCACACTTTTCAAAATTTTAGGTAAGGACACCTAAATACACATAAATGAGGCATTTGCCCACTTTTTACGTTAAAATCAAGATACATGCACTTGAATGGCCATCCATGATGCATTGTGCTCCCTTTTCAAGATATAGATCCAAGTAAAGGAACCTAAATGCCCATCATTGAGGCGTTTTTCCCCCTTCTCAATGTATAAATTCAAGTTAAGGCTCCTAGATGTTCATCCTTATAGAACTTTGCTTACTTTTTAAGTAAAATATCACGGTTAAGAAATTGGAATGCATTTGAATTTTTCAAAATATTCGCAGGAGTATATGTGATATCCCAATTCAGCTTTAATGTCCTAACTTAGTGTACATATGTGATATTTAATAGAATGATTGTAATAAGTCCATTACAATATCTACTTTAGCAAAAAAATGAAGAAATTTTGAGTCTCGAATAGGCCACAAACGTAAGGATCACGAACAAGCAACTTGCCAACATTTTTTAGTTGTCCATTTAGATGGCCAACCTTTGGACGGTTTGGGTCATTATTTTGGTGTGATTTTATTAATGTACCCAATAATTGGATTGTTTTAGAGTATCATCAACGTGCCACATGTATGATGAACATGTGCATAACGACACCTTTGTTTACTCGTGCGACTCTCCAGGGGAGCTCAAAAAAGCATTTCACCCCATTTACTTCCAAATCCTCTCTTGTAGAAAGGATTTCATTTACATGCCTTTACTCCCATCCAGACATACCTCAAATGCCATTTACCTCCATTTACTCATAATTCCTCTCGTTTACCTCTATTTACTTCTATTCAAATGGCCCTTAATAAGAAAGGGCAATGTTTAAGTATAAAGGTAAAGAAAGATAAGTGAAATTTAATACTGTTACTTATATTATTTTACTAAAAGCATTAAAATAATTAACTATTTTTTAAATAGAAAAATGTAATAAATCATTGAAAACATTAATTAATTTTAATGTTGCAGTGAAAAATAACTCGTAACGTGCGCTACGTAGTGACACAGGACAACTAACCACTTGCTCTAAAAGCTCAAATTGATAGAGTGTAGCAAATCAATCCCTTATCTCATAGCCCAGGCCCCACATCCCATGGGTTAGCTCCTCAGTCGAATCCCCCTCGTGGGCCCTACGTCACATGGGTTCAACCTCACACGAGCCACCCACCTCACATGAGCGGGGCCCGCCTCACACGAGCGGCCTGCCTCAAGTGTGCCCCTATATCCCATAGGCCACCCCACTCGAGCCTAGTGTGAAAATGGCCCTACATTATGTAGTTTGTAGCCTATAGAAATTATCATGAAGCGTAGGCTACATGTGACTTGAGCTATTTTCATGAGCCATGTAGCGTTAAGGCTAAAGCTACGCTATGTACGCTACATAACGTAGCTATTTAAAACATTGGTAAATGCTCCTAAATGCCCATTTTGATGGCATTCATGCCACTTTTCCGCTTAATACTATACTTAAAGGCACCTAAATGCCCATCTTAAAGGTGTTTAACCAACTTTTTAAGTTAATAATGATGTGGAAGGCACCTAAATGCCTATCCTTAAGGCATTTAACCCACTTTCAAGTTAAATCTCTTGGGAGAGTGTCTAGGCCTAAATCTAAATCTAATAAGCTCCATAAGCACGTGGTCTTCTGTCATCTTAGATAAACTGATAAGAATTAAGAAGCAAATCCATGCATATATTGTCCTCGATAAGCTAATTTGATACCTCAAGTTAATCTGTATACATATAATATATAATCAATAATAAATTATTCATCCTTGCATAATTTATGGTAATCAATGTATTAAAACAATGTAAATCAAGAAAGTCATATATGCACGCATCCCATATCTGAAGATAAGATATGTTAAATACATCTAAAAATTTATGCGTAGGCTGTCAATCAGACCTGGGCCTAGATTGGATCCAGGCAGGTTCAATTTAGGTTGTTCAAAATCGGAACAATTTAAAATTTGCATTTAGGGTGCATAAGGTCAGGTTGGTTTAAGAGACCCTAGACCCAACCCATTTAGTAACAGGGGAACTTTCGATCGAGATCGAAATGGCGTCCAAATTCATAACCAGAACTGTTTATTGTCGGGTAGGGTGCAGAAACCCATCAGGTCCACCCGATGCATTTGCACCCCTAGAATTTTTACAACATTTGTAATGGCCATGGCCACTGATTTTGTCTGTGTTCTTGTTAATACTTACATTCTTTTTCTGCAATTTGGAGCTTCTTGATCAATTCACGTTTCTCTTCTTGTTCAACCAGGAGCCAATCCTTCAAATCTTGTATCTCATGATGATCTGTCACAAAAGATGCGCAACCTTATCTGCAGTTCTAATTTAACAAAAAGCCAAATCTACTATGCATCGAGTACCATTTAGTAAATGGTATGCTACAACTCACAAGAATGGCAAATATGCCATTTTGGAACAATCAAATGATAGGCCACAGCATGGATGCGCCAATGGTCAAACATTGCACTATTGGCTGTTTTGAATCATGATTGGTAGACTTTTCTTATGGATGGCTGTTTTGAACCATTTGATTGGTACACTTTTTTTTATGGATTGCCGCTCTAAACTTTTCCCAACTGTGCAAATATGGTTGATGAATCAGATAGCGAAGAATTTCCAATCAGTACAAATTTGGCTATAGCTCATTAAGCGGTGGTCTACTAATTGAAGGTCAAGATTCCATTTCCAAGTGCACCAACCAATGCTAGTGGGGTTGCTGCAGTTTGATAAACGGTAGTCGATGCACACTGGAACCTAAACTTTTATCAAAGCTTTAAAAAATAAAGACCTCACACTTTAACTCTACATCAACATTAACTTTTTCCAAGCTGTTGGTTAGGATATCTATTTGGCTCTTGCATGCAGATGAGTCCTGCCGGAGTTGGTTTATTGTAACTTCATTTGCTTGTTTTTGAAGTAGACAACATCTGGCAGGCACACCACAAAGTCATGTGCTAGAACCAAAGAAAGAATTCAGAGAGACGAATTTCTAGATAAATAAGAAAATCACCTTATTTTCTCCTCTAGCTCTGCAGTCTTCAATGCATGATTGTGTTTAAGCATTTCCATCGCTTTCCTATATTCCTGTTTAGAGGAATCATTTTCCCCACAATCATGGTCTTTATCTTCTTTCATTGGCTTATTAAATCAGGGCCCTGCGTGACTTACATCTTCCTTGTGGAGATGTTTGTCGTTGACCTTTTTCAGTTCTTCTTTCAAATTTTGGCACTTTGCATGACGCTCTAACTGTCTAACACAAATAATGATCAATGTAACAAGTAGATTGCTCTCGGATGAGTTGTGAGTGCACCTAAAATGAGGATGCAAGCACATGCCCACCACCCAAAATGAAAATGGGATGGCAATGCATCCTATTTGTTATTGTTGCATTCTCATTCTGAGGTACATTTTGCAGGAAGGGAGTGTTCCACGCATCCTGTGATTCCTATTTTGACAGATGAACCAAGCAGCTCTGATTCCTCAAAATGTAAATGGGCAAAAGTGTGTTTGCGGCTGTCTGCATTCTAGGAATATCCAAACAGCCTCCTACGGGCATGACTACAAGATTGTTTCCCTAAGGGACAGAGAAGTTGAAATTTTCAAGAACATTATTATCCTCAACAGGATTGCTTTTCTGTTTTTTCAAAAAGTATGACAGGAAGCATACCTGATTAGCAAGTTTAGTTAAAGACTCGGTGTACATCTTTGTTAGACGTTCATTATCTGCACACAAGTACTTTCTCAAATCAATTTCAGGCCACAATATTGGTAGGGTAGGTAGTCTAGATATCACCAAAAGACAGACCAGTTTGCCTTCTTCTTTGTCAGCAAAGTGCTTTTGGGAGGGGACAATGCTCGAGGAAAACTGGAAATTCGATCTTGTGGAAATTCTAAGTTTTGGGGGGGATCTTTTCATCCCCCTAGGTGTAAAGTGTTTCTCAAATGTGGGTCATCATGAGGGGTTAGGTCCTTGTCCTCCCCTCTTGTTTTTCTGTATTTCATCTGCTTGACCAATGCATAGCAGGTGGTGTGCTCCAACCTTTCTCCCAATAAAAAAAAGAAAAGGGACTAATATCTGCAAATGAGATCATGTTGCTTCCAGACAATATCTCATGATATAAGCAACTTTAAATTTCAAAAACTATCTCACGAAAACAAATTTTCAGAGGATCCTAATAAGAACTTGGTTGAAAATTTAAGCTTCAAGTCTCATGTTCCTTAGATGAGCTGGTAGTGTAGTGTGTGTGAGTGATCCAGGGTTCAATTCCTTGTAGTGTTTCCTTTCAAAAAAAGAAGAAGAAGAAGAAGAAGCTTCAAAGCACTAATTAGATGGCAATTCAGTCCTCTGTTAAGATGGTACTCCTGTATTATAGAGCTGTACATAGGATGTAAGGCAGTTCATGGGGTGTCAAGGAGTGGAAGCAAGCCCAGTTCCAAAACAAATTAGGTAGAACGGAAGAGAACATATTGAATAAGAGAAAATACAGTGCGAAGATTCTATGGTTGCAACTATATTGTAAGACATATCTCGACATGTTGAGCTAAATCAGACTACTCCGAAACCTGTCCTCAGATTGCTGCACGTAATTTCAAGAGCTTCACGCCTTCTAATTTCAACATCATAGCTTGACTTCAGCAATTGGAGCTCTGCAATCCCACCTTTGAATTCCTGATAGGCACAGATGTGTGCAGCACAAAGAATATTATGGAACGCTTTGACTGGATAAAAAATGAAATGTGTCTTACTGTAACCCCCATGCCCCTCTACACAGAGGACACCCACGCAGTTTATTAGGTGGGCCACACCATGTGGATGATCTGTTCCGAAAATCAGGCCAGTCCACTCACAGGCCGGGCCACATTTCCATGCTGAATCCTGACAGACAGAAATGTTTTCAAACAATCCACAGTTTTCATACAAACGTAGACTGCCTCATGAGTCAATCAGCCTGATTTCTGACCTCAGGGGTCATGAATTAGTGCGCCCCATGGCCCCCACCTGATGCACAGATCAGATGTCGCAGACACTTGCCAATCTCCCACATGATGAATCCAAACATCGTGAAGCAATTACAATGAAATAATTTCAACATCTGAGTGGTAATGCACAAATGGAGGGTCAAAAGAGAGCATTAACAATAGTCAATGTCTAACAGGAAAAACTACCACCATTCGGGCCGCTTGGGCCGTCCAATCCATTCAATTCTTGCACCGGAGACATCCACAAACGGCCCTCTAGATGAAATGTCCCATTCATTCGACCGTTACCTTACACGCCTGATTTTTGTGCAGGGCCCAAAATAACTATCCCATCCTCTAGGTAGATGTTAGCACAAGTTGTGCAAAGCACCCTGTTTTCTTTCTAGACATCCATTTGTTTCATATATTGGCCTACCACCTGATGGAAAGCCGGTATCTTGAACACATGTCTTTGAATGTGGATGAGCAGGGCTCTACATGATGGTGGTGGTGGTGGTGGTGGCGGCGGCGGCGGCGGCGGCGGTGATGCTGCTGATGCGGATGATGATGATAGGGGTGACAGTGGTGGAGGGACCCAGTTTTAGGGAGCCTGTGCAACAAAAAGCTGTGTGTGGAATACCATGATGTTTGTGTGAAATCCACTCCATCCATCATTTGTGCCGGCTCATGTTAGGATGTGATCCAGAGAATTGGGCAGACCCAAAACTCCCTGTGCCGCACCATGGGAAACAATCAGATGGGGATGCCCACCGTTGAAACCTTCTTGGGGCCCACCATGATGTTTTTTTTTTTTTTGGAAAAGTCACTGATTATATTAAAAGAAAAAAGGAAAACAGAAGATTGGTGGGGCCCACCATGATGTTTACATGCCATCCAACTCGTTCATAAGCTTAGTCCCACCAGGACGAGAGGAAAACACGAATATCAGCCTGATCCAAAACTTCAGTGGCCCCAGAAAGGTCTCGATGGCGGTCGCCCCCAGTTGAGCTTCCCATCTGCCTATTTAGGCATCTGAGTCCCAACATGGGCTGGCACAACCGACGGACGGAGTCGATTTCACACAAGCATCACGGTGGGCCCACAGAGCTTTCTGGTGTGAAATACCGTCCGCTGTGATGGTGATGATTATGGTGGTGAATCGGTGATGGTGGCAGCGATGACAATGACGATGATGATCAAATACAAGCAAGTAGGTTTTTGTGATTTCCTCCAAATACAAAACCCTAATTCTTTGACTGATAGTTGTTTCGTTTTCTTTCTTTCTGGGAAGGAATCGAAATCAGAAAACGGAGGATATTTGAAGATATCGGAAAAAAGGCGACCGCAAGCAGATGAATGAATCAGAACCGTCAGATCGATGGGAATAGGAATACCTGGTAGATGTGGTCGAAGTTCCGGAGTAGGGATTCCATTTCTTCGTCGCTGGTTGCCGCCATTTTCAGTTTCTCTGGAAAGCTCGGTTTTTTGTCTTTTTGAAACGGGCATACTTTATACTCGTGGACTCGAATTCGGTAGTGACCCCTGCTGTGGGCCCCATAATGATGTATGCTTTTTATCCATGCCGTCCATCCATTTTTTCAGCTCATTTAAGGACTTTATCCCAAAAATTAGCCAGATCTAAATCTCAAGTGAACCACACCACATGAAACGGTGGTGATTGAATATCTGCCAATAAAAACTTCTTGAGGCCATCATGCTGATATTTGTTTTTTTTTTTTTTCCACTTCATCCCGGTCTTTGTGACCTAATCAACATCCTTTTCAAATCCAGCCGTTAATCTGGCATCGATGTTCATGCCAACAGCTGTCGCCAGCCATTGGATAGAGTCCAACAACATGTCCTCACGAGCGGCAGTCGGCACACATGAAGGTAAGTTGAGCTCCTAAAGATGAATGACCCACATCCAAGCGGCCCGCATGATGGACGACCCACACATCCAAGGCGAGTTCGAGCTGGGTTAGCTACTGGCCGAGCCGAGCCAGTGCCAAGCCCGACTCGGTTCAACTAGTGTACAGCTCTGCATCAACTTAAAAGATGGCTTTACAGAGCGTTTACCTTAAGTCGGTTCAACTCGTGTACAGCTCTGCACGTGGGAACTTTAAAAGATGGCCTTATGGTTTATGCAGCGTTTACCTTCGCATGTGCACGTTAACACGCGGTACACTTTAAAGGTTTAATGATGACAAACATGGCACGCGTGTGAGTGCTCACACATTTGGCACGTGCGACCGTTTTAGCCCAGGCATATTGCTGATTGTCAAATTACTCAACAGTCCAAGTGCCAATGCACTTCAATCCCAGCCCTCTCTCGATTGATCAAAGTGCATTATTGACACTGATCATGATCATATGGACAGTAAAAAATCCAAAGTGCATTGTAGCCACTGACTGTGATCCTAACCGTTAATCTGGTGACCATCATATGGGCAATTAAAAATTCTATGCGCATCCAGAATGTAAACAGCAGTTTGGATGGTCTCGGAGGCCATGTATGCAAGCAGAGTACCATAGTTGGATAACCAGCCACTGTTCTATAAAAACAAGCACGTGCGCCAATTTAGAGGAACCAATGCCATTCACCATGGGTGGGACAGATGGAAATTCATATCAACCATCCATTCCGTGATGAGAATGCCATAAGCCATTTGCTAGTTCCAATGGCCCTGTTATCACATTGTACTGGCACAGGAAACCATGTAACGGTCGTATCCCAATATGGACCACACTACCCGTCCACCCCATTCATTACATTCGGATTTCCTCTGCTTTAGAGAGGATGTCATATAACATCCAACCGCATCAAATCAACACTGCGCATTTGGGTGGGCCACTCACGATTTCTACAGAAGCACATCCGAAAGTGCTGCAAACCCAGCAGCCCCACAAAAAATAAAATAAAAATGGAAAAGTCCACCGCAGTCATCTTCCAAAGCCATTAGAAATAAGTTGAAATGACTACCATTCACCAAACATAAACATCAGATTACAGCATTTACCAGAGGAGGTCCCTAAGAAATAGATGTCCTTAACCATGTCAGATCTAACCTAGTGATGGAACATCCAATCCGTCCATCCATGGTCCGTCCATTCACACGTGACCCTTACAGTCTTTTTAAGTGCCATATGAGACCAAATATATAAGTCGTTTCTCATTTCTCAGATCCATTGTTACAAGTATTATATGCCTGAGGAAAGAAGGCCCTTAAAATGGGATTTTGAGCTCTCCTCCCCTCCATCCATTCCCATCCTCTCTAAGAGGATGACAACTGCAATTCGCAACGGGCATGGGATCCATCACGACGTTTCGTGTCCATTGGCAGCACCTCCCTCTATGGCGAGGGGTTCTGGGTCAGCATCCATGGCATCCAGCTGCAAAACAGTAACAAGCCAAGAAGCATGAAAATAGAATAGAAGCATTCCCAAGTAGAAACTAAATCCTGATAATTCTACTTGTTGAGTGATCCTAACTCTTCACTTGGTGGCCATATCAGATGGACAGTTTAAAGGAAAAGGTCAATGGTCCAGAGCCGATGAGAAGCAGATAGTTAAGACCAACAGATATATGTGAATGTAAGGCTATGATCCATTGATAAGTGGCTGATGATTTCAACATTCTATTATGCCGCATATATAATAGATGAAGCCCAGGAACACTAAAAATACAATGGACAACCATAGAGATTGCTGATGATTTCAGGCTAATCCATTGATAAATGGCCGATGATTTCAACATTCCAGATTGCCACATGTATGCCGCATCTATAATGGATGAAGCACAAGAACACTAAAAATACAATGGACAACCATCAAGAGAGAGGGAGGGAGAGAGAGAGACCCCACGAGAGATCTCTTTACCTCATCATTCAGGTTGGCCAGAGGAATTGGGGATGTACCCGATCCGCCCTTCCCAAGGTCTCTCAGTATTCCCTGCATAGCTCTCGGTCTCAGAAGATGCACAAAGGAAACCATTTTTTTTCTTTTTTCTAAGAAGCGGAAACTATGAAAAAGGATGACAAGGCATCATCCAACATAGACAGGAACAAAAGCTCCCCTCGAAGGAACAACGGAAAGCAATTGCTGTCATGTTTTGCAAGATCACATTCGCAGAAAATTAAAAAAATACCAAAAGAAGCTTCCAAGAATACTAACCTTGTTTGCCCACTTAAGCCCACAGGCATTGCAAAGGGTCCTCGGACCATCAGGCCCACGGCGCATCATTGGAGTAGACTTGTTACTAATGCCACAGTGATGACATCTGAACAAAACCATATATCAAATGAAAACATTAAAAACCATTCAACAGTGACGGTAATGCTGCATGCATTTTAAATTAAAGCATTCTCTTGCTTTGAGATTCAAGCAAAAGTCGGATTGCAAATGACAAGCCAACATGAGAGAACCCAAGAGCTAACAAAATGATCATGTGCAACTTGTAATTGCAAAAGAGATAAGGTCTGATGTTATTACAGATTTAAGTATCGAGAAAATATAAATACGAACTCTTTATCTTAATAAATAATCCAGATTCACAATTGAAGTCCTGAGAATTGCAAACGTATTACTTTGGCATGGAGCATGGATTCAGTAGTGCATGTGGGCCCATGATGCGGTCAACCAGATAATGGACATGATGGAGGACCCAATAAGGATGGGGACCACACCAAAGATCTCCTGGATCTGAAGATGCTGAAATTAAGATATTTGGCCCATTCCCCATTAAATGTGGAACGTTGCTGTATTTCTTCATTCACTGTCTATATGTTGTTTGCCAAAGATATCAAAGGGTTAATATCTTGCAATAAATCAGGCTTTTGACTATCCGTCCATCCAAGTAGGCACCCACAATATCAACAAATAGGATCACTGAATCATGGATCCCACACGTTTGGAATACCATGCCTAGGAGAGACCCAGCTGGTCAGGGCAAGAAAATGGCCAAAGGCCATCTGCAGAGGAAAAGATTAAGGTTTACGACAGTCATTTGTATTTATAGAATGAGAAAAGCACCAGAACAACAAAATACAGTGAGCAGTCAACTCCAAATGAACTGAAAATAATATAGATATGAAAATAATAGTGATGGCCAAAGAACCAGTCCAATGCATTCATGACCAGAATAAGAAAAGGGTTGCAGCTGCACCATCTTACCCAGACACGGCGGACTCTGCCACTACACTTCCACACATCTGTACAGTTAGAGATGACCCAGAAAACATGTTTTTACATAAAATAGTTGAGCATTATTTTAGAAAAGGTATATATTTCAAATATATATATATATATATATATATATATATATATATATATATATATATATATATATATATATATATATATATTTGAAAGATCAAAAAAATTATTTTAGAAAAAGTTATAAGAAAAAAAAACTATTCTAGATAATTGACAATACATCTAGGACCACATAACTAGTATCATTGAAAGGGGGCTTGATTGATACCCTGGAAGAGTATGATGCTTGATACATAGGCACTCAGAAATGCAACACGTGGCATACATTAACACAAATTAAACTGGCTTAGTTGAGGAACCCACTGTCACTAAGTCACGGTCCCAAAATCGAGATTGGTCAAACAATCCTAACCTCTGATCTGAGGACACTAGTTGAAATTGGACCATAGGATATTTTTTTCATTTCCATCAAATAACTCAACACAAAACCAATAGATGATCAAACAAGCATAATTTTCTGTTCATTATACATCTAAACTGGGCCATAATTTGGACAGTTCAATGACCTGTATGCCACGTACACAATTTCTAAGTAATCTAGGTGCCTGCATAACCTCCATTGCACACTGCCAGTATAAAAGTTTTTAGTATTTAGAAAAACAAAGGGGCAAAAGTCAAAAAAAAAAAAAAAAAAGGATCCCCAAATACCCAGCCCTGTTTAGACGCAAAACAGGGCGTTTGTTTCTTGAAAGAAAATTTTGAAGTCTAGCATTGTTGTTAAATATTTAGTACAAATGAAAGACATGATCTGCAGGCAAACAAAAGTTTCATGAATGAGAAGGCACAGTTAGCATTTTCACCCTGAGTGCTCATCAACATTCACCTCTGCCATTCCTCATTGTGGCTAGCAGAAAACTGAAATGGCAGCAGAATAATATTACTGATCCAACCTTTCTATTAAGAGGGAGGCTCAAAATACTCTAGAACACAAAATCTAACACATCATGCGTAAGCATTCATCTTACACCATAAAACAATGTAACAAACCAAACTAAAAGAAAATTGCTGCCAAGACATCGCATAAGACAAATCCAGTTGAAGCAATTTAAATTACTAACATAGTGGTCTACCGAAAGATCAATCAAGAGCAGATTTCAAGCTCCTTTAACCCAACCTAGTCAATCGATCAACTTCACAAGTTGAAAATTCAGTGGGGAAACCTATATTTGCACTAATAAAGCAACACAATGTAAAAGGTGGTACAGGCTAATAAAAGCACATGGAAAACATGAGTTAGGATCTTACTCAGTCGCTCTTGGGGGGGATGCCTTTCTTGATAAAATCCAATTCTCATACTCTTCAGGTGTCTTTGATGAGGTGAACTGACCCTTGTATCGTTTCATCCTACAAAAGGCAAGGTTGATGAGTAATTTTGAGCAAAACATTTAGAAGCGAAAGAGAAAATAAAGTTATTAGAAACAAAATATGGAAAATAGGATGAATAGGAAAATCGAAGGTAACAATAAGCCAACGCACCTCATTGCAACCTGTTTGCGGACATTGTAGCGGACTTTCCTTTCATAATTTCGCTCTTTTCGCTTCTCACGGAACCTCATCAATGAAGCAACTCTCTCAGGCATATTCCCTTGAGCGTCAATTAGCACCTGGTTGAACGATTAGTAAGAATATATATTGATGACACTAAAACAACGAATTGAGACCAGTAACTTAATTGATAAGAAAGCACAAGAAGTCAGAGATGATACCCTATTATTATGATGTGGTATAGAAGCCACAGAAGAAGCTACTTCACGCCCACCCAATAATAAGAGCACTGCTTGAACCTGTGGAATATATTCAAAACAGGATGACATTCATCTTCTTGAATGACTCTATGGCAGCAAAGTGCAAAAAAAGATCCAATGAGAATGAATCCAAAAAACCATTTCAAATCTATTTGATAAGAAAAGAAACAAGAAGAGTAATGAAAGTGAAAACACAAAGCAATAGATCTGATTTTTAGTTAGTGATGCTTATCCATTTCATTAATAGATATTCTTGCCGAATATATCCAACTTTTTCCTAATAAAAAATTGTCATCGTTTAACGGAGAAATGGAAAAAAAAAAACAAAAAAACAAAAAAACAAAACAAAGAACATATCTACACATGACAGCCCACAAACAGACCAATGGCATATTACAACACCCAGAGTTGAGCAAATAATAGAAACAAAGTTCGCATTAAAAAGGGAACCTTTCAAAATGCAAATGGAATAAAAGCTCATAGTCACAGACACAACAGACACCACAGATACGTTGCACGCTACCACAAAACCCATAAATCGACATTTTTTTACTTCAATAAAAGAAATATTAGTTGGTAGAGAAAAATTACAGCTACCATTCTATCCAAAGGGCAGATATTGCCAAATTCAGCTAGATTATCTTCTCATCCTTCTAAGCTAAAAGTCCATCAGCTATCTCATTGCCTTCATATAATACGCGACTAAACTCAATTTTACAATCATTGTATACCCTTTCCGCATTAATTATACAAAGCCTTGCATGAGGAAAAGGTTTAGCAGTTTAGGATCTCCTAATCTTTTAAATCTCTCCTTGGGTGGACTCCACAAGCTTCAAAATTCAATCGAACTATTCCCAAGAGCTTCTGGTACATTTCCTCTTTAACATACTTGGAGGTAGGACTATTGCAACCATTTAAATGCAGATTTCCAGAACCCTAAGTCTTGGCCCTTAGCATCATCCTCTGTGGTCAAGAGAAAGGAATCCAGCCCATAATCTGTGCAATGGCCAAAGTAATTGCTATATGATGCATATTTAAAAATCATGGCATCATGTGCTTTCTTTGAAGGGTTAAACAAAGAATTATATTAAGAAGCATCTCAAAAGAATCCTATGATATTCATGACATTTCATGACCAATGAGTCTAATTTGGTGCATAGTGTCATGAAATTTGATGCAACCAAACTGACCCTTAAGAAAGGTTAAAATTAGATAAATTTATAATAAAAAATGATTGGAACTGGATTGGAACTGGAACGAAAGCCTCACTAATCCATCAACCACCTTATTTCTTCCCTTCAAGAGACAGTGAGCTCCTCTCATTTCCCTAATTCCCCCTTCCCCTTTTGACAAACATCAACCAGGGACGAAGCCCGTTTAATCAAATTGGATAATTGTGTGGTGCAAATAGCTGAATAAGTTCATTGTGGCCCACCAGACCATCACCTCTGCCTCATTGGAGTCAGTTTTTTTTTTTTTTAAAGGCAACAGAGAAAATGCATTAAGGAAGAAAAGCGTACAAAGGACTGCTGAGCTAGCAGCCAAAAAGAGAACATTAGGGACCTAAGAAAAGAAAATCGAAATCTTTTAAGCCCATTACATTGGTCACCCATTCTACAAGCATCTTTTTAGCATGAGAACCCACCAGACCATCACCTCTGCCTCATTGGAGTCAGTTTTCTCAGTCATTCTCAAAGAATGACGAGTTGGATAAGCTGGCTCTTTAATCAGGACTTCTGAAAGGGCCTGATCTTCAATCAGATATGATTGGATGATCCTCGGTTCTCGTGTTTTTAGACAGTGCCAATCCGCAGTTTTTTTTAAAATAGGTTTTACATTGCTCATCTTCAACCATTTAGGACTAAAAGAAGTCCCATTTCATGTGAAGAATGAAATGGAATAGGGGCAGATTGGAATGGCTTTTAGGTTCAGAAAAGGAGTAGAAAATTGGTTTCTTAGATGACCGGTTCAAAGTTAAGAAAAAGTTGCGGCACAGTTCATTGGATGTTTCTGGATTGACAAAGGGATAAGGAGGGCACTGAAATAGGTTCTTTTGCAGTAATTAAGGCTGGTTTATGGGGCTCAAAAAAGGTCAGAAATAAGGACTGCTGCGGATCTATTTGGGTGGTCTGAAGGCATTAGGCCTCAAGATTACGCTAATGCTGGCTGGGTGTAGGAGCAGGTTTTATAGTGCATGAGAGACTGATGGGTTATGTAGACTAGTATTATGGTAGACTGGGGTCATTGATTGGCAGAAAAGTTGGAATTGTTCTGGGTTATTTAGGACTGCCCACTGGTAGAGAAGTGGATGATTAGGCTATAACAGCCTATGGCTAAAGAAATTGAGCTGGTACATAGCTGGGTGACCCTCACATCAACTTGCAGACAAGACCACCACGAGCAAAATAGGAAAACAGCAAAAAGAGAAAATGCAACTACATCAGACACTGCGAAGGGAAAAACTCAGATACAGAACCCCCGGGTCAAAGAACAACTGAGCTGCCCAATGATCGCCATTCTTCTCCAGCCTCGCAAGAAAGAAATCAACTTTCAGTGTGCCCCAAAATTCCTCTATCATCATATCCCAAATCCATGAACAAAGCTGCAAATTTTCTTTAAATCTTTTGAAGAGGCTTTGCTATTGAAAATCTTCCCATTTCTTTCTTTCCAAACTGCCCACATTATAGCATGTGGATGTGGAAAACAAACACGGACTCAGCAAAAAAATGGAAAATCGCAAACTCCAGTCTGCGCATTCAAAACCTACACCATAACAATCACTAAAAATAATGTAATTTAACTAGCATTTTCAGGGAAAAGGATTTGAACATATGGTTCAAACCGTTCCCCGTAAGATTCAATTTGAAGCATAAGGTCCACATCCTTTTCCCATACAAGAGATTTAAAACATGGCATAAAGGGTTAATTCTACACGCAGATCTGGCAATCCTACTTATAATATCTAGACAAACACACAATATTTTCTTAGTGGCTCAACGGCCCAAAATTCAGAAAATAATGTACATTCAATTACGAACAAAGAACGAGAACAAGCAGTTACAACAGATATATATATATATATATATATATATATAGAGAGAGAGAGAGAGAGAGAGAGAGAGAGAGAGAGAGAGAGTGAGTGATCATGGCATGCCCTAAAATAAGAACAAAATTCAACATATACTGTGAGGCTGCAAAAAGAAACTGTTTCAAAAACCAATTAAAATGATGCAAAAAATCCATTGCAAATTCAATTCTCACTCATGACAGGTACACAAATTCCATTGCAAGATAATCATCAAATTCTATAACAAAAAAGGCAAAAGAACAAACAATTGCACTAGTAATAGTCTGAGAGATTATGATCACAGCATGCTGTTAAAAATAATTTTAAAAAAAGGAACGGAATTCAACATATACTGCAACCCCACAAAACGAGACTGCTTAAACTGCCAATCAAAGAGTAACTACACGATCCACCACCAAAATCATGATTTGGGAAGACATCCAAACGAGCCCTAGGATCTTAGTCGAAAATCAAGAAAAATCTTAAATAAACCTTTCCAACCCCCAAATTTTGAGTATGTAACTACATGCACTTGCAAAGATCATCAGAAATTGAAAATTAAAAAATAAAAAAGACAGAATCCGACTATCGGTAAATAAAAAGGAGGAGAAAAGGGTGGAAAGAAGAAGATACCTTTTCGGGGGCGACGGAGTCGAAAACGTAGACCTCGCCCTGGAACGAGAGCGTGAGCTGATTGGCGGTCTGGCTCCTGGTCACGACCCCGATGCGGTTGTTCTGTTGGAGATCCACGTCCAATCTCCCGGACCCACCACCACCTCCGGCGGCTGGATCTTCCTGGACCACGGCGACCGGCTCCTGCACGTAATGCACCTGGATCGGCTGCGCGGCGACGACCTGGATCAGCTGCGGCTGCTGCTGATCGACATGTCCACCATGCTGGTGGTCGTCCATCTGGCCTGGAAGGCTCATCGCAGCCGCAGCGGCGAGCATGTGGACGTGATCTTGCGTCTGGTACGGACCGGAGTGATGCTGCTGGTGGCCGTGGACGGCCTGGACCTTGACATCAGGGTTAGCGTTGTTGTTGTCGGCCATCTCGTATCAGATGGTGATCGAGAGATAGATCGGACGGCTAGAAATAGATCTGAGGGTGAAAAGAGAAGAGGATGAAGCGAGGCAGCAGATCTTGGGTGTTTTTAGATCCGACGGCTGAGATCGGTGGAGAAAACGGCAGATCGGATAGATCTGGGGTTTTGATCCATGAAGGTTGAAGGATGGGGAAGGAGATGAAGATCTGGAGAGGAAAGGAAGAAAACCCTAGATTTTATTAGATCTAGGGTTTGGAGATTGAAATCTACGGTCAGGATTTGGGGAGGGGTTGTTTCGGGAGAAGCGAATGGATAGGATTCTTTTTTAGGCCTATTGCAGAGAGAGAAAAAAAGACAGAGGGCTTTTTGGGCTTTTGCTGCAAAGAAAAAGTGGTAGGAACTATATAATACGCAGCGCATGCCATCCGATAGTTTACCTGGTTTTCCGATTTTAACTATTGGGACCCACAATTTTGTAATCTGAACCATTGCTCTGTTTTTATCTACCATGGATTGGATATGAGAAAAAAATTAATTAAAATAAACTGAAATACACACCAATAAATCAAATTTCTTATTAACCGTCCATTTGTAGAAACCGCATAAAATTTCTAATTTTTTATATATTGTACATGGTTCATTCACGTTGGTTTGCAACATATGAACGGTCTAGGTTACCGAATCATGGACCCCACTTTTCTGAATAAGAAACCCGCGTATGCTGTGCAAATACTCGAGCCTCCGTAAAGCAGATGAAGAGGTGGAGAGGGAAGAGGAAAGATGGAAGCCCAAGAACTAAATGCCCCTGGTGGTTCGTTATTTACAAAAATACCATGCAATGTATGAAAATCGCCAAGGGACCCCATTCTTCGCAAATATTGCGAAAATACCCGAAGCGTTAAACACATCAAAAGAGAGCCACGCGGATTCGCGCGAGGGAGCCAACAGGCGATCCGCCGGACATGTGCCGACGCAGTGGTATACGTGTAATCTAGAACGTTCATCAGCAGGAGTCTAACCTGACACGGACGCGGATTGCACGGTTACCCTGCCACCACCCACCTCCGAGGTGGCAGGGCTCTGTGGGGCCCACTGTAATGCATGTGTTTTAGGGACGGAAAAGGCATTCCTGTGCGGGGAACCGAACCTGTGGGCACCATGATGTTTGGGAGAAATCCACCCCGTCCACCCGTTTTGTGAGCTCATTTTAGTTAACGTGACCAAAAATTACTCAGATCCAAGACTCAAGTGGGCCACACCAGAGGATTGAGGACCACCGATGAAACATTGTAAAAATTTTGTATCAATCTGAGTTTTTAGGGGCCCGTTTGGGAGCTTGGATTCGAACCCTGGATTTGCAAGTTTGGCACCCTGGAGTGTGAATCAACTTTAATTCAAAGGTACTTGTCCATGGTATACTCACTGGGGTTTGAATTTAATTACTAAATCAACTTTAATATATCTAATTAGTGAGATGTGTAATTTTTGACACAATGGTTATGATAAATCTGCTGAAATATATACTTACTCGAAAATAATGAAATTTCAAATCTTGGATGGGCTACAAGCAGAAGATCATGTTTGAGCAACTAACTAATAATTTTTAATCGTTAATTTACATGGACAATGTTTGGACGGTGCTGGACAATGTTTGGACGATGCTACTCATCATTAGTGGGCCATGTGCCCGATAGAATGATAGTATATAGTGACACACATGTTACACCTGTAACTATTGGAATGATCTTAGGTGTAACATAAGCTCTCACTGTGGATTGCAAACCCCCTCAAAGAGACGATTGGAAACCCCTTGCAATTGAAACCCCCAGTTACTTTATGCCCCAAACAACTGGGGGATTTGAACCCCTTCAAATCCCCTCCAATCCACGGTGCCAAATGACCCCTAATGCTTCAATTCATTCCAGTGAGAGTAACCTTCCAAATTTAACGTCATAATGGTTTTAATGGTAGGAATTTCTTACCCTAGTTTTCCCATACACGTAATATATTAGCTTAATACAAATATTTTGTAAGCCCCATAAGTTTTCAATTGTAAGGATTTAATGCCCACTGTTTTCCAGTGATGTAGTCCACTTTAGTTTTAGATATGTTTCAATTTTAGACTGAGGACCTAAAATGACATGGCAAAATGGATAGGCCACTCGGAGAAACACACAAAAGTCCTACCACCATGGAGGTTGGTGGTGGCACAAGGACACTGCACGAGCCAACTTGCATTTATGTTTGGGTTGTCAAGTGGGCCTCACAAATTCCCACCACCGTTGATGTTGGTCACTGGACATGGTGAGATTTGATTTGGCATGTGTTGCTCTTGAAACTAACCACTTTTTAAGTTGCTTTTGTGGGATCATCTCATACAACAGCATGTGATTCAATCAAATCTTACCGTGTTAAGTTGTACTCTAGTTGGTCGTGCCAGGATCATTTCCTAATCTACAACTTTTCAAAAACTAGTTTGATTTAAGTTCAAGGGAATGTATAGTGACCCAATGTAGTAAGATTTAAATTGGCCACATGTTGCTCTTAGAAACAAGGCCGCACAAAGTATGTTTGAAAGTTATCGAGTATATGGTGCTCACCTATGATACCTAGACAGTCCGATCAAATCTCGCTACAATCACGTGACCTACACATGTGCGATTAGGTGTTTCTTGGGTAACACCAAACTCTATGAGGCCTGTCGTGGTGCCATTTCATTGGCTTATAAATGCCTTTAAGAGAAGAATTGAGTACAAGTACCCAATAATTTTTGAAAGCCGGTGGCCCCTCTCCAATAAGCATTGCAGGCCAATGAAATGGTGCAACGCTGGGCTACTTTGAGTTCAGTGTTACTCAAAACACTTAATCCAATCCAAAAAATTGAAAAAATTGGACATTAGTAAAAGTTATTAAATAGTCAACATTTAATACATATTTTCCTTTAACTAGATTAATGATTAACCAGTTTGCTAGTCAAATCATGTCTACAGTGGGGCCCATGTAATGAGAACCAAAATCTGCTGCACCCACTAGCATATTACCATATGCACCACCAACTGCCTCACAAATCGGATGGGGTTTGGCGGGTGACCCCAACACTATCAAACTAGTTGGTGTCAAAGCTCTATGGCCCATGATATTCGTGTTTTATTTAGGTTGTCCATTCATTTTGTTAGGTCATTTTAGTATATAAGTCCAAAATTTGAGATAGATCGAAAGTTGATATTTGTGTTTTCCCTTCATTTAGGCATGCGTGACCTGATGAATAAGTTTGATGGCAAATAAACATCACTTTAGGC
This sequence comes from Magnolia changhungtana, assembly GCA_030180095.1. Lineage (NCBI taxonomy): Eukaryota > Viridiplantae > Streptophyta > Magnoliopsida > Magnoliales > Magnoliaceae > Magnolia > Magnolia changhungtana. The sequence continues at coordinate 3,448,595 of JASAUF010000481.1, forward strand.
CCTCAGAAGGTTTAAAGGTGTGTGCACACCATTATTCCTGTTGTTTTTGTGGTGTGGTCCATTAAAGTTATGGATATGCTTTAATTTTGGACTCATGTCCTAAAATGAGATGACAAAAAAGATGAATGACATAGACAAAGTACATACATCATAGTGGGCCCACTGAGCTTCGAAAACAGCTAGCAGGATATTGTTGGGTCACTAGCCAAGCCCATCCCTCCCATCTCTTTCCTTGGGGAGCGTTTGGCACAAAGTATTAGATGCAATTAGGTAGGATAGAATTGCATCTGGTCTTGTGCAATTTCATCTGACATTTGGAAAGAATGGGAAAGGTTGGGATTAGATGGAAATGGTATTGTGTTTAGTCTTATGGAATTGCATTTAGTCCCATAGGAATTTTGTGGATTTTGAAATCAACTACACATGTGGGCCTCACAATGATGTATGCATTTATCCATGCTTTTTTTTTTTAATGTTTTTTTCGGTTCGCCCCCTTTCATGGCACTTGGACCTGCACAGGAAGAAGGAAAAAGGTGACCCTAGCTTTATCAGGGGACTCTCTGATGCTTAAGTCAGAATCTGGGTCTTAGAGTAAAGATTTTAAGGCGAGAGTTTATTGCATACCTTTCACCACGAAGGTGTTCTTATTTATAATGGCGTCGTACCCTATAGGGTTTCCGCAATAAGCGTAACTCCTAATCCCTTGGGATCTGTAATCTTTGATATTCCTGGATTTTCGGGGATCTCAATTTATCTCCCGAAAATCTCGAATGGAGATCCAGAGTTGTACTAGGTAATTACTTCCGGATATGTAGTATAGCTCGACCGACTCTTATCTCTTTAGCATGGTCATGTCGAGATAGGCTTTACGGCTAATCTCCGCCTACTCTATTGGCCGACTCAATTTATGAGTCGGACTAAAGCTTGGGCGGCTCTAGGGCCGACTGATCTTAGGTCAGTTTAGGCTTTCCTCTGTGAGGCTTTTGATTGAGCCTTGAAGTGCACTTCCTCTCTTAGAGATTTCGATTTATGGCTCAGGACATTTAGGCTACAGTTGAGTTAGGCGCCTTACGATCCGAGCTACATTTCTCCATTCAACGTTTGGGGGATTTGGGCTTTATTCGGACTCAGCGCTCGACGAGTTCGAGCCATTGCTCCACTGACTCTTCTGACCCTCAAACTGACTCAAGGACTTGTCATATTTTTTCCCCCAACACTTTCCACCCATATACACTGTTTAAACATGACATTTTGGTTATATATGTGTACAAGTGAACAACATCCGTTGTGAATTTGGACCGTTGATTACAATTCTATGGTCCACCAAACATGATTTTGTTTAATCAGGTGTTCTAAATAGCAAAAATTGTATCCCAAACATTGGATTAGATGATTACAATACCACGATATTTCCTAACATACAATCATTGTGCAATAATGATGTTAATCACATATAATACAACTCAATTCCACTTTTACCAAACATGCCAAGAATGTGCATTGCATTTCCACTCCGGCATATCCCATCCAAGACCATGACTGGGCGTACATTTTGGATAATGTAGCCCATGGAATACGTGCGGCCCATTAATTGCAAATCAGACCGATCAAATGAAAGAAAATGGATGGTCAGGAACTAGAATTCAACAAAAATAAAAAAATAAATAAATAGATAGCCACGACCTTTGAATAAGTGATTTCTGTCCGACGATCCATCAAGGTGGGGCTTCGTTCCTCGATAGCCTTTTATCCACGTAAATCTATGTATGTATTCTATATCCACGCTGTTCATCTGTTTTTTCATATCATTTTATGATATTAATCCAAAAAATTAAGTAGATCCAATTATCAAGCGGACCAAATCATATGAAATATCGGCGATTGAACCTTTTACCATTAAAAGCTTCTTTGAGTGCACCTTAATATTTCCTTAGTTCTTATTTTCCATCCAATCGGTTGATAAGGTCACGTGAGCGTGGATGAAGGGTTAAAACAAATATCGGCCTAATCAAAATATTTTATGGTCCATTAATGGTTAATCACCACTGTTTCCTATGGTATGGTCCACCTAATAATTGGATCTGCTGCATTTTTGGTATATCGCTCTAAAATGATCCGAAAAAGTGGATGGACGGCGTGGATACAGAATACATACATCATAGTGGGCTCAACGGTAAGGGCCGCACGCTCTTGAGTGAGCTGGGTTTCACCTAATCCGCTACCAAAAACGTAATCTTGGTCTTGAATGTGATTGAATAGAAATAGAGATGGAGACAGTATCCCACGCGGATTTTCGGGGTACAGGAAGTTCCTGTAGTTCGTAAGCTATGTGGGGCCTACAGATATTGCAGTGACAAATCCACTCCCTTCATCTATTTTTAAAGACCACAGTAGGATAGGAGTCTAAAACTCAGGCAGACCTAAAACTCATGCCAGCCACACCACACGAAACAGTGGGGATTGAACGACCACCGTTGAAAATACAGTGGGGCTAGAATTTTTGTATCAGGATGATATTCATGCCTACAATTTATTAGGTAAAAGCCCTTTGAACGGTTTGGATGGCATGTAAGCATCATAGTTCCACTGTTTTGTTTGGTGTGGCACACGTGAGTTTTGGATGTGCGCATTTTAGAATCTTTTCTTATTGTCGTTACTAAACTAATGGACGGAGCAGATTTGTCACAGGGATCTGTGGGCCCAACACAGCTTCCGACTACAGGAAATACCTTGGGGCAGAAGCAATCCGTATCATAGCCGTTCAATATTCGTCGAAGGAGATAGAAGTGGGCCCTCTTCGCAACAATGACTCTGGTGAGAGAAATTTTAGGTGAGATAGTGCTTGATACTCTAACAGTGTTGATGGATGATACGCAGGTCCGGGCACTAATAAATTGCATACTTTGAATGTAAGTAATTCAAATTAAATCGTCCGAATTAGGGGTCCCAGTATAGATATATCATGACCTCAAATTTACGGTTACTTGATTATTTGATTACCGGATTAAAATGAAAAATATCCAATGGTTCTATGTCAAAAAATCTATATCCCTGAATCAGATATTAGGATTTTTCTACAAGTCTAATTTCTGAAATTTGACTTAATAATAGTGGGTCCCACAATCTTGTCGGTTTAAGTTGTGGTAATTTATGCCGTGTATACAATTTCTGAATGCTTGCGTATCAAGCGACATACGCATCCAGAGTATCAAATAAGTTTACTCGCTCGCGTAAGATCTGTGGTCGGGCTTCGCATCGCACGTGCCGAACTGGATACGTGCGAAAGAACAAGGCCATTCGCCAAGTGGGTCAACCTCTCCACTGCTGCAAAAGAGTCCATTCGTGACGCAGGCCACGTGTGCATTAAGAAAATGGACGGTTTGAAAAAAATGGTGAATGGTCCATTTTCAACTCATAAACGTGTCTGGCCTGTGGGCCAGCACATTCATTGGTGGCAGCCCACCTGATGAATGGTATAGATATTGCAACTGCCGCAGACTCTCTCTCCCTCTCACGTGCGAATGTATTATACTTTCAATCTCTATTCCTAATTTAGAGCTGTATACAAACTTGGTTAACTTAGTTAATTAGGTTGACTCAAAATTGAGTTCCGGCCGAGTTAAGTTAATTTTTTTAACTTGAAAATTTTTGAGCCAAGTCTGAGTTAGACGGAGCTTAATTCCACTAGACTCGGAACTTGACTCAAACTTAACTCGGTTCCACTAAGATTAGATTCACTTAATCTAAATATTTTGTAATATTTAAATTTAAAAAAATATATATTATATAAATTAAAAACCTTAAAATTTAAACTCGAACTCAGCTCTTAGGTTCGAACTCAAACTCAACTCGAAAGATTGAACTCAAGCTCAGCTTGAACTGGCCCGAGCTGCTGACCGAGGCAAGCTAAGCTGGCCAATCAAGCTCGAGGACTGAGCCGAGTTGATTTCAAGCTAGGGTAGCCTGCTGGTTAAGTCGAGCCGATCTGGGCCAAACTTAATGCGGTTCAACTCATGTATAACTATAATTCCTATTAGGAGTGGGAGAGAACCTACAATTGATAATATCTCCATAACAGCCTAATTAGATAGTGTGGTCCATTTGAGATTTCAATCTCCTTCATTTTTGGGACATATTCATACCTATTGTCAACAATTCTTGCGAAAGTCAATCAAAGTGAGTTGCGTATGATCTAAATAAATATGCATATTATATTTAGAGAGTTGTGAAGATATATAAAAAGGATTCTATGATAGTACAACTAAAGCACATTGAGTAACACCACGTCATTTATTAAGTGGTCGATTGAATAATGGTTATGTAGAAGCAGTTACAAGACAGATGGCAAGAATAAAAGTAAAAAAAGTCATGCGATGTGAAGCAATTATAACAATCATCAGAATGGGAGAAGCATTCAAATGATCGAGGTAAAGATATAAATAGCAGAGGAATTAAATGCTTGGGGTAAAGCTATAAATAACATAGGAATTCAACGTAAAAATTTTGTCTCATACAAATCCAATCAAACTCAATATTATCTTTCAATTATCCTTTCAAATTATTCATCATATATATTTCTTAGTATAATCATTTATTTATCACTTGCAATTTATATTTAATAATGTAATTCATAGCAGTAATCGAGTAGTTAATAATATTAGCTGTAATTTGAATATACAAATCGTACACTAGATTCAATTATCCATTTATAAAGGTATTTCATAGTTAATTTTTATAACCGACTATAAAAATTCATTTCATATTTTCTTTTATTAGTATTGAAAAATCATTTTCTATGGAAGATAAAGGTGTAACCCATTATTATAAGATGAAACTTACTTTTAAAACATCGCTTGATTCTATTTACATAGTGAGTGATCGCACTTGATATTTGGTACCGTGGTTGGAGGGGATTGGAGGGGGTTTCCAATCCCCTGATTGTTTGGCAGCATAAAGTAACTGGGAATTTCAAATCCAAAGGGTTTCTAATCCCCTCTTTGAGAGAGTTTGCAATCCACGGTGAGAGCTTGGATTACACCTAAAATCATTTCAATAGTTGCAGGTGCAACATTTGTGTCACTATACACTGTCATTGTCTTAGGCACATGGCCCACTAATGATGATCAGTATCGTCCAAACATTGTCCATGTAAATCAGCACCATCCAAACACTGTCCAGCACTGTCCAAACATTGTTAATGTAAATCAACGATTAAAAATCGTTGGTTAGTCACTCAGACATGATCTTGTGCTTGTGGCCCATCCGAGACTTGGAATTTCATCATTCTCGGGCAAATCATATATTTCAGCAAGCTTATCACAACCATTGTATCAAAAATTACATGTCTCACTAATTAGAGATATTAGTTGATTTAGGGCGTGTTTGAACGGGCGCTGGATATCATCTTACGACGATATACGAGGGTTATCCCATTACTTCCCATCTCACCAGCTGTTTAGGCAGTCCATGTATGGGTGATGGCGCCGCCCTCGTAAACAGTGCCTTGAATTTCGATCGGATTTGGCGAATCCCTCCCCCTCTTTTCTCCATCCCACCAAATCCCATGGGATTCGCGATGGGATTGAAGGCTCTGCTTCAGACGGCAGGCGCAAGTGATTCGGTCGGCTGATGGAAGAGACGAGGCACTACGGTCTGGGAAGTGGTGCATGTCCATATAAGGTTCATGGCTGGTGAGGATAGGCAGAAGAGAAGCTTCAGGGTTTCATTGTCCGACTCCCTCACCGGCGTTGAGGTGGGTGTTCTTCGGTCGTCTTCATCACCCACGCTATACAGCCACAGTCGGACTACTTCGACCAACGGCATTATCAACCACGATGTTTGCAGTCCTTGTTGCAAAAAGTGAAGTGAATCTTCCTCCTCATCTTCATAAAGCCACAAGTTCACGGTCATCGATTGTAGGTAGGTACTCGAACCTGTACAAAAAAAAAAAAATGTGATTTCGCTACCTCTATCAGTTTAGGGCGTGTTTGGCCGGGTGGTTTAAGAGGGATTAGGAGGGATGGGATGATTTTGAAGGTTGCAGAGGATGTGTTGGTGGTTCTCCGTTATTATTGATGAAGATGTTTGCAAATATCAGATTTTGGATGGGATCAAACGAAGGCGAATCTGTCCGCCATTATTGCCATCCCACTATATCCCTCTGCCATTAGCATCATCCCACCATTTCACATTAAAACGTAAATAGTTGAATCCTTTCTTTTTAAATAACCGTAGAATATGTTATGCCTGTGATTATTTTGCACATGGATTTGTTGTCCCTGCACCAATTGGGAGATTTGGAATATAACCATGTAGGAGATTGTTGGTGCATGGACCGTGCGTATCTCCTCCACTTTGATATTCGACTAAGGCTGTATATACTACAATCTCTGTTTTGGGCATGAAGTATATATATCTCAACATCCTGCATATCACGAATGGATAGCGTGCATCCTCTTCTTTCTTAGCCAACTATTTATGAAATCCCAAATCTCAGTACATTCAACTTGCATTGTGGTTGCTTGGATATCTTTTTCAAATTGGTCTTGTAAGGTATTGCAATAAACTACTTTAATGTCTGTTTGAGTGTTTCTTGATTTCATGTAATGGGTATGAGATCTTCTTATGCTTTCTTATGAGGGCAAGAGAAATGCACATGATTTGATGTTTGTTGTTGTTGCTGTTGTCATAGATCTTGATGGAGTTGGGGAGTTGGGGTTTTTTTTCTCATCTTGTTTAAGATCATTGCAATAACAATTCATGGAATATGGAACTAACAGCTATAGAGAAACCACTGTTTGCATTGTGTATGTGTGTGTTTGTGTTTTCCTTCTTTAAAAAAAAAAAAAAGATAATGGATTGTTTAGGGAGTGTTTTTTCTTGGATTGAAATGGGTCAGATTTGTTTTTGGTTGATGGGTTTTGCATTTTTTTATTTCTTGGATCTTGAATGGATTTGGGTACTTGATTGTGAGGAGAAAAATATCATTAAAATGATTAAGAACAACAGTCGAAGAAAAACCAATTTTTGCATTGTGTGTGTGTGTGTTTTTTTTTTTAAAAAAAAACTTTAAAAATAATAATAATGTGTTGTTTGGGGTGGTTTTTTCTTTGATTGAAATGGGACAGATCTGTTTTTGGTTAATAGGTTTTTGTTATTTGTTGGATCCTGCATGGATTTGAGGGCTTGTTTTTTCTTTTGTAGTCAAAGACCATTCTAAGGAGAAAAAGATCATTAAAAGGACTAAGAACTACAGTTGAAGAAAATCCACTGGCTGCATTGTGTATGCTTGTGTGTGTGTGTTTTTCTTTTTCTCTTTTTTAAAATATAAATATAATAAGTTGTTTTCTTGGATGGAAATAGATAGGATATGTTGAGATATGCTTCATGCCCAAAACATTATCAGGAAGAAATTGCCGATAGTTGATGGCGAGGAATGAACAGATACCAAATACATTTCAATAAAACGGCTCCAAAAAATGATCAGGAAGGAATTGTCATCCTATGTAGCTTTTGATGGCTATTGCTGAGGGTTCGATGAAACAGTTGTAGAGTGAAATCTCTGTTAAACATATAAAGATAACTTGAAAAATCATATTAGCCCATTGTAACAATGTTGGCGATAGTGGAGTTGAACCTGAATTAGCTCGAGTAGTTCATTGAGCTGAGCTAGCCAAACAAAAAAAAAAAACAAAATCGACAACTCATTCAAATTGACAACTCATTCCAGGACATGTTTAAAGAAAATGAGACAATTCAAATTTAAGGAGATAAGAATGCAGGTGTTGATTAAACGCTCACCATAAAAACTTCACAAGGGACACATTAATGTTTATTTGTCATCCAACCTGTGACAGGACTTTCGTGGCCCCTCAAAAAAGTTTTTAATGAGTGGATTTCAACCCAACTTTGTAATCCTCTTGAGATTTTGAACTACCTCATTTGATCTGGCAAAATGGATATACAACACATGCATCAATGTGGACCCCAGTTCCACAAGCTTTTACCTTATCTCACTCAATCCGCGTTCGCCTAAGAAATGAACTCACACTCAAATGGATATCTATGTAATCAAGGAGTAAGGGAGTCATAGTCACACGTTAATTTTTGAAATAGATTTTGCTTTTCTTTTAAAACAAATCGTGTTTTAGAAGAGATGAAGGGTCTACTTCAACATAGTTTTTATTTCTTTTCTTTTTGTCTTTCTATTCTCTTTCTTGCTTTTTTTTTAAAAAATAAAAATAAAAATTATAATGGCAGATTAGAAAAGATGGGTCATCTGATTTAATCCTTTTCCTGTCCTTTTCATTACTGAATTCCAATCAAAACCCATAAATTCTTTGCTGGATTGTTGTTGAGAGTCGAGACTTCATCTTTACATTTCGGAAAATAAGTAGTTGTTTCTCACCTTTCTAACAAAAAAGTGGTTGTTTCTCAGTTTTAATTTTGTTGATTTTGGTATTAAAATTAAATTTATTTGGGTGTTGCTATTCTTGATCGAACAGTTATGAAGATAGATCTAATCACCCACTTCGATCCAGTTTCGGGTTAAATGTATCTTTGATTTTTTATGGTCCGTGAGAAAGTTTTAATTCGAGTGGTGGTTTAGACAATACCCATTTAATTCGAGAGATCATACGTATTAGAGGAAATTAATTAGTTTAGACAATACCCGTTTCTTCGTGTTATTCATAATTTACCTTTTCATGTTAAAAAAATCAACGAAACTAGATACAGACATTTGATGTTAGTAACACCGTACCAAAAGAAACATTCATATATGCTGAACTTAGTAACACCATACCAAAAGACATATTCATAAGACATTTGATCTTATGGATTTCTTGTAATTCAATAATTTTAAGTTTAAAAAAAAATGGTAATGGTGTGGTTGTTTGAAAAAAAAAAAAAAACAAAGTGATGAGCAGGCGCGTCATCTTGGAGAAAGAGGCCGTGGATTCCAAACTTCCTTCAATGGACCAAACGGGAGTGTATGTATTACAATATATGTTTCATTCCTGTTCATTATTTCAGTATAAATTAGATGTGATTCTGTTAAGAATGAAGAAATGTTGTCCAAATGATCCTGCATTAGAAACAACCCCTTTCCAGATTTCATATGGATGGTCTTGTTCCAATTCTTTTGAATACAGCCCTGGATATCGCGAAATAATGGATGTGTTAGCCTTGTTTAGATCGGATTAAAGGCGTCAATCACCTCTGACTCTATTGACAGGACAATCCAAAGAAGTTGTCTCCTATGATGTTATGGAATTGCAATTAAAATCAATTTTTTTTTACACACGCACAGACCCCACACACTCACGCTAGTGGAATTTCACCACTATGGGTACTCGAACCCTTGACCGGGAGTTGAAACTCCTGAGAGTTTACCACCCGAGCAAGAGTAAGGACCCAATTAAAATCAATTTTTTTAATTGCAAGTAATGGTAGTAAATCACAATGCACAAACTCGGGCAGTAAGAATAATGTGGATATTTATTAAACCTACCTCCGAACATGTAAGTGTAGGTGACCTGGTCAAATGGATAACGAAGAGGATGAGAAAAATTTGAGGGTCGTTGTCATTCAAGCGATGGAAGTTTGTGTGGCGGTGGTTGGAGAATACTGCCGAGCTTACATGTTCAAACAACCAGTACATTATGGGGATGATGAGCGGGCACGGTTCATCAACTCGATTATTCGGGCTACTGACCAAAACTGTGTTACCCAACTCAGGATGAGTCGAGAAGCATTTTTTATGTTATGTTATAAACTCTGCGAGAAGACACTTATATGTGATAATCAGAATGTCGTTTTAGAAGAACAAGTCGTTATTTTTCTTCACACGGTGGATCATAACGTTCGCAATCGTGTAATAAGGCATCGTTTCATTCGATCGGGTGAAACTGTTAGCCGACATTTTTATCGCGTTCTTGATGCGTTGGTGTTGCTATACCCTGATTACGTTAAATAGGCTGGACAAGAGACACCAACCGAGATCCAAACAAATCTAAATTGGGCTTCATATTTTCAGGTATAAGTATTTTTAAAGGACTCTTTGTGTCTATTGTTCTTTTTTGTCCATCAATTAATAACTATCCGCCGGCTAAAATTACATGTAACACATCTAGCAGTGTGTTGGTGCAATTGAAGGGACACATATTCATGCGCACGTTCTAACACCCAATCATGCTAGCTTCCGCAACAAGAAAGGGGTTATGTCTCAAAATGTACTTGTTGCCTGTTCATTTGATATGAAGATTTTGTATCTGCTAGCCGGTTGGGAAGGTTCTGCATCAGATGCGAGGGTGCTACACAATGCATTGACTCGAACCGATGATCCTTTGACAGTCCCAAACGGTAGATCACCAAATTTGTTGCCTTGAAATTCAATTTGCTAATGAATGTTTTAAATGATACTCTTAATTTAATATTAATTCTAATGTGTAGAAAAATATTATGTTGTCGACGCTGGATATGCTTATTCGCTAGGATTTATGGCTCCATACCGCGATGTTCGATACCATTTGCAATAGTATCGAACTAGGAGAGCATCGTCGAACATGAGGGACCTGTTTAATTATCGTCATGCCCAGTTGCGTAATGCAATTGAACATTGTTTTGGCTTAGTGAAGGGTAAATTTCCAATACTGAAGACGGCGATGCAGTATCCATTTGAAATACAAGTGAAATTTGTCATTGCTTGCTTTGTCTTACATAATTTCATACGATCTGATATTGAGTGCCATGAAGATCTACAGGATGCTGGTATATCAGTAGGCGACATGGAGGGTAACCCTACACCCACCGAGGTCTCCACAAATGACTAGCGGCAGTGGTTATTTCGATCGAATCAACTGGAGAAAGAAGCGTGGATTAGGGCGCGCGATGTCATCGTAGAACGAATGTGGGCAGATGCGCAATGTAATAGTAGGACTAGATAGCATATTAGATAGCCGTTACATTTTAATTTACTTTTTGCAAGTTCTATCTTGACGTATGAAGTGCTCTTCGACATACGTTTTGTATCTACATGCATCGATTAATGACTATTGCTATCGTGTTAATCAATCGTAGAATTTGCCCCTTACTCCGACGTTCTTTACGCATTGAACTTGGGAGGTTTGATTGTTTGAATAGCAGGGCACATAATTGTGTGTTGTGTGTAGGTGTAATGTCGGATAATTGTGTATCTGATACATCCATACCATATATTCGCCGGTTAGGTCCCCTGTTTTACCTACGTGATGTTCACTACGAGAAAAGACAGTCAAATCCCTTGCAAAACCCCTCTTCCAGGCAGCAAAGATCAAATGGAGCTCTCCAATGGATCAAGTTCTATTTAACACATTGCTGTAACAGATTGCACTGGGAAGGAAAGCCGACAACGGCTTTAAAAGAGAAGCTTATCAAGTTGTTGTCGAGTAAGTGACAAGACTAACAGAGGTTCTTATCAACTGCCAGAATGTACAAAACAGATTGCGATATCACAAAAAGGAGTACAATGACGTCAGGGACATGCTTGCTACCAGTGGATTTGGCTGGGACAATGAGCGTATGGTGGTCACTGCACCAGACGAAGTATGAGAATAACATATCAAGATATTAAAAAATCTAGTTCTGGTATATCTGTCTATCCCACGTATAAGCTTTCAACCCTAAACCTCCGATTATATAAATATGAATACATCGAATTAATGCGGGCTATTCTGTTTTTGTAGTCACACCCGCGCGCTGAGAGACTTCGGGGCAAGAGAATCGAGCGAATGGATGACCTAGGGGTTATCGTTGGCTCTGATCAAGCGAATAGACGTCATGTATAAGGATCAAGGACAATGGCTGCATCCTCATCTAGGGTTAATCGAGATTTGAATGAGACTAAGACGAAGTTAGATTAAGATCTCGACGATCATGTTGACCTCTCAGAGGATACATTAGGGGATTCTACAGGGACCATGCAAGGTCAATTTTCCTCAAACACACCGAGCATGCAAAATCGAATCTTTTCCGACACTCCTACTCACACATCTGATACTGATCATGGCCGCAGTGGGAGTGGGAGTAGCACCAAGAAGCGACAATGCCCACCTCATCCCTTTGATGTACTTGACGTATATATGAGGTATGTTGTAGAGGTTCTGCGTGACTTTGGCCTAGGAAAGAAAGTCAATCGAACTAGCAAAGTTTTGGATGTCCTCGAAGAGGTGCAGGGCCTAACCAAATCCGAGTTCATTGAAGTTGGTCAGCTGTTAAGCAGGGACGAGAAGCTCGCATCATTCTTTGTCAGCCTACACCCTGAGCGCCATGTGGATTTGTTAAAATAAACCCTCCAAGATAAGTTTGGTGATGGTGGTAGTAGTTCTGTGCGATGGGGTTTGTCTCATGATGATGCACTTTATGCTTCTAGACTTGTAATAACTAATATTTTATTTTGCTTCGTTGTGTGGATTGTGATTCTATTTATTTTTTTTTCCTTCTTTATTTTATTTTTTGGGTTGGTTTATATGTGGTAGGTTTACATATTCTGGATGACATTAAACTCGTTATAATTGATAACTATAATCGTTTCATATAATCATATCAGGTAGACATTCATGATATTAGCCATATCTAAAAATCATAAATTGCAAATATGTCAGCTCTAATACAAGTCTTCGACATTGGAGAAGATACGTATTAATAATATTCCTTTTAATACAATGCAATAGTCCCACCAACGCAAGTGTAAACTATATATTCATGTCAATTCCGTTTCTTGATTATTAGATACAGACATTTGTATCTAATACTATCTTATTCCGTTATCTTCTTTTCATATGCGTTCTTTTAATATGCTTGAGGTAATTTGTTTATGCAGATGAGGAAGGAGAAATATTACATCGTACTGGTTGGTTGTTGTGCAGGGATTTATCTATCTTGGGATGAGGCTAGATTGGAAGTAGAAGGGTATAGCGGCAGTAGGTTCTAGGCCTTCAAAAATTGGAAAGAAGCTACAACTTATTGAGAGAGTTATCATTGTGGCACCATTGCTCGACCAACTATAGGACCGACCAAAATTGAGGCACATGCATCTCTTTCTCGTGATGAGCTCGCCTCATGGAGGGTGTCATGATTGTCGACCCAACAGATGACCCGACCAATGGTTTCTCGAGCTACTTCAACTGATGATGTCGACGTCTCTAGGGGCGAAACGTTAGCTGCATTGCTAACGGGTATTGTAGTTTTGTTTTTTAATTCTTTATATCGTCATCAAACTTTAGTCACATGATTTCCCTACTAAACAATTTTCAGTATTAATTAAGCATACCATGATACTATGTTACATGGTATGCAATCCCTACTTTACCTTCGTATTTGATATACTTATCTTAATTGATGTATTTACGATTAAAGTGAAGTTAATGGCAGTAATATGCTGTCATTGAATAGATGGTGAGCGACAGTGATCGGTCTAGACCGACACTGTGGAGCGAAACTGATTTTCCCAGGTTACAAGGAGACAGATGGACGGTCCGGATCTTAACATTTTCATGAGAAAATGTTTTAAAATACATGTCGCGATCATCGATTAATTCATCATAAACAGGGTGGACCAAAGTTTGTAACATGCCCCACCTGGCAACTTCCCAGGCACAATCCCCACGTGGATGCGGATCGCATCGAAATGGGCCCCACCCCGTCTTTAGATGACCGACATAATTTTGGAAGTTGTACTGCATCTTTCGACTAAGGTTGTCTCAACTTCTTTTTTAGGAGGGATGGCCACCGAAAAAGTAACCTTGCCATCAAACGTATTTAGAAGGTCACATAGATGTGGATGTAGTGAAAACACAAATATCAACTTTTTCTTGTCACTGATGTAGCAACTTCACGTTTTTAATGGTGGAGATTTAATCCCCACTCCGTGGTCCACTTGAGACTTGCACGTGCCTCATTTTTAGAATCATATCTTAAAATTATGTGGGCATAAATATGAACGGGATGGATGGTACATCACGGTAGGCCCCATAGAGCAGTGCCCGGACATAGTATCATCTGAGCGGTGGTAGGACTCAATCCGTGTCCGCACGTAAAGTGTTTTTTTTTTTTTTTTTGTCGCTGACAACCTTGAATATATATAGCTATTCGGCCGGACTTCAAAAGCCATCCCACCACCTCTCAAACACGTTTGTTGTGGGATCATATCGGATCCACCCAATCCCACGAACTGTCCAAATGGGCGTGGACAGATCCCATGGGCTATCCTGTCCCATGGGATCAACCGACATCCACTGACACAGCCCCTACAACCTTAAAATTCATCCCATCCCTCTTAATCCCTCTAAATTCGCCCGGCCCAACATGCCCTAGGTAATTAAATTCAAATTCTTGTAAATACACTACGGATGTATACTTTTGGATTAAAGTTGATTCACACTCAATAGGATGCTAAACACACTGGGAGGGTTGCAAATCCAGGGGGTTTCTAACCCTGGAGGTTACGAATCCAGGGGTTACAAATCCACCCTCCCAAGCAGGCTATATATTTTCTTATCTCGATGCCTGGGTCATAGTTGTTTTGCTTGATTTGAGCGTAAATCCAATTACAAACGAACAACCATCAATAGTACAAAGCCTTAAAATGACCTGAAAAAAAACAAATGGACGGTGTTAATATACATCTCACATCGAATGGGCTGTTACTCGAGCCTCGGCCAGTCGTACGGCATATACAGCCCGAATATCAAGGGCGTGGCTTCAGTGGAACCGTGATCCACTGAGTTGGGGACTAACTTGATGTCTTTGCTTTACATCCATGCCGTCCATCCGTTCTGTCCAGCCGTTTTGAGAGATTATTAGAAAAATGAAGCAGATCCAAATCTAAGGTGGACCCATCACAGGAAACAATGGTGATTATCTATTATAAACTTTTTGTGGGCCACGAACTCAAGCTAATATCTGTGTGGTCCCTTTATCCAGGTCTTTGTGGCCTTATCGATAGTTTGGATGGAAAATAAAAATTCCGGCCCGACATAGTTTTTAACGGTGGATATTCAATCACCACTGTTTCCTGTGGTTTGGTCCACCTAAGATTTGAATCTGCTTTTTTTTTTTTTTTAATCACTACCTAAAATGAGCTTTTAAAACGGATATCAAGGCAGGCCCCACAAGCAGGGATCCACCGAAGCTATCTCATCTCATTGGATAACCAACCGCCACTCAAATAAAAGCGTGAAAAATTTACAACCGTGCATTTTGCACTTCTTCATTGAATGGCTGTCATTTACCAATCATGGTCGGTTTTGGATCATACGATATCTACTATGGATTTCTCTTTACGCAACGGTCCTTTGGATCATAGGTGGGTTCACGTGGGTCCCACATGGGAACTAGCACCATAATAAACTGAAAAGTAGTAGCGTACCTACCAACACGTCCGTGGAGCTTTCTCCACGCACATGCAAGCAAACCTACTAATACGGCTAACATATATACGATCCGATCTTTCCAAAAGGTGGGTCACTCTACTTAGATATCATATTCTAAAAATTATGATGTTTTAACCATCAATTGGGCCACAGAAAACGAAACAAACGGATGGATAGAAAAGCATTATTTCAACCGCAGATTTTTTTTCTACCTTGTGGTCCACTGTAGAGTGAAACAGCCTGATTATTTAGGAAGAAGATCCAATTAGCATGTCCCATCTTCCTGGAGCTTAATTTTTATCTCTTATTTCTGATCACACGTGGGTAGGCGAGTGGATGGACACGACTCTAAACGTGTGGAAGCTTATTAGAAAATCTAAGACCGTGTACTGACACTGAAGGGCGGATTTCACATTAATTTCCAACGTCTGCTAGCCAGGATTACGAGCATGGTTCGCTCAATATTTTCGCTCCTTCTGATCCATTAATTGATGATCCAGACGGTTGATTTTAAATTCACCATATATATGATCGTTTTAAAAATTTCAATCTATCATAGTTTTCATTCTCGATGGTAAAAAACTTACTGATCTACGAGAGAATTTTATAAAAATACTTATGATGATGGAAATGATCTTCTTCCCAAATTGATGATATCATACATAATATTATAGATGAACGGTCTGGATTATATCCTGGTGAGCCAAAGGGGCCGAACATATGGAATGAGCCTCACAGAGGATAGCCTTCTCGCAGACCACCTTAAAAAATCACTTCCAAATTAGAATTATTTTGTCTATGACTCGTGTCTTCAAACATCAAGCTCTGCATTTCAGCCTTGGGTTTTGCTAGGGTACAGTGTCCCGCACCAACAGTATGGTACGGTTGCTGCTTTTCTCCACCTGATTGTATTTTAATGATGATCTGAACTGTTCATGTTCTGGATCTATACTATCAGACCATGTTAAGAAAAAATTCGTTGAACGGGTGATTATATACGAAGATGGATATTCAATGGTTGAGATTCAAATATCATTATCATCATAGCAGCGTAATTATAAGATGATAGCTTCTATCTGATGGTACTGTGAATATGAACGTTTCAGATCAATCAAGGATGCAATAAAAGGGTGGAAACCAGCAACCGTACCATACTAGGTACAGGCCACCGCACCGTAGCAAAATCCCTCTGCCGCAGACCATGAAATCAACAAGGAGGGTATTTTAGTCATTTTATGTGCTAGTTGGGCCTTCTGAGTTTTGGACTGTTGACGGGTTGTCTCCGATCTCATACCCTATCGTCCTATCTTACTATCCTTCTGTGGCCAGGATGTTCGTTCGGTAAATGGCAGTCTCCAAAGTTAATCTGGACCACACAAACTGCAAGGTACACTCTGGATCTTTGAATGCAGCTCATTTGAAAAGTGATAGTGAGGTGAAGATTTCAACTACATGATTTTGGCTGTTGAAGGTGGACCACTAAACAGGATCAGTCAGCCGTCCATTTAATGGTCCTCAATTGGACAGCTAGGATCTTCAGATCAGTGTAGATTTTGGGACCTAAACATTCTACGGATTCGATCGGTTGAGCAGTTGGGGCCCTAATATATATATATATATATATATATATATATATATATATATATATATATATATATATATATATATAGAAAAGGTTTTATGGGGTCCACATAGCTTGACCTCATGGGACGGAAACGGATTGGCTACTCCCCCTGACACCAGCCCCGGAGCTGGTGGTCGGTGCTCTGTGGGCCCACCATGATGTATGTGTTTCATCCATTCCGTCCATCTATTTTTGTAGATCAAATTAAGGTACTACAAAAAAATGAGGTATATCCCAGTCTTAAGTAGACTACATTACAGGAAACAGTGGTTAATGAACTTCGACCGTTAAAAACTTTTTGGGGGCCATAAAAGTATTGGATCAAGTTGATCTTTGTTTTATCCCTTCATCTGGGTTTTTATGACCTAATCAACGGATTGGATGTCAAATAAACAGTACATCGGGCCTTAGGAGGATTTAAATGATTGATATCCAATCACTATTTTTTTCCAGTGGTGTGATCCACTTGAGATTTATATTCCTCCCTTTTTTTTAAATAAAAATATAAAATGATATTTAAAAGTGGATGAACGGAATGGATGAAACACATACATCATGGTGGGGCCCACAGAGCACCGACCACCAGCTCCGGGGCTGGTGTCAGGGGGAGTAGCCAATCCGTTTCCTCATGGGACGTCCCCATAAGCTCGAGCGCATAGTACACACATATATATATATACATGCTCATTGCACATGCACACCTTTGCACATGTGTTATGGGTGTCTAATCTGATCGGTCCATGTGATGCGGAATCTCATGAAATCGCAGGGGAAAAATTTTCACCACAATCTAAAATTTCGGTGGGCCATAGCAAAGAGAAATACAAATAAAGGGAGTAAACTGTTTTCACTTTTCATGGCCCACCAAAATTTTGGATCGAAGTAAAATTTGGGTGCAGAGGGTTTCATGAGGTGTTGCTTCACGTGGACTGTTCAAATTTTAGAATCACATCACATGATGAGTTCTCGCACAAGTTCGCACGAGTTTCGTGGGAACTGGTACCCAGCTCTCTCTCTCTCTCTCTCTCTCTCTCTCTCTCTCTCTCTCTCTCTCTATATATATATATATATATATATATATATATATATATATATATATATATGCTAACTTTACATCAATTCTTCTAATTTTTGTGAGAACTTTTTGAGAACTTATTTATAGAGATATTAGCCCAAAATTTGAACCATCCACCTAATGCAACACCTCATTAAACTCCTCTGTTTAAACTTTTACTCTGATCAAAACTTTAGTGGGCCATGACGAAAGAGAGAGGCACATCAAGGGAGAAATTTATTTCATTTTCTATGGCCTACTAGAGTTTTGGATCATGATAAAAGTTGGGCCTTAAGAGTTTTATAAGATGTTGTATAATGTTGACGGTTAAGATTTTGGGCTAATAGACTCGGAAATAAATTATCAAAAAGTTCTCACAAGAACTCATGAGAACTGATGCACACCCAAGCATTCCCCTCTCTCTCTATATATATTAATTACACACTCTCACACCCATACACAAACCACATGGGTTTTTGAACCCATGACCTTAGCATGGAAACACATTGTCTACCACTGAGGCATGAGTAGGAACCCAAAAGATAGCTTGATTTTGATCCAGTTGCGAATCTGGCCAAAATATCTTCTCCTACATTTTCTTCCCTGAAGATGTGGCACGGTTCTTATTGCTTAAGCTATTGGATCTTGATTTAACCTGGTCATGCTCATAAGATAAGTCACAGATAGCTGACTTATTTGGCTAGAAAAACTCCCAACCAAAGGGGGGCACATTTTGTGATGAGGATTGATGTTGATTGGACCCATTGGGACAAACTGGCCAAAAGGATATCCAATAAGTACACGGATTGCATGGTGAGGCCAACACTGTGCTTGGTGGTGTTGTGATGTGGCGAAATTTAATTGGATATATTCCAGTATTAGAGGTGGGTGCAGTTGAGTAGGTGCTCAACCAAACTCAGAAACATGTTTTGTGTGGCTCTATCTCTAACAACGGCACATGGCCTAATTAAATCCAGCCAGTTCACAACCGCTATGAGCTACATGGTGCCTTTATAACAAACTTCAATGACTAATAGGAACCTTCCACATCCAACTAGCAGAGAGACTAGAATGATAGGATGTTGAGTGAGAATACAATTACATGTTTGCAAGTTGGAAAGATGGTAAGGGCGTGTTTGATTTCCAATTTATACAGTTAATAACATGTGTTATTACTTACATTTGCATTTACCTTATCAAGCTATATCTTGATTTGAAGAGACTTTGAGAGCAAACTTGCCTGGAAAGTTAGGGACGAACAGAGAAAACAAGATTTTCATCTACTAATTATCCGTAGGGTCCACCATCATGTATACACTTGATCAACACCGTCCATCTGTTTGTCCCCCTCATTTTAAGGCAGGAGCCAAAAATAGGCAGATCCAAAGCTCAAGTGGACCGCATCACAGGAATCATGGGGAATTGAACACAGTTCAATTCTTCTTGTGGGGCGCAGAGGTTTTGGATCAAGCTGATATTTTTTTATTTCCCTTCATATATATCTTGTGAAGTAATGAACAGGTTTGATGATAGGTACACATATATGTGGGGCCCTAGGCTCATTTTAACTATCAGTGGTAGGCATTCAATTCTCCATTTTTCATGTGGTGTGGTCTCCTTGAGCTTTGTATCTTCTTCATTTTTCAATCATTTTTAAAGATGAGCACGCAGAATAGATGGATGGCATGGATTAGACATATACATAATGGTGGGGCCCACTTATAAGTACAATTCTATACCATTTCCCTGCATTTATTCACAGTTTCTTAGGTCCTTGGTATAAATCCTTCTCCTCAAATCACATGTAAAGAGTATTGATTACTGATTTACAATCCATTTACTAGTAGATGAAAATCAAATAGGTTCCAAGATAGAGTTACAAAAAGATGGCAATATATATATATATATATATATATATAGGAAAAGGTTATATGCCGTTGAGCTCATGGGAACTTCCCATGAGGTCGAGTTGTGTGGGCCCACCGTGATGCATTTCAAACATCTACCCCATCATTTAGACGCATCATTCCATAGTGGGCCTAGGACTGAAAAATCAAGTCAATCTGTAAATTACTGGGCCACACCACATACAAAAGTTGAGAGGGGTTAGCCTCCATTAAAACATTCATAATCATTTGTTGGGCCCACCGAGATCTGGTTCACAAATCCAGCCCATCCATTATGTGTATCCCACTCGGATGAGGGGTTAGACCAAGTTTTAGATGCATCCAAATTTCAGGTGGGCCCCACCAAGTGCCTTTATATGTTTCAAGCATGTCTTCACATGGTTTTAGATGGTATGGCCCACCTGAGTTCCGTAAATAGTTTATTTTTGAGATATCCCATAATTTAAAGGAGACCCATCAAACGCACGGTGTTGATGTTCGACATACATTATGGTAGGGCCCACACATGACCTCATGGGAAGTTTCCATGAGCTTGAATGCATACAACCTTTTTCATATATATATATATATATATATATATATATATATATATATATATATATATATATATATATATATATATATATATATATATAGAGTAAAATAACAATAATAACTTCCAACCTCTTGGATTATAAAATAATTATATATATCCAAGGATCCACTTGTACAAATTAGGAAGATCTATGCATGATTCATGAATACAACTGGAGAATCCCATCTTCATTCAGTTGAAGAATATAGCATGAAGAGTCAAATCTGAACTTTCTTTGATCTAGTTTTCAAGAGATGAGAAAGATGTAAATTGGTTTTGATTTCATCATAAAACTATGCCTATGAGACAAAGTAAATAACAGAATTTAACCAATCTCAGAGATGTATGAATGTCAGGAAGGATTCCATCATCCAAACATGTCCAAGGGGCGATGGTGAACAACAGGACTTCCTAACTTCATAATTAAATTAATGAAAAAGAAATACTCAAAGCTATTACAGATCTATTGTAATTTAGGTCACAACAAACCATTAAAAACTAAGACATTTCTTATAATCAAACTATAATCAAAATTAGTTCAAAAATCAAAATTAAATCAAAAGGCATAAAGGAAAGTCTCTCATCTCACTACAAGCTTCACCTCTTAGCTAGTTAAAAAAACCATAAACAAAATAAGAAAAACTCTAGACAGCCTCTTCACACTCAATCCTTGCTCCCTTGCTCATGTCCTCTGCTCGGATGCTTTCTCTCTGCTCTCTTCTCTTCTTATACGCATAAAGAAGGTCGGCTGGAGAGCTGGGAATGTGTGTAACCGGTAAGCACGTTATGCAACCATTCATTCGTTTTGACATGTGGCCCACCTTTGGCATTTGTTCTACCATGTGATCAAAAGAGTGTAACTCTCCTTATGGAAAATTCAAATTATTCTCACACACGTGTCAAAATGTGACACATGACTGGCCCTAACCCTCCCGCACACGTGTGAAATTTGCAAACCTTGCTATATTATATACGTAAAGAGTGTTACGTACGCTCCACACGCATGCACACAAATTATACACGTGTGATATATTATCAAACTGAATCATCCAAACAGTGAGCCACAGTGTAGATGGGGCATGATCGGCTTGGGTTGTTTATGACCGTTCATTGTAGACTTACCGATCCACCTGGTGGAATCACAAGTGAACTTTGTGTTACGATCCATCTAACGTGCAGGCGGTTTGGATTTTAAGTGCATGGGCACACTTGCATGTAGCAGATACAGTTCCTAACCATTGATAAATAACAAAATATAAGTGTGGTCCACTTGATGAATAGATATGGTTGATTTTTTGCCATTGTGATCCTCGTGGTGTAGCCAACAGATATCTGCAGGTTTAGATAACTCATGATCTAACGGGCTTAAGAGAACATCTGCCGTTTGTTACAAATCAGTATATTAGATTCTTTTAAATCTTCTAAAGTTGGTTACCATTGGATAATGAGAACCGGATCTAGTGAGGTCAGGAAACGGCGAGTTTGGTGAGCCCTGACGTGGCAAGATTTGGTTCGTCCAGCCCCTGCGTAAAGGACGCGGATTTCCTGTAAAACCCTTTGGCAGAAAGTTCCTGCGCTCGCAAGCCAGGTGGGGTCCACCGTGATATTTGCGATAAATCCACCTTCTCCATTAGTTTTACCATATTATTTTAGGACATAAGTTAAAAAATGAGGCAGATTTAGAAATTAAGTGGGCCACGCGACAGGAAAAAGTGGGTATGAAAGCACCTACCGTTGAAACCTCCAGAGGTCTTGCATGATGTTTATATGCCATCTAAACCGTTCATAAGGCCATTTCTATGGGATGAACTGAAAAAAAAAAAAAAAAAAATGACGGCAGATTTAGTTACAAAAATTCTTGCATGTCCCATATAATACATTTAATAACCTCTTGGATTGTGCAAGAAAAATGAAGAAAATTTTAGTTATTCCTATCTTGTCATATGTCCACAAGTAGGTAAATAGGAACTTTCTTGAGTGTTGGCTAGTCAAATTTGCAGCCCAAAACACTGGGTCCAGGTGTCCTGTATAGATAACGCAAAAGATTATTTAATAAAGAGAAGGTTTTAGTCCAACCAGTTGGACCACAAGTAATAGTCCACCTAGCAGATAACTTCCAACCTATTAAGCAAAATGCAGAATCCAATCTTTCCAATAGGTTGGGCCCCCCATGAGGATCACCTACTGCAAAAATCATCCCCATCCACTCATCAGGTGAATCACACCTAGAAAACAATGTCTAGCCATTAATAAATAGCAAAACAGAAGGGTCAGCCTCTCAATTAGCGGATTTAGCTAATTTTTGCATAAGAAAATCCTCATGATGGGGCGAACCTATTAGATAGATTGGATGTTAGAAGCACATGAAGGGCTGGAAGTTATCGACTAGGTGTATTGCGACTTATGGTCCAACCGGTTAGACTTGAAACCTTGTCTTGAAATTATAGATAAGCAAGAATTCTTGATTAAGATGGCAAAGGTTACGAGAGAAGTCAATGGTAAGTCAATGGTATATTTTTGTTTAATAAGAAGACGTCTCGTCTAGGGAGCTGTATGGTGAAAAGTTACAAGCCAAAGGACTTTACCTTTTGCAAGATGGAATATCTATTCTACTGGTTTCATATGTTTAAATGGGTAGATTGGGAAACTAACTATGGGTGTTTTTTTTTATATAAAAAAAATTAAATTATTATTTTATTTTATTTTTTTACACACACATACCTTTGACCGGGTATGTGTGTGAATTAATTAATTAATTAATTAATTTTTTTACACACACATACCCTTGACCAGGTATGGGTGTGTAAAATTTTTTTTTAAAAAAAATTAATTAATTAAAATTTTTTTTTATACCCCTATCTGGAGTATGCAAACCTTGAATCTAGAAAGTATAATGACTTGTGAATCAATAAGAAATAAATGAAAATTTGAGGTAATTCTATTGATGTATCTAAAATAGAATTACAATGCTTTAAATCAAAAGCTATTTTCACCTGGTGAACTAAAATAAAAATAAAAATATTAGCATGATTCAAAATCATGTTGCCTTACCAATGTTTCAACAGTAAATATTCAATTCCTACCATTTCCTAGCGTTTGGCCAACTTTAGATTTGGATTTGTCTCATTTTTTAGCTCACACCCTCAATTAAAGAGCTAGCAGAGCAGATAGACATGGTATATTTATCAGTGGAACTCATGATTTCCAGGTTAGGGCTTAAAATCAGATTGGTTGAACAATTCCAATGGATAAGTTTCATTTTTGGTTGTCCAATAAACGTTCAACAATGTGATATTTAGATAATCAAATAAGAGTAGGATTTGACTCATGATAGATCTAAATTGGTACGCATAGACAGCTTAGTTTGAATTACTTATATGCCATGTGTTTATGCTTGTTTTGACACACTTATGTAGGCTAATGAGATGTTGCTATGTGTTAGTATTATGTCCTAAATGATGGGTGAATTCCTCATCGTGTCCTCCGTTATTACTTAACATGCAATTTGGCACGACCAAATCAAATGGGTTTAAGAGACGCCACGAAACAACCAGGCCATATGTGGTGTGGATTAAGTTCAATAAGAGGAGTAAGAAACGTGCACACGAAAGATAACATTAAATGCTAAATTTCTATAAAAAAATATATATACTTTATAAAAAAAGTAAAGAGTCTCGTTAAAACAAATCTTTTTCTCAACATTAAATATCATAATTCTATCAAAAGGAGATATTTATCTAGCATTAAATGTTAAAGCCTTACTAAAAGCAATTCTCTGTTAATATTAAAGGCAAGTCGTAATGATTATAAGAATTTTTTAATGTAGGAGTCCAGAGACATTTGGACTTCGGCGGACACATGCGGGGTATATCTTTCTGGTACGCGTGGCCATATGCAATAAGCTGCACTTACGTGGAAGAATCAAGAAGATGTGCACAACCGAATATTTAGATCATTCACGATGCTAAAGACTACGTAATGTCACCGCCTCCCAAAAGCCTATAAAAATAACTATCGATGGAGAGCTCAATACCTCATGCGATTACAACCAAACACAACTTTATTTTTCTGTCCACTATGGACATTTATCATTTTATTTTACTTTAATTTATGTTTAACCCCCTATCGTTGCTTATGGTATGAGGATCTGGTTATTAGTTCTTAGTTTATCTCTTCACCATCCTTTTACGACATCCTATTAACTCATAAGGAAGATCGCTCAATTTTGAATGGAAGACTGTGGGGCTTTCCTGCTACGTATTAGGTGATTCTGCCGACTATCTCGATATGAAGTCTGACCTATATTAGATGGCGAATGGATAGTTTAATCATGACTGTCTCGCCATGTGCTTGGTTCTAAGACCATGAATATGTTGTCACCTCATTGACTATCTCGCCACAGAGCTTGATTTTGATTTCGCAATGAACAAATTGTTGAAGATCCTCCTTTTATCGAGCGTTAATATCCTATTCCGATTGAGCAACGAACAAACGTTTATGCCGCATATCACGATTGACCCCTACAAAGTTCAACCTCGATTGGACAATGAACGAATTGTTGTCTTTGTGTCGATCATGAGTGTCATTATTGTAAAACTCATTAATAAAATATAACTTTTGACTTATATTTATTTACTTATTTTTATTACTTTTACTACTAAATTATGATAACTAATTGCACTGAAAGAAAAAATCCTTAAAATCCTATACTTATGTATATTGCCACAAGGTAAAGGAAAAAAAACACACACACACACACATTTAAAGTGATTAACTAAATTTTCTTTCACAAATTAAAGCATAAAATTGATAGTTGAAAAGACCTTGAATCATCTCTAACATACCATTTGAATGTTTAAACGCAGGACCAACGATTCAATCAGCCCTTACATAAGCTAACCTCTAGCACGCATAGTCACATTATTCACACACGTATGTGTTGTATTTTATTTTATTGAAAAAAAATAAATTTAAAAAATAAAAGTTATTTTTAGAAAGTGAATAAATATATTAATTATTTAAACTTTTCATAAATAGTGTGTATAACCAGTCGGTAAAAGAATGGGTTTTTGCTTATGCAAACAGGGTTCAAATCTCCTCGAGGACGGTACGAAGCACAATCTGTGCAAGCAGCGTGGGTTGTAGGGCTGCTTGGGTGCTTTTTAACGCTTTATTAGGCGCACTTCGCACTTACGCATTGCGTAAGGAGCAATAAGAGCTTTAGTCTTTTTGGCACATGGTTCAAACTTTTTTGGGTCATAGTTCAACTGATATTAAACAGGAGTCTACTCTAATATTTTATTACTTTTTTTTATGATTGAGAGTAATTGTGACATGATTGTACATGTGGCACCTATGCCATGTATCGCTTATGTGGATATAGCTTTCCTCGTTGGATAACTACTCCTATCTGAATGGGCAAAGAAATAACTACTATAGGACAAAGAGTCATGTCATTTTATGGAAAGACAATTATTTG
Source organism: Magnolia changhungtana (assembly GCA_030180095.1). Taxonomy (NCBI): domain Eukaryota; kingdom Viridiplantae; phylum Streptophyta; class Magnoliopsida; order Magnoliales; family Magnoliaceae; genus Magnolia; species Magnolia changhungtana. Next base: position 3,474,643 of record JASAUF010000481.1, read on the forward strand.
CTGTGAATGAGTATGAATTTCTTAAAGAGACTCTTTAGTACCTCTTCAAAAAGAAATCCATAACTTTTCAATTGATATAAATCCTGGATACTATTATCCAAAAGAAAATACTCTTAATCCTTAAGATTATATTATTTTCTGTATAATTACTTTCGATTTGATCTCTTGCTGAGTTTTTTCTGAATGTTTTAAATTATATCGGTGTCAAAATTAAAGATCTGTTCATTACTTAAATATGTAAATTTTTGTGTTAAAAATCGGATGGAGAGTTCATTGTATCTAACTGTGTGAATTTTCGTGTTGAAAAGGATAGTAAATCTGTCTTGAAAAATTGACTATTCAAGTCGAGCTTTCGTTATTCGTTTTCTTCTGTCCTCTAATGTGTACAGTAAACACTTACTTTTCTAACCATGTGTATATACTTCAGTTACTTCCTCACACGTGTGGTGTACTATTTGATTGAACCGACAGCAAAACCACCACGTACGCAATTTCTCAGTCATTTATAACTGCCTGCGTGTTATCCGTTGCCCTGTTCCAGGGTCTCTAACGAGAGGGTGGTTTACGAGAACGACCCTCCGTAAAGGATTCCCAACCGTCCATACCAATTTGGAAGCAGTCCTGATTTTCGGGCTCGGTCTCCAAGGTGGGGCCCACCTGATGATCATTGGGATGTTCCACACAGTAGGCAGGTTGGCACGTGTAGAGGTTCGTGCGGGGTTAGCAGGGTTGCTGCGTTCGACTAGCCGTTGGGCTTGCCAGCTGTAGCATTCATGTGGTGGCTCTGGTCCTGAATGTAGAAGTAATTCCGTACGTCTGCCCCGACGTACGGTCTGTCGCTTTCAGTACGCTAACTGTTAAAGAGCAATGCTATTCGCAGCCTCGCATCTCACGCGCCAGATGCGTGCCGACGTGGTATACGTGCAAGAGATCCAGACTGTTCATCAGGAGGGCCCCATGAATATTGAGCAGTAGTTTAGAGATCTAGCAGTTATAAAAATCATCTGAGCCGCACGTGTAGTAAGAAACGAGGAACACGTGCAGGATCAGAACCGCTCATCAGGTGAATCCCATCGTTGAGCTGCCATATCGACAAAACAGTCCAATCCGATGGCAATCAGGTGGGCCACCATTGTAGAAAGCGTTTGGACCGATGGTTGGCTTCTGACACATCTGGATCAGTCTGAATTTTGAGACATGGACCTTACCCAACGAGAATCGCCGATGAACATCTCCAATCATACGCACGCGTTCCCTATCTTCTGTGTGAGTGCCATCACTCGCAAACATTTCATTTGGTACTCTGGCAGTGTGTGGATGATACGCAGACACCGAGAAATTGTACACGTGGCATTCAAGCAATTCAAATTGAATTTGGCGAATCATGTGTAAAATGGCATTGTTAACATTGAACGGACGGTTGAAATGGATAACATCCAACGGTCCTATCTCGGCAAACAAGTGTCCAAGGGACAACGGTTAGAATTGTTCGTCCAATCTGATTTTGATTGTGAGTTAATTACAGTAGACCCTACAATTTAAGCGGTTCAATTTGAGTTAAGGATGACATGTATACGATTTCTGAGTGCCTGCGTATCAAGCATTCTACGCTGCCAGAGTATCAAACAATTCCACAAGGTTCTTCTCAGGACCACATACCGCTATCAATGCAACCTAATCGGTGTGATTTGCGTGTCGTCGCCCATCTAGAATGGGCCCACAAGATGAACGGTCACAATCAACGTACCGCGCTCTTGTACCCTTCTCCTCAAATTTCAAATTTAGGTGAGTTATTTGATACTCCGACATAGTACAACGGTTGATACTCACGCACTCAAATTTTACAAGTGGCATACATTAGCCCGAATTAAAAGTTGTGGGGCCTACCTATGTCACACTCCCTAGATCAGATTAGTTGAACAATCCTAACCTTTGATTCATCGGCACTTGTTTGTTGTACGATCATTATTTTTCATTCTTAACCGTCCAATAAAATGTCCACTATCCGATAAAACGTGACTTTTGGGTCCTGACACACCAAGCCGAGACTCCTAATTTGAATTACCACATGCCACATATGTAATTTCCAAGCGCCTGTGTATGATCTATCGGCACTCCTAGAGTATTAAAGGTTTTCTACGAAATTTATACATGCATGCAATACTTGGAGAGGATGGCATCACAGGTGGGAACAGATTAGGTGCGGCCCGGGCCTCACCCAAGACGGTGCAGCCACTACCATGGGAACTTCCCATGAGGTCGACCTCATGGGAACTTCCCATGAGGTTGAGCTGTGTGGGCCCCAGTATGATGTTAGTTGAACATCTACTCCATCAGTCAGACGTACCATTCCATCGTGGGCCATGGGCTTAAAAATCAAGTCAATTCATGACTTAGGTGGGCCACGCCACATACAACATTGAGAGTGGGTTATCCTCCCATTAAAACTTTCATAATCATTTATCGGACCCACCTAGATGTGTTTAAAAAATCCAGCCCATTCATTGTGTGTGTCCCACTTTGATGAGGGGTCACACCAATTTCAACGGCATCCAAAACTCATGTGGGCCCCACAAGTGCTTTAATATGTTTTAGGCATGTCTTCACATAGTTTTAGATGGTATGGCCCACCTGAATTCCTTATATGGCTGATTTTTGGGATATCCCATCACCTAAAGAGAACCCATCAAATGCACGGTGTTGATTTTCTATACACATCACGGTGGAGCCCACATAGCTCCCTTATGGTACCATTCTACTATGCAAATCACATGTAAAAAGTAATAATTACCATTTTACAGTCCATTTACTAAGTAAATTGAAAATCAAACAGACCCTAAGATGGAGTTATAAAAAAGTTGTGGCATTATGTGATTGAAAACGAGGAAAACGAGGAACACGTGAAGGATAGAGCCGCTCATCAGGCGATTCCCATCGTTGAGGTGCCATATCAACCAAAAAGTTCAATCTGATGGCAATCAGGTGGGCCACGCTTGTACAAAGAGTTTTTACCGATGGTTGGCTTCTGGCCCATCTGGATCAGTCTGGATTTTGAGACATGGCGCTATCGGGATCGCCCGATGAGCATCTCCAATCATGCACACGTGTTCCCCATTTTCACGCGTGTGGTGAGCGCATCTTTCGCAAATATTTCCCTTGTTACTCTGACAGAGTGTGGATGATACGCAGACATTGAGAAATTGTAAACGTGGCATACAAGCCATACAATTTGAATAGGCCAAATCGGAAGCGGATTGGCTGGTGTACCACACACTAGCCATATAGCTTACGTGTCGTGGGAAGACGAGCACTGACACTCGTCGAGCTCCCACTTGTACGAACGGTTCAAAGGATATCAAAGTTACATAGACCCACGGTGATGTATTTATTATATTCACACCGTTCATCCATTTTTCGAGAGCATGTTAGATGATTATCCAAAAAATGAATCATATCCAAAGATCAACTGGACCACACTACAAATAGTAGCAGGATAATGATTTTCACTGTTAAAAAATTCGTAGGGCCACCGTAACGTTTATTTTCCATCTAATATGTTTATAAGGTCGCAAAAACCTATATGAAGAGGAAGAACAAATTTCATATTAATCCAAAACTTCAGTGATCCCTGAAAGGATAGGCATCCAATTCCCGACTGTTTTTTTTCAGTGTGATCCACTTGATAGTTAGATCTGTCTTATTTTTCGCCTCAAGCCTTGATACGAGCTGGCCAAATGTATGGACGGTTTGGATATAATTTGGATATAACACATACCTCATGCTTAGGCCACAGAACTTACTGACGTCAATACACCAGTTATATAGCTGGTCTGTGGTACACCAGCCAATCCGCTTCCGGCCAAATCATGTGTACTGGTTCAATAAAATTAAAATATTATAACTTTTATTTTAAAAAAATTATATACTATCGCATTGTAGACGTTCATTGGACGGTTGAAATGGATAATATCCAACGGTCCTACGTCAGCAAACGAGTGTCTAAGAATCAACGGTTAGAAGTGTTCGTCCAATCTGATTTTGATTTGAGTTAATTATAGTGGACCCCACAATTTAAGCGGTTTAATTTAAGGATGACACGTATAGGATTTCTGAGTGCCCGCGTGTCAAGCATGATAGGTGGCTAACAGTGAAGTGTGAACTGACAGTGGGTGTACTAACAAGCTAACTGAAATAAATAAATAAATAAATAAATTCGCAGGAGGACCACATGCGCCAATCAATGGATGCGATTCCTGACTGTGGGGCTCATTGTGATGTATTTGACTTACATCCACACCGTCCATCCGTTTTCCCAGCTCATTTTAGGGCATGGGGCCCAAAATTTCCGAGGATATTTTCGGTAAAAATCTTCTATTTCGAGGTTAGTTTTAAAAGAAGGAAAAAATAAAACATAAGAGGCAAGTGTACCTTACAACTGGTCGCAGAGAATCAATTCTCACATGCAAGAGGCAGAGAAAATGCGGAGGTATTCAGCCATTGAACTTTGCATGAAGTGGACCACACCAACATAAAGAAACAGAAGAAGAGGAATAAAACCAACGGTTTACATTCAAGATGAGAATGGCACATTTGTAGGATGACACATATACATATGACCTAAGGTCGGGTGGGGCCAGCTCGGGGTTAATGATTTGAGCCCAAGCCCACCTGAAAACTGGTGGGGGATGCATGCCACGCCAAAACTGGCCCCGGTCCGCGCCCAAACCAAAGCCTGGCTGCGTGGCCTATTGCCAACCCTTGTCTGATGGATTCTTCAGAATTATAGATTAATCAACGGTGTACAATTCGTCCTACCCACGCTTATACCCCAACCAGTCAGGACACTTCCATGATGAGGCCCACCTAAAGAAACCTGAACCATGTTCACATGCATGACCGTGTGTTCACGTCATAGGTGCAGATAATCCTTCTGTATCATTAGATACGGGAAACATCACCTTCCAGTCCGTGGGTCCCACAGGAGGGAAGCCATCACGTACTCCTCTTCAGCAATCAAAAGACCCATGAATTCACACCCGAATATTTGGAGGAGAACTGTATCTTTTGGTATATGCATGCACGATCGCTTCCCTGGAAATAATCCAACACTAATCTGTCATGTTCATCCATTTGTAGCCAGCGCTTCTTGATGGTCCCTGATCCCAATCGGATGGCTGTGATGAGAACACATAGTGACGGGTGTAAGTGCCAGGCACTGTATCATTTGCCTTCAGAAGTTCAAAAAATATTCCGCAATTATCTCATGGTTATTCAATGTACATGATCAGGAAGCACCACAGAATAAGATGGGCCATGATAAGGCCTACCAGCATTGATTGAATTACAACCGTATGATCCTGTTCGTTCATCGGGTGGGCACTGTAATCTATGCGCTTTAGTTCAAAAATTCATGCTGTCGGCCTTAATTTTGGGCCACGGCACACACGCCCCACCCGCTGAACGGCCAAGAGATCACACGACAATTAGTTTTCTTACAGGACACATCTATAGCACAAATCAATCACTGCACTTTGGATTCAAGCCACGCAGAACAGATATCAGCTCAACGGCCGTTTCCACCACAGGATTTGCTCATCGATCTTGCTCAAGTGCTCATCATCCAAACGCTTCCATGTCTTAATCCTCTTGACCCTTGCCCACGCCTTCTCTCCTTTTCCGAGCTCTGCCAATATCACCCTCGCTCTCCTCGGCCAGCCTGCTTTCCCGTAGCCATGGTATCCACAGCCACCCCCATAACAGAACCATATGCCATCAATCTCACCACAGAAGTCATTGTTGTGATCGTGTCCCATGAATACTGCCTTCACGTCTCCCATGGAAACAAGGGTTCTCACAACTCCTGAATTGACTGAAGAGCATGCTACCGCCTCCTGGAACTGACCCACCACCTGTTTTGACCAGAGCTGCCGGACCTCTGGAACCGGGATATGGAAGAATGCCAGGGCAGGTGGGATACCGTCAGATGGTGGTTCATCGCCAAGATTTCTTCCCTGCCAGTAACAAAACCCACCGGATTCCTCTCAGATCTTGTCTACTGTTGAACCTGCGACACGTTAATAAGAGCCAAACACAGGAAATGATCCTCTGCTACTCTAAATGCTAAATGAGATCAGTACATGAGGAGTCCTGAGGACAAGAACTGCGAAGTGGACTCATCCCAAACACAAGAACAAGGCAGATGCGTGTGAGATCTGGACCATTCACCATGCAGGCCCCACAGAATATGTGCCTTGCACTTAAAAAATCAGGCCAGTTTGCTCATGAGTGCATGAGAAATAGGACAATACTAATAACTGAGCAATGGTCCCCCCATTCAGCATAGATATGCATAGATTAGTCGACCCTTTTTAGGCACTGGGACATGGGCCTTGTTCATGAACAGCCAGGATCTCAGATGTGTGCTTTTCAAGTGTGGGGGAAGACCAAATGCCTGTGTACACTTAGCTGGCCGCAAAATGGAGACAGCATACATGGGCCCACGCATGTAGATGTGCCATAAAATGTGGCCGAAATACGCACTCATAATCACATTGCAGGGGCACACGTAAGTTGCATACTTGTATCAAGAGAAATATAGCACACTTCATGAAGTACCCAGTTCGGGAAATTTTTACTGTAGATTATGAACCACTGTTGTCAAAATCCTACAGTTTACAATTTGCGAAATACAATTTGAGTCAAATCTTAAGGAAAACATTTGAGTCGAATCTTAAAGAAAACGATTTGAATCCCACCTCTGAATCCTTTTTATATGAATCCCATGATTTACGATTCCAATTATTCTTGTTTTCTTCTATTTTAAGCTTCACTTGGCTTTCGTTTTATATTTTTAAATTGGTGTGCGCTTTAAGAATTATTGAGAAAAAAACTTTCAAAAAAAAAAGAATCACTTAGAAAAGGTAATTTTTAAAAACAAAAAAGGTAAATTATTTTATTTTGTTCTTTATAAGAGATTGAATGATATATATTCTCTTCAATGTTAAATTGTGGAGCCTTTTTTTTTTTTTTTTAATGATTTCTTACTTAACTAGTCAAAACACCAAATTGATGCATGACTTATCTAGAATGTTTTCATGGATGGTTACAATCATGTTAACTTATGTATTGTGGAATGATGGTTAGAAATCAAAGTATCTTCTTTTGTCAGTCTACAAAATCAAATGCCGATTTTCTAATATGATTCTATATTCAAGAAAGGTAACAAGGACATAATTATCAAAGGATCATTGTATGTTTTTAAGGAATTTTTTTTGAAAGAAAAAAAAAAAAAAGAAGAAGGAAAGATAAGAATCCTTTAACACTATCATGACATGGTATTATTACTAGGTGCATATTGATCGCAGAAACATGATTGCTAAGTTTTAAATTAATTAATTATATATTTTCATATTTTTAAGAAAATCATAAAAAAATCTTACGATTTATGATGCGATAACGATTTTGGCAACATTGTTATGAATAACCGTAATAGAGTACTAGACCAATCAAAGAGAGGCAAGTGTAGTCTTTAAAGGACTTTGAAAGAAAAAAAAAAAATCTGGACAAAATTTTGGACAAGTGATTTTAGACTCCTCTTGTCCTTCTTTGATTGGTTTACTACCCTATTAAGGTAGTTCACAATCTATTGTATCATTTTCCCTAAAGTTCATGCAATTCTTATGTCACTGGCACTGGTAGATTGTATTTGACAAATATAGCCTCTGGCATTTCAAAATGCATTTGACAAAAATTTGCTGTTGTTTTTATTGTTGTGTTTGTTGATAGTCTTATGAGGAGTGAAGTGCCTGCTATTGAACTATAGAGGAAAATAATAAGCACCGCCTACTTAACCAATGTTGTACCTGAAAATTGCACCATGCCAAGCCCCAAGAGGTTCTCAAAACCTGCATGCAATGCACCTAATACACATGCAAGTTTTCGAACATTATCTCCATTCTAGCCTAAGAAGTTTCACACTGGCTCGATTATAATTGTGTTAAGTTATTAACCTTGTGTCAGTGTGCTGTCAACCCGAATTGCAACGATTGGTCTAATAAGGTGGAACATAGCCATGGTTAAAAGTTTGTGCGGTAAAGGCCGTTACGTAAAGGTAACGGTGGCAACTGTTACACGTTATGGGGTTATAACAGTTGTAACAGCCATTATGAAAAAAAATAATGACCTGTAATTGCCGTTAACTGCATGTTACGTCCCCTGTAAAGGCCATAACAGCCCCATAATTGTCTGTTATGGGGCAGATACAGGTTTTCTATACTTTTTAATCAACATTATAGGGCAAATACAAGTTTTTCAGGATATTTTTTTTCAACAAAAAAAGAGACCATAACAGCCGTTACGGGGGCCGTAACAGCCATTACGACCCGTATCGTAAAGATAACGGTGGTGGCCGTTACGACCATCGTTACCGCCATAGAACACCTTAAAGACTAGTGATTCGGACTAACTCATCCACTCTCAAGTTGAGTCGAGACTAGGCCAACTCGGGGGTGACTTGACCGGGTGACTCGTGGCATTGGACAGGATCAAGTCTGACCAAGTTCATGTCAACTTGGGCAAGTCCACAGGATAAGGTGTGGCCGAGTCCGAGTTGGTATGGACTCAGCCAAACCCGATCCTGTTTGACACCAGGAGTCAACTTGAGACGAGTTGCATAGCACGAAGCTGGGATGACAACAAGCATTCATATTGAAGGATTGGGCTCCAAATTACGATTACATTACTTTGAAGTTGAAAGGGAGGTAACTGGAGTTTGAAGGCTACTTCCTCATAAAGAATACCAGCATACTGGGAAATAGCACTGAGTTTCTGTTATATTGTCTTGATTGAACATCACATTTTAATTTGGCACATCCAAAAACAAGCTTTAACCTATGGAAAAAATACAGTATACAAACGACCTAATTGAGAGAGATGCAACCAGAATTTAACAATTGTGCATGGTAATATTTGAACATGCAAGGTCATTGTATATCATAGATTCATAATAAAAAAGGGAATGTTTCATATGCAACTAGTTGTCGATGAGGAAATTGTGCAACTAGCTGCATGTGTGGCCCACTGTGGTATTTTTATGAAATCCAACCCAGCAAGAAGGGTTGCTCCATAAAATGGAAAGTTCAGAACATTAGGTGGGCCATTACATGAATTTAGAGGTCTTTGGGTGGATGTGCATCGCTTCCTATGGTGTGACCTGCCTGATGATTAGATCAGCCTATTTATTGGAGTGTCCCAAAAACAGGTAATCCTTCTGGATAGGTTGGATGCCATGGCCCCACCATGGTGGGCCCCATGCACAGCCACTTGCATGAAAATCTCATCTACAACTAGTTGCGTCGCAGATATTCCCAAAAGAAACCTCCATTGTACCTGAAATCCTTCAGAAATGCTACGGAGCCAACGCAGTTGAGATTCCTTGATCCATCCGTAAGTCCGAATCCCTCCAAGAGTTGCCCTATCTCCGCTGTCGAGGAAGTAGAGATTGAGGATGCTGGTATTGGCAAAATCAGAACCTAATGCACCATGTACTCTGATATTATAATTCCCGAACCCATCTATTTCTGGGACGACTCCCTTCGTGTCAGAAGGGTTGCTGGTAAATGGGTTAACCTGAGAGACTGAATAATCCATAAGGGAGATGAAAGACATCAGTTCTTCACGGGTCATGGTAGATTCCTGGTCGTGGTTACCCAAAACTGCTGCCCAAGGGAGTTTGGATTCTACCGCAGGAACAAATGCACGAATCAAAGACTCGGCAGCATCGGAAGTGCTTGACCCAAATATGTTGTCTCCTGGATGACAAAAACAAACCAGGTCTTCTTTAGAGACGCTATCATCTTCTTTTTAATTCATATTTGAACGCACATCCAGATATCCAAACTAGAGGGTGAACTGAGAGGAAATTATGTCACCTAAGAGTTAGGGCTGGCCAAAGACGGGCAGGTTGAGCAAATGACAAATCAACACCTTCAGTTAAGAAATGGGACCTGGGACCAGTCCAGGCCCGACAATTGCCTCCCCTACTAGGATTGGGTCCCACCAAATCCCATGACTGGGAACCACAATCTGTCCAGAGACTCCGAACAGATATATATATATATATATATATATATATATATATATATATATATATATATATATATATATATATATATATAAGTCTCCCCAGGCATTTTTAGGCCCTTGATAGTGATCTGAACAATCCAGGGGCCCCATACGAGGTGGTTGTCGTTGATTAGTAGTGGACACCATGCTAGATGCAGTCAAATTGTGGGTTCAAAAGACCACAGGCTTTTATCTTTCAGTCCTTATTTCAGTAAGTTTATTATTCAAATTAGTTGTCAAAGCTATTGAATTTAATGAGTTTTCTTCAGTAATTTCATCTCTTACTTTGTGGGCAAGTTTCCAAGGGTCAAACAATTAGTTGAAGTTAATGAGTTTTCTTCAGTATTTTCTTCACTTACCTTGTTGGGAACATTCCAAAGGTCAAACAATGTTAGAACGACAATGGTTTTGTCTTGATTGAAAACCCATACAGTTAGCTTTCAAAAAAGCCAAGATCATGTGACCATTGCATGAATTGACTGAGTTATGGCTGATTCATGGAGATCTGGTTGTGACAGGAATTAGGGATGTTTGAATTCCTTATAATATTTTATTAAATATGATTAATGAATGGTTAAGATTTAGATTGTGGTTTCCTTTGCTTTCGGAGAATTATATTTTACATGAAATGAATCTTTAATGAATAGTTGAATGACAACTGAAATTTTAATGTACTCTTCGTTTAAACCTACATTGGATTTTCCTAGGGTCGAAGGTAGATCCCTTCAGTGATGATGGTTTGTTCACAAATTCACTTTCCTTTCGCTCTAGATCATATATCTTACTATGGAGAAGAGAATTCAAAAGCTGACAAGCTTTATAATCCGGCTATAATAATTCTCAAGTGCTTTAAAAAAAAAAAAAAAAAAACAGAAAATTCACATCCAAATCCAAAATGATATATGAAGATTCTAAAGATCTAAACGAAACCTGCTAATCAAAATCTCAATTCAAACTGTATCAGGGATCCATAAATCTCTCAGCACATGGAGTCACTTTTGATAAAGATTCCCCATATAAAACCAAGGAATTTCAGGTTATCCATGCTTCATCACTTCTTCTTGTCGGACACTCCAGCAGATCTCATCTTGCGAAGAACATTGGACATCTCCTCATGCTTCTTCTTTGCTCTTTTGTGGGTACCTAACTTTCTCTTTGCCAATTTCAGTGCACGCTTGCCCTTTCCAACTTTCAGGAGCTCAGTAATTCTCTTCTCATAGGGAGCAAACCCAGCAACTTCCCTAATGATGCCCCGAACAAAATGCACCCGTTTGCTAGTTTTCCCTTTTCTGGCAGAAGGGCGAGGAGTCAATTCCCTTTTTGTGACGACATGCCCTTTGTTCAACCCAACAAACAGCCCACTGTTAGGCTGCGATGGAGCCATTGCAAGCTACCAACAAAGCTATGCCTCTGTTTGTCGAGGGAAGTGGACAGAAAACCCTAACCCTAAATGCCGCAAGAAACCCTAGATAGGGGGCGTTCCTCTTAAAAGAGAGCCAATAATTCTCAAGCGCATGTTGGTGTATAGTGTATACAAATAGTGATTGAGAAGGTTGCATGAAAAATAATAATAATCCTGCATCCAACATACATGTCTTAAGAGTGTTGCAAAGCCTGCTTACACTGGCATGTGCCAATCATGCGTTGAACGACCAGGCCATGCATCAGGTGGGTCCTGCCACACATAACCTGATCCTCAAACCCATCTGATCAAACATGTTGAAAGTGAGCTGTTGACAAATATTTTAGAATTCTGAATGTTTTTGCATGTGTGGCCCACCTGCTGAGTTCACTGGCTTGATTCTCAAGCCAGGTTATTACGTGACAGGCCCACCAGATGCACAAGTAAAATCATATAGGAAGAAATTAGCATTGCCATCAATGGAATTGTGAAACTCTGCCAAACATTTTATGAGATAAATAGCGAACAATCACATTCAAAAATACCCATTTTCCATGAACAAATCAAACATAGAGAAATCGAAGTAATTGGGGCATTTTAGTCGATCTGAGCAATCAAAACAATCCATTTTCTATTATTTTGACAAATTTAATCTCTAAAAACCGATCAAGGCCTAACCATCCTATTACCTGTGAAAGCAATGAAATCCGGCTTCTCAACATCTATCATCCTCCTGACAAACTGTGTTGTGTTGAGATCAGAACAGAAATGGAACTCCGATGCCAGCACATCCCGGCATCTGGTCATAATGCCGTTCCCATAATGCATATCAGCAACCTTAGGAAATGGAAAATCAACCAAAACATCACAAATCAAAACCCTACTTTACAAACAAAAGGAAAATTTCCAGCGATTTCTCAGGAATTGATAGGATGAAGGAAAGAAAGCCAATCTATTGCCAACCAAAGCCCCAAATCACATGAAAAATTGAAATTTTCAGCTAATTTACAGACAAGAGGCAAGGATCCAGCAATTTCTCAGGGACCGATGGAACAACAAAAAGTGAACCGATCAAAGCCCTAAATCACAAAATTCCAGCTAATTTACAGACAGAAGTCAAGGTTCCAGCAATTTCTCAAGTATCGATAGCCCAACATAAAGCAAACCAATCATTCGCTAAGCAAAACCTAAATCACATGAAAAATCGCAAACTTCTGGTTAATTTACAGTGCAATTTCTCAGAGATAGAACGATGGAATGCAAACTGATTAATTGCCAAGAAAAGCCCTAAATTACGTGAAAATTGCAAAATTCCAGCTAATTTATAGAAAAATTACAACGGTTCTTGGGGATCAATCGAATGACAGAAAGCAAACCGATCAATTGCCAATCAAAGCCCTAAATCACATGAAAAGTTGCAAAATTCCAACTAATTTATAGACAAAAGGCAAGGTTCCAACAATTTCTCAGGGATCGATAGAACAACCAAAAGTGAACTGATCGACCACCAAGTGGTGCAAAATCACATGAAAAACCGGACAATTCCAATTAATTTACAGATAAAAGCCAAGGTTCTAGCAATTTCTCAAGGATCGATGGAGCAACAAAAAGAGCAACAAAAAGCGAACAGAGCAAGCAAAGCCCAAAATCTCATGAAAATAGCAAAATTCCAACTAATTCACAGACAAAAGGCAAGGTTCCAGCAATTTCTCAAGGATTGATAGAACGACGAAAGGCAAACTGATCAATCACCAACCAAAGCCCTAAGTCACGTGGAAAATCGCAAAATTCCAACTAATTTACAGATAAAAGGCAAGGTTCCGGTGAGTTCTTAGGGATTGACAGAACGACAAACAGTGAACCGATCGATCACCATGCAAACCCTAAATCACACGAAAAATTGCAAAGTTCCAGCTAATTTAAAGACAAAAGGCAAGGTTCCAACAAATTTTCAAGGAATGATAGAACGAAGGAAAGTAAACCAAACAATTACCAAGCAAAGCCTAAATCAATGAAAAATCATAAGATTCCAACTAATTTATAGACAAAAGGCAAGGTTCCAGCGATTTCTCAGAGATCAATGGAATGACAGAAAGTGAGCTGACTAATCGCCACAATGACCTGAATGATGCATCTGGGCCACAAAATTTGGCCAATCAAATATCAGACAATCCAAGGGCCGCGATCAAGGAGTATCTAGACCATCCAACCGTTTAAATTGATGATTTGAACAACTTTGATGATCTAGACTCTAGATTGATTTGATGGAAGACCAATGGTCCTAGTGTGTGCTATGGACCACATTGGCAGTTATTTACTTAGTTTTTAAAGTTAAGCATTTCGTTGAACTAGTTTTCCTTTATTATTTTTGTCACATTTTATGGTCCATTTAACATGCGTCAATGATGTCTGAATGGCATAAAATTGGTCATGATTGAAAGCCTATTGAGCCAGATTTCAAACGATCCCAAGATCTTGGGTTTCTAATACCATTTGGGTGAGTTAAAGCTAATTTGCATGGAGCTTGTAGGGTTGTGACAGGATTCAAAGGATTTAAAAAAAAAAAAAAAAAAAAAAGTGAAAAAAAATGGCTAGGATTTGAAGTGATAGATGGTTAGGATTATATTAGGGTTCTCTTGCTTTCAGAAAGAATATGTGTGTGTGTGTGTGTGTGTGAAGACTAAAGACTCTTTTCTAAAGAGTTATGATGGAATTTTTATTTTATTTTATTTTTTTTTAAAGATTTTTCTTCACCTATAGCATGTGGTGGTTTCCTTTGGCATGTGTTGCCTAGAGTAGAAGAAGAGTGGGGTTTATTGTGATTACTAGCACAACGGCTAGTAGGTTGTTGGATATTAATCCACAACCTTTATTTCTTTTCGTTTATCAGTGAAAAAAAAATTAATGGTTTGATCTTCAAGAAAAAGGTATGTATCCAAATTGATGTTCTCTTTATTCAATTTGGTTGGGTCACTGAATCATATGAAAATTTCAAATTCCAGCTAATTTACAGGCAAAAGGCAATGTTCCAGCAATTTCTCAGGGATTGATAGAACAACAGAAAGCAAACCGATTGATCGCCAAGCAAAGCCCTAAATCACATAAAAATTGGCAAAATTCCAGCTAAATTACAGACAAAAAAGAGAGGCAATGTTCTAGCGATTTCTCATGGATTGATAGAATGACGGAAAGCAAACCGATTGACCGCCAAGCAAAGCCCTAAATCACATGAAAAATTGCAAAATCCAACTAATTTACAGACAAAAGGCAAGGGAATTTATCATGTATGCATTCTTTTTGTAATTTTTTTTATTCCCAAATATGTAAATATGTGTGTTTTAGCATCTCCTAAAGTTTAACTGAAAATTTCCACTGTTTTCCTATGTTTCTCCACATTTCTTATTATCGATATTGTCGACGATATCAATATTGCTTGTGTCCCAAGCCCATGAAACTTGTAGTGATACCGATACTTAAAACACTGGTCACACTTGATGAACACTCCAAATTTTTTGAAAGGTATCACTACCAGGGATTGAACCCTGGATCGATCACTCATGCTACAATGTCTCCACCAGCTCATCTAACGAGCAGGAGATCACTCACTCACACTACAATGTGTGCCATTACTCGCCCCCTTTAAGCTCACCTCTCATGAATTTTCAAGAGACCATGATCATCATCGGATCTGCTGATGAAACTATGAGCCTTTCTGCTGCTTCTCTAACACTGTAATTTCATTTTAGCTGTGGCAGGAGGAGGAGAAGCAATTTCAAGAAGGGGAGTTAATTGGTGCTCTAGCAGAGTGCAACACTTGATACGCATGAGTTAAGAAACTGTGGAGTGGCACATACTACTCAATTTTGACTGCCCAAATGGGTTATCATCCAAAAATCATATTTGCTGAACTATCCTGAGTGCTGACACTTGATCGGTGAACACATATTTACTAAATTTAATCCACTAGATATTTTTCATTGAACCATCCATATAATATGTCCAGCAATCATTTATTTAGATAAGCCCAACTAGTTTTTTTTGTCCCTCTTGATAATGGCTCACAATTTTAGTGGTTTATTTTGAGTTAAATGCATGTCACATGGCATAATATTTCAGTGCGTGCATATCAACCATCACGCTATGCCAGAGTATCAAAGTTTCCTTTGCCTAAAAATAGGTTGTTCAGTGGAAATCACATAGGGGATCATAACTGACCGATCCACCCTGGACTGGCATGTATCCGCCTCAATCCATGCTGTCCAAATCCTTGGTTCCATTTTGGACAATTCATGGCCAGGAATCACATTGATTGATGATCCTAAGGTTTGATTCTTCCCTGTCAAATCTGGACCATTGACCTTTTTAATTTCAGCTGTTCACTAAATGGCTATTGGTCAGATGGCTAGGATAATCCAATCTTTGTGATCCTCTTTTTTTTTTCTTATATATATATATATATATATATCCTGAGTTATTTTATCCTCTGGCAAAGTACCACGATTGATAAGCAAACTGTCAATGTGGCATACATTAACACAAATCAAACCAACGAAATCGTGGAACCTGCTGTAGCTAAGTCATGGTCCCGACATCAGATTTTGATTAAACAACAAGAACATCAGATTTGTGCACACTTATTTGTTGAAATAGTACTGTTGGATATTTTTCAATCTTAACAGTCCAATAAATGTCCACCCATCCGATAATCAGAAAATCAAGTCAATGGTCCGTGAACTACAGAACTGAGGTGGTGTGCCTTTATTTATTTATTTATTTTGATGGTGTGTGAAAATTTTACCGAGTCTTGAACCATAGAATTTTACACATTGTTGCTGTTGATTCAATTCCTAGCTGAATCATTTTTATTTAAGGATGAACTTAATTGATTTTACAGTAGTTTATGGTTAACTGTTTATATTCAATACTTTCTCCTCATAAAAGGGCATTTGCATTGGGGGCTCACTTTTGTGGCCCACCTAATGCTTGGGTTAGAGTAAGGATCAGCCCCGGACTTTATTGAGATGCGGTCAACCCAATGATCCATCTTAATTGAAGCCCTTATATATCATTTGAAGATTTTATAGGGATTTATCTCTCCAAGCTCTGTCGAGCGTGAATACCCAATTACAGCTTATAAACACTTTACAGGTTATCCAAACACAGACAACTGTTTACTGTAAACAGATTTTAGCTGAAAGCCAAACAAGACAAACAACTAGGCTATAGATACTTTACAACTGTAATCCCTTTACGACTTCCAGATTTTACAGGCATCCAAACGATCCTTACAACACATGAAAATAGCAAAATATCAGCTATTTTACAGAAAAAGGCAAGGTTCCACCAATTTCACAGGTATCAATAGAACGACAGAAATCGAACTGAACAACTGAACCAGCAAAGCCCTAAATCACATGAAAAATGGCACAATTCCAGTTATCGGAGAATCAAGGGATGGATTGAAACCTGGAGGATCTTGAAGGCGCCGTCGTAGCCAAAACGGAGCGGGAGATCGGCGGATCGCTTGATCTTGATGCCGGAATCGTCGAGCCTTACCATCAGATTCTCGAAGAGGTAATGGAGGGAGGATAGAGAGATGGAGATGAAGATAATAAAGAGGAGGTGATGGAGTAGATTCCATTGTCCGTACATCTGACGAGTAAGGAGAAGAACAGTGCCGGAGCAGAGCCTTGGCCCTTTATAGTGGTCAGGTAACGGAGTTGATTTTCGATGGGAAGTTATTTGATACTCTGGCTGTGTATGATGCTTGATACGCAGACACCCAGAAACTGTACACGTGGCATATATGAACTCAAATTAAACTTAGGGCCTGTTTGATTTTCCAATTACAGAGGTAATTCCTGTAAACGGGTAATAATTATTTACCTCCGGTTTTACCGGTTGGATTTCCAAGGTGATTTGACCTGTCACCTTTCATTTATAGCCCTTTTCATGTCACCGGATGAAAAAAAAGTTAAATCATGGGCCTACCTTGGTGTTTTGTATATTATCCACACCGTCCATCCCTTTAGCCAACTCATTTTAGGGCACGAGCCAAAAAAAGAGGCAGATCCAAAGATCAAGTGGACCACACAGCCGTAAGCAATGGGAATTGAACTCCTACCATTGAAAGCATCTTGAAGACCCCAGAAGTTTTGGATCAAACTGATATTTTTGTTTCCACTTTATCTATGACTGTGTGATCTCATTAACGGGTTGGATGACAAATAAACATCACTGTGGGGCCTAGGGAGAAAACAACTTTCAACCATTGACATTTTAACTATCATTGTTTCCTAAGGTGTGGTTCACTTGAGATTTTTATTTTCCTCATTTTTGGGCTCATGCCTTAAAATGTATTTTTTAAAAGAATGGATGGTTTGGATAACTCATATATATCATGGTGGGGCTCACATATTTAAATCAGTAAAAACAACGTTTGTAAGGTAATTACAGCGACTTCAAACAGGTGTAAGTAAGTAATAAAAAGGTAATTCCGTGTATTTACCAGTATAAATAGAAAATCAAATAGGCCCTTATTGGATTTTGGGACCCACTGTCTCTAAGCCACGCACCCAAAACTTAAGGGCTCGTTTGGATGGTGTAAAGTTTTTAAGTTGTAAATACATCATGCCTGAAAAGAATTTCAAGTGGAAATGACTTGCATTCCTCCGTTTGGCTTTTAAGTAGTAATTTATTTTCGGCAAAGAGAATGGTGTGTTCCACTGGCTTATAAAGTATTTATAATGAATAAAATAGGTATTCATATCATGGAGCTCGGGCATGAACCTTAACAAATCACATAATGACTAGATTTTTTTGGAGGGGCCGTAAGAAAGTGTTAAAGAATATAAATACCGAACAAATTGGATGTCTTTCACCCATCCCGGTGGCCCCAAATGCAATATGAAGTTTTTAATGGTGGGCACCTCATCCTTTTCTCATATAGTCCATTTGATAATCAGTGAACTGTTTATTTTTTTTATTTTTTATTTTTAATTATTATTTGAGCAACTAAAAAGCATCAAGGGAAGCATATGATGAATAGATTAAATGTACCATGCACGTTACGGTGAGCCCCACATATAATGATTATATATCAACCCTTGTGTTTTAATATCTATCATGCTTTTTACCTGTGATCTACATTTTACCGATTTTAAATTACAGCTAAAAGTTATGTTCTGTTTACAATATAAAACCTTTATAAGTAAATACGTGCATCCAAACAACTCTTGTAATCTGACATATAATACCTTTACAACTTAAGGACTTTATGAGTATCCAAACAACCCTTAATTGGTTGATGATTTGTGGACACCGCCGTATTTTCAATCTAATGGAGAGTAAAAAATAAATATATATAAAAAAAAAAATTTTCTTTTTTATTATTGATGTGAATAAAGAGATTTTTGGAGCAAAATATTTGTTAATTCTCATCTCACCGAATAATGCCTTCGAATATTATCAAATAGAGCACTCGGAGGCGTGAAATTATCAAAATGCCTTATTTTTTATCAGAAATGTATTGAATTCGAGAATTGTGGAGCCCAATTAGCATTATATGTAAAACGTGGAAGGTTACAAACAGATGGACCACACCATGATAACCAGATGAACAAAAATATAGTGGATCCGATCATAGGTGGGCCCCACCATAAAATAATTTGCACTACCGAAAAACATCCAAATTCACTTGTAACCCATGCAATGAATTGATAGGCCCAATTTTTTATTTGGGTAATCATGTTTGGGTGCACATCTTAGATAGGATGTTATATGCAGATCACGTGGGCCCCGCAATTCTGGAGTTTATTGTTAAAAGAAGAAGGAAAAATCACTAATGGAGGTGTTTTGCTAATTCTCTCCTTCAAAAAACACCTCTGGTAGTTCAATTGACAAAGGCATTATCCCCTGAAATCAGAATTTTTGAGGACTTTTGCCATAAATATCTTTTGATTAAAATGTTACACCTGCCCTGGTTGGATAGGTGTACCCAAGAAAGCTCTGATGTGGGAAGGAAAGTCCTTGGCCTGATGGCCTCTCCACAAAATGGTCAGAGGTCCCCAATTGGACCACAAAATCAAACGGTTATGATTGACCTGACCAATAAATCTGATGTTCGAGCTGCGATCTACTTAGTGGGCCACCACAGTGTTTGGGTAGCCTAGACTGAGATTCAGGTATCAAACTAGTTCAATGCCAAAGCACGCATTGTAGTGAGGCCACCCTCAGGGAATGTTTTTTCCCCAAAACAACTGCACAAGGGTGTCAATGGGCCGGGCTCGAGCCTAAAAATTCAGAATGTTGAGTAGACTCGGCCCGGCCCGAATCAGTTCAAAATCCGGGCCCAAACCTCCCCAGGCCCGGCCCGTTGATAGCCATGAGTCACCCTCTCTTGGATGATAAAGATTTAAGACCATCCGATTATTGCATTTGGTGGCTAGGAAGACCAGGGATAGGAAGGGCCGAGATTTCTTGATCAAGGACAGGAAATGCCCTCAACTGATCAACGGCCAATCTTGATCAATCCATGGCAGGGATTCACCAACAGGCAACTTTGTTTATACGTAGCCCAAGCCCCATTTCTTGTTGGGCCAGGCCCCAAAACAATTTTTTAGACTCAGTCCTAGCAAATAGTCTTAAAGCCAAGCTCAACCCAAAAGCCTCTGTATGCATCATGGTTAGGCTACAAAACAGCACGGAGCAAAAATACAAAAGAGTTTTGTTAAAAGAAGCATGCATGCATGCATGCAAAGGGGTTGTTTGGATGCATCTACGAACTCACTTAAGAAAAGATATTCCTGGATTTAAATCCATAACAAAGATGTCCAAGCAAATCAAAATTTTCAATAGGCCCAGCCAGGCAGGCTCGCCTGAACAGTTCGAAATTGGGCCGAAGCCGACCCCAGGCCAGCCATTGACGGCCCCCATTGGTGGTCAGTTACATATGGAGTATGGTTGCAATTAGGAAAGTGGAGAGGAGCTCCTTCTTCCTTTTTTTTTTTTTTTTTTTTTGAAATAATATATACAACCTAGTCCTAGAACAGCTGCACTCTGGATTTTGTAGACAATCCAAATGATGCAACACATCCCTTCCCTTCTGGATTAAAACCAAACATTAAATAAAATGAAAATTCAGAAGAGCAATGACTCACAACCACTACACCCTTTAAGCATCCTCCAAAGAGAAAATGCTCCTTTTCTTTCCATGAGGAGGGAAATTTACAGACCAAGAATACTGAAACCTCAATCCAGTAACAGGATCGACGCGATCATTCGAATCTCAAAAACTCAATCCAGCAACGACATTGATGCAATCATTTGAATCTCCAAAACTCAAACCCAGTAACAAGATCGATGCAATCATTCGAATACTGAGACCTCAATCCAGTAACAAGATCCATGCGATCATTCTCTTCGACAGAAGTTCTCCCCACTAGCAATCCGATTCTAGCATGGGAAATGACGATGAAGTCCAGAGAGCCTGCATTTTGTGGACGTCGGAAATTTCCAGCTCAGCAGAAATAAGAGATCACAAACAGCTCTGATGAGTATTTTCCCTATCCAATTTACATAGAACTTCAGATGGCTTCTCATAGTTTCTTGCATTGAATGGCCAGATATAAATATCCATGGCTTGCTAAATCTGCCAATGGCAAAAAAACCCCATTTGACCTGCTATACACGCAAAGCACATGCCCCTCCAAACAACCCCTTCCGTTGCACAAGCGGACCCCACCATTTATGCAAAATCCACACGATGGTATCAGCAAAAACCACATTAAGCAGAGAATCATACTGACTTGGGATGATCAGGGTGTAGTCTGTCCGCAGAGGATGAAAGCTTGGAGAAGGGTTTGAGCAACATGGGTCTGGTCTGGTGTTCCAGATATCACAACCGTTCCCTCTGTGGCCGCATGCCTTGGGTCGTGAATTGTCACTGTAGCACCCGAGATCTAACAATATATATATATATATATAAACATCAAGCAACAACAGGAAATCATGATAACTAACTAGTCAAATTGCAAATCATCCTCCGACTAGATTACTGCCTGCCATTTTTCACCATTTCCTAATGGTGGCCCACCCACCATACAAGTGTATAATCTTGATCAATCCATACCATCCAAATCATTGGCCCCATTGTGGATGGAGCATAACTCGCATTGATCAGATGATCATAAACATAAAATTGGAGAAGAATCAAATGCAAACCTTAAAAGAACCAAATATCGATGGCCTATATCAGATGATTAAGATCATCTGATCATTGTTTTTCAGGCTAAATATGCTCCATCCACAGTGGGGGCCATGATTTAGGTGGACTGGACGCCCATCTCTATAGTGGATGAGTAATCAATCATCTTGAAAACGGTGTAAATTGCACATGGCGGTCTAGCACTCCATCAAAATATCTCTAGACGTATGCAAATTGATGGAAACTTCCCCACTTTGATCATTTGAAATTAATAGCAGAAGCATCCCCACTCACAACTCACCTTTCTAATATGATTCAGACTACTACCATTCTCTCCGTAAATAAACCTCAACAATGTGCAAGGAACTACAACTTCAACTGTGGTGCTTGTCACTGCAGTTGCCTGAGTTCCGCTGCATAAATCAATTCACTTGATTAAGAATCAGCATGCATGACCAACAAAGCGTAGGAATCCCCAAGTAGACGGTACCTTCCAATGGGCCCACTTCTAGTAGCCAAGCTAGTTTCGATATCAGCAATGCCTCTTGGGTTCTCACCGTTTGTTGACTACAGAAAAGAATGGGTTTTACCACAACACGTCCACCACTTAATTTAAGTCCAAAAGCCTGCAAGCCAACAACTGTTAAAAGAGCCCTGCCATGGCTCTACTCGTGAGAATAGGACTCCAAATGCCTACTCTCCCCCACGGTGGCAAGATCCAGGCCGTTCATCAGGTTGGCCCCACCTTGAACGTTCCATGCCACGTGCATATGATCAGGTGGGCTGCACTTGAACGTCGAATGCAGCTGCTAGTCCATCCTTTCCAACAGTACAGTTTACCGTACACGTGTGACCCGCCCAATACCAAACCCACATGACTTTTGGGCCATGGAATAGACATGGTTGGGTCCACACGATGAATGGCCTGGTTCTTGCATGCATCTGCCGCATTGGCATGTGCAAAGAATAGGATTCAAAATCCTAGTCTTGTGAGTGGCCACCGCAACACTCGTAAAAGTTTCAAGCTGCCTACCTGGGGAGCCCATGACCTTGGAGGTGAGGGGTGATCAAAGGCAGGACCATATCCCGATCTTTCGCCACCATAATGATAGGGAACTCGGTCAACATTGGCGCGTCCTCCGAGGTGATCTATACCATGCGAGGGAGCAGGCTGGCGATCCATGGTATGGGGGAGACTGGTTGAGCGATCTAGCCCGTGAGGCCTGAGAGAAGGGTAACTCCCAGGAGAGATCAGCTCATGCCTTTGTCTAAACAAAATGGGTGGTAGCTCGGATGCTGCTGATAAGTACTCCCCAAAGCCAACACTTGGATGAGTTTTCATCGGAAAGACCATCTCTCGAAGCCTGCTTGTGATATGAAATAGAGCATCCTGAACAGACTGCAAACTACCGTTAACCTGCCAACAAAAAACTAACTCTCAATTTATTGCCACCATTTTTAATTAGGTGCAACAGATACCACTTGGTAGTTGTTACACATTACTGCATCTTACTTCATTTCAAAGCAATTATGATTATCACATTTATTCCTAATATTTCTTATATCACGGTGATGCAAGCCAATTCTTGTACTTGTGAGGATATGCGCAATTACAAAGAAGAGCTTTGCTAAGCCCCCATGAGAGAACATGCACATGCAACTCAGGTGCCAAAGTAGGACCCCACCTGCAATATCCAAGACGTCCATCAGATGCATCCCACCATGCAGATGACCTAGACAACAAAATTGGACTTGTCCTGTGGTTATTTGAGCTACAGTTTATGAAACAAATGGATGGTCAGGAAAAAAATAGATGGGTTTTGTAGGGTTTTGTAAGCGATCCTTTTGTTTCTAACATCATGGTCTATATGATGGTGGATTGGTCTGATTTTGGGGAAGGGAAATCTATACAGTAGGACACACCTGATGAGTGGCTTGTATTTCAAACACCTGCCTCATTAGCAAGGAATGCCAAATCGGTTACGTATCGGCAGGTAGATGGGCGACGGCCGATCGCGATTCGGGTCGTATCGGCCGTTTTTACACACATGTGGCGTTAGCTTTTTTTTAATGGTTGTTTTGTTGTATTAATCAACATATGATGTGTTAATCATAGTAGAACATGTTAAACATTTTACAGATTTGGGGTGTCATTTTATATTTTTTTCTATTTACGCATTTATTTTGTACGTTTTTTGAAAAAGAAAAATCATTTTTTAATGATTCTTTTCTGTTTTAATGATGCCATATGAGGTTAATCATAGTAGAACATGTTAATGTGCATTTTACAGATTTGGGGTGCCATTTTATATTTTTTTAATATTTTTTCTATTTACGCATGAATTTTGGCCCCTTTTTTTAAAATTCGAAAAATCAATTTTTAATAATTTAGTTCTAATCATGCCATATGATGTGTTAATCATAGTAGAACATGTTAATGTGCATTTTACAGATTTGGTGCCATTTTATATTTTTTTATATTTTTTCTATTTACGCATTTAAACTTTTTTTGAAAATTTGAAAATCATTTTTTAATAATTCTTTTGTTGTTTTAATGATGCCAAATGATGTGTTAATCATAGTAGAACATGTTAAACATTTTACATATTTGGGGTGCCATTTTATATTTTTTAAATATTTTTTTTCTATTTACGCATGAATTTTGGCCCATTTTTTAAAATTCGAAAAATCAATTTCCAATAGTTGTTTTGCTGTTTTAATGATGCCATATGATGTGTTAATCATAGTAGAACATGTTAATGTGCATTTTACAGAAGGTGCTATTTTATATTTTTTTTATATTTTTTTTATTTACGCATTTATTTTGGGCCTTTTTTTGAAAATTCGAAAAATCATTTTTTAATGATTCTTTGCTGTTTTAATGATGCTATATGATGTGTTAATCATATAGAACATGTTAATAGCATTTTACATATTTGGGGTGCAATTTTATTTTATTTTTTATTTTTTTCGATTTACATTTATTTTGGCCCTTTTTTGAAAATTCGAAAAATCAGTTTTTAATGATTCTTTTGTTGTTTTAATGATGCCATATGATGTTAATCATAATAGAACATGTTAATGTGTATTTTACATATTTGGGGTACCATTTTATATTTTTTAAAATATTTTTTTCTATTTACACATGAATTTTGGCCTTCAAAAATAATTGCAAATACCTAAATGTAAGATATTTTCATATTACATTCATTGTAATATATCTATCATTGATAGTAGATAGTTAAAAAAAATATATGAATTTTGTAGTCAAAGTGAGATGGTTCATAAATTCATCATTCGATACAACTTTCACCAAAAGTGGACCGTTAACCACCATAAACATGTTCCAATTTATAAATGAATACATATTTGGAATGCTTAGAATATTCGGATTTAATCCATATTTTTTGGCAAAAAAGAGAGAGAGAGAGAGAGACGAGAGATCGGTTTCGGAGGGCACCGAGACCGAGAGACGGGACACCTTGCTCATTAGTACATTGAGCGGCAGGTAGATGGGCTCCCTTGTACACACATGTGGGCTTAGCAAACCTCAACAAAGAAATCTGCTAAACACTACTTAATTGTACAAAAGATCACCTTAATTTCAGAATGTTGAGGCTTGAATTTAAAAATAAATAAATAACTATTAAGGACCAATCGTCGACCCCAATTAGTTAGGTTAAGGCTTCGAAGATGATGATGATGAACTATTGAAAACAGACTACCAGATTTGAAGCAAGTGCAAGGGAAGCGAGTAAACACTCATAACTACAACTCTTCCAACAGACCCCTCTGTAGAAGCATGTCCAAATCCAATAAAAGAAGATGAAAAGATGTTATAGTAACTCCAAAGAAGGTCCCCTACATTTGAAATGCATCATCAAGTCCCTCACACCTAGGAGCATATGCTATAGAACATTAAGACAAGAAAAACTTGGGAAGTGTTTTGATTCGGTTAATTTAACTAATGGTTAATGAGAGTTTTGTAAATTTTATGCAGATAAAAGACAATGAAAAATTGGAAAATAAACGAACAAAAATGAGATAATGATATATAATAACAAGAACAGAGTAAGAGAAAATTTGGAAGTGCTCAGTGAGATGGAACTTCACATTCAAATCCTTTTCAAGCTTCCAACTCAGGCTTCCCCTTGTTCTTTTTTGTAGAGAGAGAGAGAGAGAGAGAGAGAGAGAGAGAGATGACCACCTTTGATACATCCAACAATACATATAATGCGTTTATGACCACCTTTGATACATCCAAGAATAAATATAATGCGTTTCAAAATTCAGCTAGAATACGCTACTAGTTTAAAGCAATTAAAGCTTGTTTTTCAAAATTCAGCAAGAATATGCTACTAGTTTAAAGCAATTAAAGCTTGTTTTCTTGGCAAATGGAATTCAGGAGCATTATTTATTATCCCTGAAAATGGGCCAGCATTAGCGATGTAGCACAACTTGAAAGAATTGAAATAGGGATGATAGTCATAGATCACTAGCTCAATTAGAAGATCAAAGCCTCCAAGATTATGTCACAAAATTAATGATCTCTTCACTTGAAATAGAAAAATAGAATCACCAAAAGGAACCAAAAAAAATAAAAATAAAGAAGAAGAAGAAAAATATATGGATGCACACCAAGCAATCACATTACATATATTGCTCTCCACACAGTTGCATTACATGCACCATTCTCCCCCACCACCAAGACCCCAACTGTATTAAGATCTCAAGCCCTATCTAGATGGCTAATGATTTTGCCTTGTTGGAGCTTCCAGAACCCACAGGCCTGGAAAAAAAAAAAAAAAAAAGCAACTTGATCACCCCTTAGTCATCCCTATTGCCTTTTATATAAGTTAAAATCTTCCCTAGATTACCTTTCAAAAAAAAAACTTCCCTAGATTATTATAGAAAGAAGTCTCTAGAACTTGCATCTTATTGGACCACTTATAATTGCCTAATCCTGCTCAACTTGGAATAAAGGAGAAAACTTAAGGAACCTAAAAAAAAGATTTTAGACCTCACTAAACTTCTGTATACCAACCATAAGGGACTTCTTAAACAGCCATACAGTTTGTAGTGACCGTACAATCAAAGGCTCCAAAATACCATGCTGGTCGTAGAGACAGCTTCTCAAAGACATCCGATTAAACTTTTGGGACACAGGTCAGATGGTCCATTGGAAAGGAACCTAAAACAAAGATTTTAGACCTCACTAAACTTCTATATGCCAACCATAAGGGACTCCTTAAACAGCCATACAGTTTGTAGAGACCATATGATTTATACAAAAGCTCCAGAATATTATGCCGGTCGTAGAGAGAGCTTTTCAAAGACATTCGTTTAAACTTTCTGGACCCACAGGTCGGATAGTCCATTGGAAGAGCCATCGATTTGGTCTACATCAGTCATCTGGCCCATGATCTAATCCACATGGCTGAACAGTTCAACCTCGATCCTTGATGTGGTCTAAGGTGTTCAACTTGGATGGTATGATGATCCAGTTCTTCGATCTGGCCTGATCTATAATTTGGACCCATGAACGGGCCTGATCTGAAATCTAGACCATTAAATGGACCTGCCTGATCACAAAATTAGAAATATTTGGGATTCAATTGGATGATTGCATGACCCAGATGCATCAATTAATCTCATTCTTGGACACCCCAATCTAGCAGGCTCTATAACCAAAAGCAATTCAGGTAGTGAACCACGATATGATGCATTTCACAGGCACTCTACTGCAAGATAGATGCATGCAAACTCACATAATATAGGGCAGATCTCATACAATGAGCTACTCAGCAAAAACATTGCACCAAACAGAGCAAAGATAAGCAATCACAACAAAAACCTGCAAAGGAGCTTATGGAGGAAAAAATTAACCAATTGCAAGCAAGTGATGCCTCAGGTAACTAACCAAGGAATAACAGAATAAATAGCGACTTGCGAATGCTTAATTCAGGTATAGGCAAAGTACCTGGACAACTTCATCATTAGGCATAGCACATATAGGGACTTGCTCATTCACAAGAATCTTGATACTAGCTCCAGATGCTCTTCTCATTTCAGCAATAATGCTGCCTCCTTTACCCAACAAACAACCTATCTGCTGTGAAGGTACAAGAAGCCGTGCAGCAAATGCAGCACCTTTCTCAGCTCCCGTCTCTGCAATTCTAGAATGGACGCGAATGAGAGCGTCCTGTGCAGGAGAACGTTTTAGCTCTGAATTCTGTAAAGGTAAAAACAAATAGCAACATCAATAAGTGGGGAAAATTAATTAATAGTTGAGAGTATATTTGACCAAGTATTATGCAATTTTTTAGCAAGCAATAGAAAGTCATCGAGCTTTTACTATAACGGCATGTTTGGATTAGGTGAAAACCTTAGTCAACTTTGGAAAGAAAAAGGAACACTACCATGCTAACCTAACCGTGGAAAACATGACATCAACTAAATGGAAAGAAAATACCTTTCACTTGTTTGTTTTGCACCATAATTTGCATGGAAACTTTACTGAGACAAAGGAAAAGTGTAATAACAACAACTTTTCCCATTTAAAATGTCACACTATAAGGTTTTAGAGAGGAAAAGATTTTACCCACCTTTTGAGGAATAATTTGGAGAAGGAAATTGATTTCCTCCTTTTGTGTTTCTCAGACAAAGAAAACTCTCACATCAAAGGAAATCGATTTCATTTCCATAGTTGAACAAGATTTTCACCCAATCCAAACACAGCCTAATGGTAGATGGATGAAGTAGAAAAGTGAAATGAACAGAAGAAAGAAAGATATATGTAAATGAGAAAAATATATATATAGTACAAATGATACAACTACCTAAGAGGAGAAGCATCAAAAAGAAATTCAAAAAGTGGAGAAGATGCGATAAGTTGGAAAAAAAAGTCAAAGATGAAATAGTTCAAGGAGCATAAAAACACAAAGTTCTCCCACGATTGTAAGGCTTGAAGTCAGGAAATCCATCATCCCCTTTTCTTTTCACCATCTTAAGGAAAGGCACCTAACGGAATCCTGTTGTGGGGGAGCATGGATTAAAAAATAAAGTTTGGGTGGGTAATCCATACTAGTGTTCGAAATATCGGTAATAGTTAATGTCCTTAGGATACAGATACGTATCGGTTATCGCACGGGATATATCGTTTGTTTCGGGTAATTTATTGCACTTTTTGGAAAACATGGGGAAACATTGGGGAAATGGTTGAATTTTTCAATGGAACTTTATGGGTTGTTAAATAAGACCTTAATACACACTTTTAAATCATGACACCTCAAAAAAATAAAAAATAAAAAGTGCACAGAATAGGATTTCTTTGTATAGGGTCCTAAGCTATGCGTTGTCTAACTGAACTAATGCAACTATATTCAAATTGAATGCATAACATTTAGAGTGTATGTGATCATTTCATCAAACACTTCCAAATACTTTGAAAGTAGTCTCAATTGATGACAACTGGTTAAAGGGAAATTTCAAAATAATAATAATAATAATAATTTTTAATTAAAAAATGATTTTTATTTTCTAAAAATTGATAAGGACTTAACAAATCAGTGGACCAGCTCTCATGCATGCTTGATTTCAGGTTTGGAGTGCAACATTGCAAGCAATTCGGAAAAAATTGGGAAATTTTCACATTTCGAAATTAGAGTGTATGTGATGATCGTTTCATCAAATACTCCTAAATATTTTGAAATTAGTCTCAATTGATAGCTGGTTGAAGGAAAATTTCGAAAAAACCATGGAGAACATGAAGAACCAATGGATATCGAAATCAAAGTTCCAACTCCATGATTTTTCATGCAAAACATGAAGAACCAATGGATTTATAATCATTTGACACTGACTTAACATAATTGCAAAAAAAAAAATAGAGAGATCAGAAATTGAAAATGCTCACCTGATCGAACACGTGGGATATATCGGCACTACATGTGCGTTTTGTATCGCACAGGTGGGATACAAGATATATTGTGAGATATTTCGACTGATATCGTTGATATTTAAAACATTGATCCAGACATCCCAATAGCACGTCTCCAGTTTCCAAAGGATTCTTTGGTATTCTAAGGAGCGCTGCTAGAAAAAGTTAAGTTTCCATTAAGTTTCCAAGAGCGCTCCTACCTTGGTGTTCCCTATCTCCTCCCTTGGATTTAATTTGGGGGAGTAAACAACCTAAATCATCATTTCATCATGGGACCGAGTAGTTGAGATTCAAACGAAAATTAGCTCCCACAGAATAAACAAAACCTACAAGTGGGTTAATTACTCTATCTTGAAATTGCATGACTACTCTCTGTCCATATTTACGATACTTAGCACGATGGGGGAAATTTTTGAAAGAGATCAAAGAAATCTTATTGGGCAGATAGTAATGCAGGTTATATGCCCCCGCTTAATAAATTCCAAAATTAGAGAAAGGTGGAAGGAGTTAGTTTGTGGAGAAAAATAGAAAGGAATTAGGGTGTACTAGAGAAGTGATTACAGAGATTTATGGAGGAACTGAATAGTGTGGTGAACCATGACAGCTAGGAATTATGACTTTAGGATATGGCATTTGGAAAACTACTTGATATAAGGTTGAGGTGGGGAATGGAATTCGGTTTCGTGAATATCCTCAATTGGGAGGAGGCATCTTGGTCATTGTAACGTGGGCTGTATGGCTCAGTCCCTAGAAAATGGGTGTCAGTTCAGCAATGTTTTGTAGTTAAAAGAGGTGAAGATGTTTAGAATCTTATTTTCAAAAGAAACCTTAGAGGTATGGAAATTAAGCAATTTGAAGAGTTGATATTTAGGCTAGTGCAAGAATATCTATAGGAATACGTTGAATAGAAGGATTTGGAGAGTCGAATCACCTTTTTCAATGTTAATATATCTGAGGTAGATGTAATCTCACCATGTGCAAGAGTGAGGAAGGTTCTAAACCTGCCAAGGATCAAAGCTTTTCATTGGATGCTAATAGCAAACAAGATCCTAAGATCTGAGCATCTTGAACACGGAAAGCAAAGATTTCTCACATAAATGCATATAGCTCGGAGGAACTGGGAGACCACATCTTCATCTATTGTAAAGATGCGAGGAGGGTGCATTATTGTTGTTTTATCTCTTGTGTCTATCATGGGTGCCCAGCTCCCAACAATTTGGGGCTGGCTTGTAAGTAGTAGATCAGCAGAAGTTCTACAACCAAGGCCTTCTGAAATAAGGTTTCATATAATGTGAAGATGGTTATTTTGCTATAATGTGGCTAGAAATTTCACTATGCAATGGGCTCTAGCATGGAAGAAATTTGAGGAATGTAACCTAGTGATGTGTTGAATAATTGGAAAGTAGTGTGCCTAGTAGCCAGAGAGGAGAAAAGAAAGAAAAACCACAAGCGTGGTGCATAAAGTTGTCTTGTGGTGGATGAAGCTTAATAAGAAATTCCATATCATCTACAACAAAAATGGTATGAAGTCGGAATGAGAAAGGAAGATCACATTGGCATTCTTAAGCACAATGATCTATGAAGTCAACACCCACACCTTCAACAAAGGCTGAGAATCTCTTCTTTGGGCAAGGATTCTTGCAAATTACAAGCAAATAGGAATTATCAAAGGAAACGAGTCCTTGGGAGTTGTACTTTTTGATCCATGGTCCTTGGAGATTGCCATTCATAATCAATGAAATCCAAGAGCTGGCAGCAAAAGGTGTTTCCCATTCCAAAGACAATATGGGAAGGATGTTAAGTATACTACAATCAATTACTCTTACAGTATGTAAAATTTCTGTAAACTGTTCTTTTCCCTGCCAATAAAGATTTTATTTATAAAACAAGCAACATTCCAATTAAGTAACAGATGTACATGCCTCCAATGTAGATATCACGACAACTCGCTCTTCCGAATCAGACACTGATTCTAAAACCTTGATCGAGGCACCAGTTTCATTTTGTAAACCCCGAACAATAGTGCCACCTTTTCCTATCAGACTACCAACTTTATCATTTGAGCATAACAATCTAAATACAACCTCTTCTTCCAGAACCTGCCTGTGGCCTAGTGCAGCACTGTCTGGCCCCAGGACTGACGAATAACCCCTTGAATGATAATCTAAGGCACGGGGACTCGGCACATAACCCCTTTGAGGAAATGGGTCCACTTGAGCGGCCGGACCAGCTCCCCGAAGCATCACCCCTAACGATTTGGCACCCACAAAGTTGGTAGCATCTGACCTAGGGTTATCCTGGAGGCAACTTGAAACAGACAAGAGGGCTTTCCTTACAGATGTAACACTACCAGTTATCTGCAAGGCCAGTGAATCACTAATTAGTATGATCTTAGAGACACGAGTAATTCTAATAACTTCTTAAAAAAGTATTAAAATGAAAATATAAATCTAAACAAGATAATCAATTTACCCAGGTGGACCATTCCAGATAGCTTGATATGATGGTAGCAATAGCATATTCATTTAAGAAGAGATGACACGTGCAAACAACATTGTTTGTCGTGTCAGGATTCTGTTACTAAATTCTATCATCCTATGGTCCAATGCTGGTGGCTAAATATGTTTCAACACCGACATGAGCATGCATTAACATAAGATACAAGGCAACTCATCCACTTTACATGAGACGTTCGTGCATGCCAATCCAAAACATCCTACTCATGACATTGTTGATGGAAAATGATACACTGATCGGACAGTCTTATGTGTCTGTGTCTGATTTCACCTGGCAAATTCAACCACTCTGATCACTTCCTTTTCTGACCACCCATTTGATAGCCACCCATTGGACAGTTTGTTCAATCCACAATGGGGCCTGTGAATTTGGATGGTCCAGATTGGTGTGCATGGATGCCTCATGTACGGTGCAAACAAACATTGTACTGTAGCCCTTTAAATTTTTAAATTTAAAAAAAAAAAAAAAAAAAAAAAACTTTTGCCATAGAAATCTTTCATTTTAGGCTCTAAAAGGGCAAGGGAAAGGCCCAAAAGGATGTGCATGGGTGTATTAAGAAAAGACTTGATGACTTATGGTCTAACTAAAGGTCTAGCCCTTGATAGAGTGGACTGGCAGAACAAGATTGATGTAGCCGACCCCAATTAATCGGTATAAGGCTATGATGATGATGATGATAGAATTATGTCATTTTCAATACAAAAATGTAATACATAGTATTTAACATGAATAGGAAACACTGGCTAGGGTTGCCACCATAAGTGAGCATTTTTTTTTCCTGAAGTGATTGGGATAATTGATTTGGTCAGCCACCACATGTAGGGACAAGAGCTCAAACATTGCTGTAATTAGATATTCATGTGGTCTGATTAGCCCATTAAAAATCAGACTGCTTTTTTGCACCAACACTTTTTAACCAACCATTTGTAGACCACTAATGCAGTGGCCCAATTGGTCTGATTGCTATTATGTTTACAGCCAAGGTTCAGCTACCCAGAGGCCTACCAGACCACCAATCCCACTTAGCCTTGAAATGCGTGCCACTTGTACAAAAAAGATGGAAAATAGGAAGAGTGAGCAAAATGATTTTTTAAGGTGGCAACCTACCCTAACTGACCTTTTTGGGTACAAGGAACTGTAGGGTGTGAATTTTCCGGTCAGTCACAAAAAGCACTTGGAGCCACTAAGAAAAACAGAAATTTAGGAAATCTATCCAATTGGCTTTGAGTCCTAGATTTGTGGTCACCATTGTTTGATATGGGCAGACAGAACCGAATATGATTAACTCGCCATCCTTGTACAGGTATGTCTGTGGGATCGCAGTACTACAAAACAGTCAGTTGCATGTAGCAGCTTGGTTTGATGAGTATAATTCGAAAAGAAAAGAGGCTCCTACTGATTAAAATGGCCCAAATAAGGGATGGAGAAAATTTGATCAATTAAGCTTTTAAAGGGATTAGGTTCATTTCACCAGATACCCCTTCCAGCTCCCTTGATATAAAATGGCTAAGGTTATTTTGAGAAGTATGTCGCATTACTATGAAAGCTATAGTGCAAGTGCAAAGAAAGAAAAGGAGGAATAGAAGAGTGGTCTTGATAGAGTCGCGGGGTCTCTACCTATTTTCTCAGTGGCCTACCGGTTCCCTTATTGTAGGAATGTGCATGCGTGATAGAGGCAATTAAAAAACATTTATGCTATCATCCATGAGTGTTTTAAGAAATTAAAGAACCTACACCATAACCTCACCTTGGTGCACCCATCCTCACAATGTCTTTAACTTTGACCACTATGCTCCTTGGGGTCTAAAAAATTTTAAGCTCCAGGACTCCTTACTAGAAATTACAATGCACCACAAGCTTTCCAACTTTGAGCACTTTCCCTCTATTGGCTTTCCAGAATCCTAGGAGAACAGTAGGAGCACTGGAATAGGTAGAGGAGCCACCTATTTATAGTACTTTACTAGGTTGCCTCGGGATCTGCAATCAATGTGGGTCTTAAAGAAACACAAAAACCATCCAGATACATTGGGGGAGGGTGGTTATGTTTGTTTTTTGAGTGTTCTACATCCTGGCAGTGAAGGATTTTCAGTCAACATGATGAAATGAATCCCTCAACAATAACAGTGTTGCCATTGACATAGCCTATTTCTTGTAATATTGGCACTAAGCTTCAATGTTTAAACTACCAATGACAATGTAACTATCATATTGGTCTACAAATCAGTAAGGAGTTCAGTGACCTCTAGATTATTCTAGAATCTATGCTCTTTGACCACGACAATATCAAGGATCCCATCGGCATCATGAAATGGACCCCTACAATGTCAAGGTTCTCTTTGGGCTGCATAATCAGATCTTGGCCCCCAAATGACATTTCCATACACTGACGTTAATGCCTTCATTGTTGTTTTGAGGTCCCAATGTGCAAGCATTTAGCATCAACACACCTTCACTCCCCATGGTTCAGGACCTCTTTCCTTGCGATGATAAGCCTGTTACCGTCACCCCTTGCCCTTGGTTTGATACTTTGATGCTTTCCCAATGAGCTTCGGCAGCCTACCACCCTGGCCAGGACAAACGGTTTTTTTGTTTCTTTAAAGCTGCTTTCTAATGACTGGGGCCTGGGATTGGGACCAAACTGACACGGCTTGGGTTATGCCACATGCAACAGCCTAAATGGGATGCACGTTCTGACCCTGAACCAGACTCGCTCTGTCTCAAAGGGAACTTTCCTTGATGCCTTTTTGGGCTTAGAATGATGGATGAAATTTTGGGGTTATACATGCAGAGGATTTGAAATTCGTGAAAGACATTGAAAATTAGGATCGAACCGTGCTCAAATTAACAAACAGTCTAGAGGAATGTGCATTCTAATATGGATGAAAGAAAATGCATCATATCGATGGCAAGAGCGAACAATGCACAATCTTTAAAGACAGTAATAAGAGCTTGTTTGGATGCTTATACTTGGAATACATTGGAATCCAAATTACATGGTAAATGGAGTCGATGTGAATTGGAATCCTTAGTTGTATTTGGATACCTATAAATAGAATGCACTGGAATCCGAAATTTGTGTTTGGATGCCTATAATTGGAATGCATTAAGTAAATCAATTTTAATACCCCAAATTAGTATATGCGACATTTGATGCAATAATTGTAATGAGCCCATTAAAATATATACTTCTTAGCCTTTTGAAAAGTAGACACACTTTTGAAAATCCGACCATTTCTACCATTTGCATACTATTCTTAGCCTTTTGATAGGATTCCAATACACATGATTTTGCTGCATTCCATTTCACATTGATTCCAATTACAACTGTTTACCATCAAACAAACAACCCTTTTTTGCCCATGTGCATCCATCTACCACCAATTACAACCGTTTACCATCAACCAAACGACCCCTAATTAGTCTTCCTCGAGTGTGAGATACTCAGATGCATTCAAAACATTCTCATACACATCACCGTAATTTGTGGTGGAAAAGGCAGAAAGAAACAAAAATCCCATTAAATGCGGATTCTGTTTTCCATACTGCCCCAAATGCAAACTGCATGCTTAGTACATCCAAACACTACCTTAACCACATTCCTCACAAGTCACAACCAAAAACAGAAACAATTTAATAATAATAATAATAATAATAATCTTTTTTGATCAATCTAATTGCTTTATATAAACAATCTGTGAATTCCTACAAAACCCAACTCAAAGAAAGTATTAAAAGAAGTACCTGAATTAGCTCATCCCCCACAGCCGCACATGCTGGGATCTGATCCTTTGAAAGAACTCTAACCTGAGCCCCACTCTCCTCTCTTATCTTCTCCACAATCTTCCCGCCCTTCCCCAAGACGCACCCGACCTGATTGCTCGGCGCCAACAATCTACACACAACGATCCCCTTATTTACAGCTTCCGCCACTCTATCCTTCTCCTCCTCATCCACCTCCACCATCCGATCGAACAGCATCACCAGCGCCCGCTGAGCCGGCGACGCCACCAATTCGGCCTTGTCCCCGGCTTCGTCGTCTTGGGCCGACGGAGTCGACGCAGAAGGCGCGACGATGAGGATGACACGCTCGTCGGAGGCAGGGACCGGGTCATCGATACGGATCTTGGCGCGGGTGGCGGACCGGAAGCGGCGGATGATCGAGCCAGATTTTCCGATGAGGGCGCCAGTCTTGGAGGACGGGCAGAGGATCCGGAAGAGGGTTTCGCCAGAAGACGGAGTGAGGGGCAGAGGAGGGGATTTGAAGGAGGAGGTGGACCGGCGCTTGGATGATCGGCCGCTGTTCTGGCCGTTGGATTCAGATCGGACGGTGGTGGATGGGTCGAAGAGGCGCTTCGCCGGAGGAATGACGGAAGTACCCTCCATTTTCCTGGGTTTTTACAGTTCTCTTCCACAGTTCTGCTGCAGAAGAGAGAGAGACTTCTATGCTTTTTCCCGCTTTTTTTCTTTTTCTTTTGAGAAATAACTTTAATACTCTGGCAGAGTGTGATGGATGATACACAAGCACTTAAAATTTATAATATTTGAATAAATTATTCCAATTAAACTGTCGAAATTATGGATCTTACATTATATATTTCATGAACCACACATAAGTCTTATTCGATGGTGTTACTGTCGGATTAGTGGACTTTTTATTGGACAGTTAAAAATAGAAAATATTCAGCCATCTTATTTCAACAAAGAACTGTCCACAAAATCAGGGGTCAGAATTGCTCAATCAATCAGATCTTAGGACTATGACTTGGAGAAAGCGTGTTCGACAATTTAATAGGCCTGTTTTGCATTAAATGTACCATGCGTACAACTTCTGACTTCCTGCGTATCAAACTTCATACACCGCCAGAGTATTAAATGACCCCACTTTTCCTTATGCTACTATGTTAGTTAAACACCATTTAAGAAAAAATGAATACTTTTCCGCACAAGGACTACTTTTCAGGCATAGCATAGAAACGGTATAGTTGTACGGACATCGAGACCGTTGAAATCGATGGGATGGTATTAATTTTTAATATATCACTTTTAATCGGAAATTGGACCACTCGCTGTTTTAATTTTAACCATCCATTTGGTTTGCATTATTGGATGGTCGCGATTCCTTGATCAATGTACAATCGCTCTCACGATTTTGAGAGCTGTCTGTCGGTGCGACTTGTGAGGAACTGAGGATAGTCACCGGTACTTTCGAAATGGTAGCAAACTAACGTGAGAATTGCCGCCTTATTCATGCAATTTTTACAAAAAGATACTATGAAATTTAGAATTTACATTCTGGCCGGTTTTTTCAAAAAGGTTTTCAGTAAGCGAATGTAACTTATCTATGCTAAAACATAAATACCTGCTTAATTTAGAATTTACATTTCGGTGCCTTTCCAAAATGGGTTTGGACAAGCTACCCTATTAAGGGGTGGGTGGCTCAAATGGGCTGCACCATGATGTTTATATAAAATCCACCTCGACCATCAGGTGTCTCACTCCATGTTAAGCGGAATGCCCAAAATTCACCATTATCCAAGATTCACGTTGACCACATGATTGTAAATAGTATATATGGCAACCCTCACTCTTTAAACTATTTATCTGAGGTATGGCCCACCTAAATCATGGATAGGCACAGCTATTTCATCACTAGGTGTAAATTTTGGTGTGGCATCTAATGGTTAGAGCGAATTTCATATAAACATCACAGTCGGGGCCCATAAAAATAAGGTTAGATATCTCTCTTAACTATTTCCTTTGGTGTAGCCCGCCTAAATCAGGGGTCAACTCGATATTTTTTGGTCATGAGCCTAAAATAGACTTACACATCTAATGGTTGGAGTGGATTTCACATATACATCACGGTGGGCCATGAAAAAAAAATAAGGATTCTTCCTTGTTAAAAATAAGAAATGTTATGAAATCATCACCCTTTCCATCTGCTTGGACTATTAGATACCTAATTACACTTTAGGTCCATAGTAAATTAATCAAGTTGTCACGCAATTCAGGTAAGCTAGACCAAATGAAATGATTAAGAGAGAGTTGTCCACCCTTAATTTGTATAGAGCCCATTGTACAAATTATATGAAATCCACTCCAATCATTAGACACCACACCAAAATTTAGGTAATGAGCGTAACCGCAGAGCTTATCTTTGATTCAGGTTGACCACGCAAAGGGAAATCATTTTGAAGGTGAGGATTGCTTGTGCACTATTATTAATCATGTGGTCCAATAAATCATGGATGTGATTTTTCAATAAAATGCTTAATTTTTTTGTGAAATCTACTGGTGGGAGTGGATTTCATATAATTATCATAATGAACCTATAAAAATCAAGGGTTGACATCTCTTCCAACTATTTTTCTTAGTGTGGGCCACTAGAATCATAGGTTGACTTGTTTTCAGTCTTTGAACCTAATAAAAGATAATATGGTGGTCTTGTTAAAATCAAGAGCAACATTTTATACATTTCTCTCTTCTTCTTTATCTTAATGGTCTCTTACAATAAAAAATGGACGCGTGGACTTAAGTTTTCTTCTAGGCTACCCTTTTGTGTATGCAAAATTCAATTTGACTATCAGATGCATAATATCAATTTAGGCGTGAAACAAAATAAAATAAAAATAAGGGTTCCAAGTGGGCCACATCAATGAAAGTAGTTGTGAGAGATACATCCACCATTGATTTTTATAAGGCCCGTTATAATGATGATGTGAAATTCACTCTAATTATTATATGTCACACAGATTTTTAAGCCTACGGTCCAAAAAGTAAGCCCATTTATGATTTAAGTGTTATCAGGAAAAATGGTCCGGAGGGTGACTGGGTGAATGTTACCTGCACTGTACATTGCTGTCATTCAAATACTTTACCTTGACAGTGAATGAGGTAAGTTTTAGGGTAATTTTCTTTACCGTAGGCCCAACCTTCCATCCACCTTCTTTTTTTTTGAGCCGAAGAAAACTGACCTTATCAATTTAGACCTATACCCATATAGATAACCCAATAAAGATAAAAATACCCTTGCCTTTTCAATTGCTTTTACTTAACATCTAAGAGTATTTTTGTCCACAACCCTCTTTCTATATCTAAAAAACCTACTTTCTTCACGTAAGTTTTCAGCCTTTCATTTAAAAAAAAAAAAAAAAAAGCATCTACAGTACTTATTTTTTCTAAGTTTTATGCCATTAGCCTACCATAAAGTTAGGTGCGTAATTATATTGATTAATGAGGTAGTTTTTTTAAAAAAGTCAATTTGAATGAAAATTCAATATTAATTAGTTGTTTTTGGATTTTTATTTTTATTTTTCGTTTTTTTAAAAAAAATTATTTAAACTGAGTTATTTGTTATTCTGTCGGGTGTGATAAATGGTACACAAGTACTTAGATTTGTAGCCCGTGGCATGTCTGTAACTCAAATTTAGATATGTTATTCATCTAAAATGACAGTAATTAAAATGATCTGTCTCTGTTTTACGAAATTTATTTTGATGAATTCAGACTGTTAATTATTTTTCATGTTGACCGTCCATTAGATATTGTCTAATCAAATAGTTAACGGATGCGGTCACTGAAAAAGATTATTGTAAGAACCTTATACAGTGGTTACTGCAACATGGACGATTTGATTTGAGATAAACATATTTCATATGTTCAATTTCTTAGTGTCTGAGTATCATCTATCACACTCTCTCGGAGTATCAATTTTTTCACTTTTTCGGCGCAGCCTGCTTAGTGTTAGGTGAACTAGCACGAGTGCACTTTCGTGCCTAGTCGCTGTCGGTCAATTACACTCGCGACTTAAACGGACCGGGTCTAGACTTATCCATGTCCAGCCCAGATCCGATTCCAGTCCAAAACGATAAGGGGCCAGAATCATAGGCCCATATTCAGCCCAATTCTGATGCGACTCGTCCGAATCAACTTGGACTCGGTCGAGTCTGAACGGGTTTGGTACCACACCTGGCTCCCATAAATTCCCTTGGCCCGCCCCAACGAGTCGATCTGAGTTGCTGAGTTAGAAAACCATGGCGTAAAGCATCTTAACCCGACCGTACTCGGCTTAGTAAAATGTATATGGGCCTAGGCCCATCCATCGGGCTTTAGCATCGTTGTCCTACTAACCTGGTCCTGGGTGCACTAGACCCAGCCCATGCTCATGTTAGTCATACGACAATAGGAGTTTAATGGCCCGTTTGGATGCCACTTGAAAATAAGCTCAACTCACTATACTTAAGAGTAATTATGTATTAAAGATTTTTTTTTTTTTTTTTTTTGTAAGGATTAAAAATAATTTAGATAAACAGTCAATAAATTTTTTTAAAAAAATCTCGGATTTATAATTAACGGTAATTAAAAAGAGATGAACTCATTTTCAAGTGGGTATCCAAACATGCCCTAATATGTTCAAGCGATTTTATTTTAGTACTATTAATAAAACAATAAAAATATTAAAATTAAAACATGCCATGATGAGAGATCTTTTTTCAATATTTCCAATCTCGAATTAGGCCCAACTCAATGACTCAAAGGAGCCTTTAATTGACTAAATTTGATATTTAATGATTGAATTAATACTAATTATGTATACTTTACATGGAGAGAGGTCTCAAGTTGAACCTGTGGGACCACAAGGCATGATCCACTCAGTGAACAACTTCCAATCTGTTCAGTGCATGTGACATCCCATCCTTCTAATATGTTGGCCCACCATAAGGATCACCTAGTACACGAACCGAATTACCTTAGTTAAATCGTTCAACTCGACTCACCTTGAAATTGGATTCAAACTGAGTTGAGCTGATTTTTTGAGCTTGAAAAAATTTCGAGCCGAATTTGAACTAGACCTAACTCGACTTGACTCGACTCGGAACTTGACTAAAACTTGACTTAGTTTGAATCGATTAGACTCGGATCAAGTTCACTTAATATAAATATTTTGCAAATATTTATATATTTAAATAATACACACACACACACACACACACACATATATATATATATATATATATATATATATATATATATATATATATATGTATGTATATATAGGTGGGATAGCCTATTGGCCGAGCCGAGTCGAGTTGGGCAAACCTCGACTCGATTTAGCTCATGTACAACTCTAAGTATGAAAAAGCGGAATTTACTTATTAGGTGGGCCACGCCATAAAAAGGATCATCTAAGCCATTGATAAGTAGCACAATGCCAGTGTGGTCTACTTAATTCTGATTATTGCAAGTGGTGATCCATGTGACAAGGCTAGCCTATCCTGCAGATTGAATGTAGCACAAACTTGAACAGTTGGAAGTTATCCATTGGGTGGACAGTAACTTAAAGTCCAGTAACTTACACACACATACTCAATCACATGATCTTAATGTTCAGATAGAGTTTGTCTATCACTGAGCCATGGAGCCATGGAGCTAGACCCATAACTCAGAGAGCTTAACTCCACCTTTCTTTATCATCTTAGGGATGATTGAATTGTTCTTCATGTTTGTTAAAAAGAGTATTTTTAACCCTTTGATGCTGGAAATAACTGTGTCGAGGGTAACCATGTTCATTACTTTGTAGTGGTTTCTATATATATATAAGACATAAGTATTTTCAACTCATGAATTCATCTTCTCCCTTTTAATTTGAATGTTTAATGTTAAATTTTTAAGGATTCTTAGGTCTATTAAAGAGATTGAGAATAAAAGGAAGCAATTAAGAAATACGGGTCGCTTATAAACTAGCCTCGAGTAAACCTAATGAGTGGTCAAGGAAGTGTTGGTGTTGGCAATCTCATAAGCACATTAGAATTGAATGATTTAATACCCCTCAAGTTAAAGATTTATGTTAGAAAATGAACTGATACAACAAAAGAAAACCAAATACACATAAAATAATTTTTTTTAATGTGGTTTGGCTTTATGCTTACTCTGCAATTGAGCTTCCGTCAAAAACACTAATTCTCAAAAAGATTATAACCATAATAATAATCTAATGAAAAAAATATTAAAAAAAAAATAAATCTGATACAGTCTCAATTCAACCCGTAAATAATATTTATATCTTATACATAAAAATACCCAAAATACCCTATTCCGATTAAGTAGGACGTGCTACCCTCAAACCTCCACTGGGTACAAAGGTAACCAAGACCTCATGCCGGTGAATAAGCCCTCCACACACCGTTAGGCCGTATCTATTACTTTCCCTGCACCATTCTATAAAATACAAGACATCTATCATAACAATTTAACTGAGAGTTGTATTAATTTGAAGATAATTTTATTTATTTCTAAATTAATTTATTAATTTTAAATTATAAAAGTTGAAAGTTTCTTCTATAGAAATTAGGATGATTGTCAGTTTTATATAGGGCTGAAAGTCGTGGGTTGAGACAGGTTGGTGCTCTAGCCTAGCCCAACCTAAGGTTCCTATACCTCAACCCTAACCCAACCTCGGGTTGGGAATTCTCAACCTAAGCCCAACCCAAGCGGGCTCGGTCAGGTTGATCAGGTTGGTTGGGTGGATACATGCTAATATTTTCGTTATTACATTAGTCTATTATATTTTAATACATATCTTATTTTTTATATTTATAATTTTATTAATTTTAAATATAGTTATTTAGCATAAAGAACTTCATTTTTTCTAAACAAACAAGCTAAAATATATATTTGGAAGAGGAATGTGGCGTATCTTGTTAGCTTGAGTCATCGGAAATGGTGTGGACCAATGAGACCCAATAGCATTAGAATTCCTTATGCCTTCAACATAGATGATCCACACTCAATTATAATTTATAACTTATATATCTATCGGGTTCGGGTTGGGTCCGGCAACCTCAGACCTCAACCCAAGCCCAACCTAACTTTTATCGGGTTGGTGTTTATATAGCCCAAGCTTGAGACTGAACCCGATACATCCTGCTCGAGACAAACCCAATGTTGAGTCGGTTTTTACAGATTTCATAAAATAATAAGTTTTTAATTTGATAGAGATTTGATAATTTAGACATTTTTCAAATTTGAATGCTTTTATTTATATTATTAAAAATTATATTTCTAGAGTTTTCAAAAAACATAGTTATAATATGTCTGTGGGGCCATGTTTACGGAGCTCGTGCAACAAAAAAACTCTGGCCCCGACGTAATGTGTGTAACATCTACACCGTCCATCAGTTTGAATGTGAACCAAAAATTAAGAACTATCCAAAATTCAAGTGGGCCATGCCACATGGAAAGATAAGGATGGGAACTATCCAGAACTCAATCGTTCCCATCACTACACTCTTAAATGCGGTGTGGCGCGCTTGAACTTTGGATGGGCCTGATTTTAGGGTCCACCGTCTATCTTGATCTGGAGAAAATGATGAACGGAGCAGATGTCACACGCATATTGCAATGGACCCCATCGAGATTTTTGGTTGCACGTGTTGAGAAATACTTCCGACCGTTGAATGCACTAGATTTTCGCAGGAGGAAATCATGTGATCTCTTCGGACGTGCTATTGTAGCACCTGGGCCCCACGTTCCATCCACCGTTTGATATTGGAGAAATTTCCACATCCATCTCGATGGATGGCAGAGTTACCGTCCAAAGAGTTGCATGGCTAACGTCTCAAAGTGTATAGTATCCAACCCTCAGAAAGCTAGCCAGGCCCAGCTTGATTATCATTGACTGCAAAAAAAGAAAAAAAAAAGCCCGATCCATTCGTCAAGTGGGCCATTGTCTCCGGCCCATTTACTGAGTAGCCCTGAAATGTCTGGTCCAATCCTACCCCAGAAAAGTCTAAAACCTTTGTATTTTTAAATGGGCCCGGCTCAGGTCTACTGTCATCAACCCAACAATAATGGGACCTACAAGGATGATCAGACCGTCCATCCGGTGGTCACTATAATGACCGTTGCAACATGACGCAGGGAAGGACGTGTTGAGGTCGAGCAACATCTTCCCGGGGGGGATAACTACTCTGAGTCTACGGAGATTCTCTGAACTCCTAACCGAGAAATGCATCGAATGCATGATAAAAAAAAAAAGAAAAAAGAATACTTTCCAAAAGTTCGTAATAAATTTTGATTGCTTATGAAAAACGAGCTTACAACTTTTTAATTAGCAACTATGATTAAAATTCCTAGAAATCGTCATTTACTATAAATAATAAGTTTACTATTTATAGACTGTCATGATTTCCACTAGAACTCATGGTTTTTGGCTAAAAATAGTTTCATT
Organism: Magnolia changhungtana; assembly: GCA_030180095.1. NCBI lineage: Eukaryota > Viridiplantae > Streptophyta > Magnoliopsida > Magnoliales > Magnoliaceae > Magnolia > Magnolia changhungtana. The sequence continues at coordinate 3,519,056 of JASAUF010000481.1, forward strand.
TTTGGTTCAACAATGCTATTCTCCTCGTTATTCTAAGCACTTTTTTTTGGAGGCAACTCTTAAAACCCAACGGATGAAGAGTTATGATCAAACTAAAACTTACTATAAATAGTAAAAACGAAATTAAAAAGAAAATTTTACCATCGATCTGATGGAATCTAACAAATTCAGCATGCACAATCCGGCATAGCAGGTTGGGTGGCTAAAGTAGTTTGTCCTACTTCAAAATTATATATGGCATGTCGGATAACTCATTCTGGTATGCGAGATACGCCTGTTTTAAAGTTCTAATGGTCCGGATCACTACCACCTCTCATCGTGCCTTTTCTAGTCCATCTTGGCCACGAAATTGTACGCAACCGCTCTACATCATAACACGTGAAGCATACACATGGAATGAGCAGCACATACACATGGTCTAAAAATGGGCCATTTATGGCCATATCGGGCTGATCTGAAACCCAGCCTATTTATTAATCGGGTCTAGAAATGAGGCCCACTGGCTAGAGCCGAGCCTCAATGGTGACCGTTGCCAACCCAAGATCCTTCAGGGAACCGGTGGGCCCACCCAGCTCAAGACACGCCCGTTGGATTTTCCATTGAACAGGAATACTGTTAGCTACCATGTTGATAACTGTCCAATTGAGCGGTGGGGATCACTTCATGACCAGCTTATATGAGTTCGTCAGTGTGGCACGTGTGGCCCACATTCGTCTAATGGGCCCGGGCTAAAATAACAGAGCTCAAAGGTGGCTGGAATCGGAGCCCAAGCCCACGTGGTGGGCCAGCTCGAATACACAAGCTAGCACAACCCACGTGGTGGGTCACTCTTACATCTAAGCCATCCAAATCAAATGGGCATAGCAGATATTTTATAAAGAAACAACAAACCAAATGTTCATCTCAACCGTCCAATTACAGCCATCATATTACAGTTAAAATGAAGGAAAAATCCAAATCAACAACCACCCGTCGGTTGAGCAGATGTAAGGATTTCCCAGTCAATCTTATTTTTCTGGTCATCGCCCATCCATCTATGGTGGGGGCCCCACAATCTGGTCTATTCATATTCATGTACAGATGCACCATGAACTCTCACCATGACCCACTGTGGGGCCCACGGTGATGCATGTGTTTTATATCCGCACCGTCCATCCGTTATGGGACTAGTAGCAATGGTTATGGACTAAATGATTCAGAGCCACTTACTATTAAAAAAAAAAAAAAAAGGTAAAAAAATAAATCAGATTTATGGTTTCACGGGAATAAAAATTACATTAAGAAGCAAACATACCCCGCAAAAAAGACCCAGAGGAAGAAATAGCTCCGAAATTTGCAAAAAGAATAAGAAGATTAAAAAATAAATAAATTCAAACTCTACTTAAATGATTTCACAGCTTGCAATGGCTTCTACGACACTGCCTCCCTTCACCTATAAATAAGAAGGCTCTCAATGGTGAAAGGTACACACAATATCTGGCCCTAAACCCTTGACACTCAACTCGACTAAGATTCCTGACTTAGGCATCAGAGGGTTCCCAAAACAAGTCAGGACCTTCCTTATTTATTCTTTGTGCAGGTTCATGAGCCAAAGAAGACTAACCAGATTTATGCATAAACAAACATCAAAGAATATTGCCTGCTTTAGTAGTCAAGTCTCAGTCAATACCTCTCCCGAGTATAAGAAGGTGAATGTAGTTGGTATTACGTGCATGCCTCCATGGTGAATGGTCCATGCACCAAAAATCTCCCGAGTAGGCCAAACCTCAACCTTTCAACCGCAAAAAAAAAAAAAAAAATATGGTTGAGAAAGAAAATACATGAACATTTCTCATTCAAACAATAGGTCAAGTATTCTGGAATATAATACCTCCATCCTGAAATATATATTTGAAGCAGGCTGTAAGATTTGTTAAGTGTAAATGCAAAATGACAATGACTTGCTACAGAATGGGCTTTGCACTGATCAAATCATTGAAAATGTTGGACTTGACATCTTTCCGCAATGGTGCGAAAGGACCCGCCTTTGAGTAGAAAGCTAATGATCTTATAGATTTCTCAATGGCACCATATGATTCTTGTGCAGTAGATATAGCTTCACATTTAATCAAAGAAAACCTAACATAAAAGTAAAATAGATAGCAATAGAGTGATCCAAACCATGATATATAGGTGCATGTTGTGTTGTTGATGTCGTAAATAAGTTTGTCAATGTCATCGATGGACCACTCGATGTCATTGAGTATACGATGATGTTATCAATGGGTGCTCAATAGAAAAATTCAAAAAAAATCATGCTAGTTGCTGAAACATTTTAGTGTTGCTACTCAATATTATTGAAGTTATAAGTTCCATACTCAATAAGTTATTGATGCCATCGAAGGTCGCATAAAAATTACAAATGTACATTTATAGTGAATGCTCATGAAAAATGAAAAGTTTCCCTCTTGATTTGCATTTTTCTTTGCTATGACCCACAAGAATTTTAGATCATGGTGAAATTTTGTCCCTTGGTGTTTCATGAGATTCCGCATCACATGGACCGTTCGAATTATACGCCCATGACACGTGTGCAAAGGTGCACACGTGCATAGGTGAGCAAATGAGCATAACTCTCTCATCTCTCTCTCTCTCTCTCTCTCTCTCTCTCTCTCTCTATATATATATATATATATATATATATATATATATATATATATATATATGGAAAAGGTACAATGCGCTCTAGCTGATTTTAACGCCTCATGAGGTCGAGCTGTGTGGGCCCCACCGTGATGCATTTTGAACATCTACCCATTAGCCAGATGCACCATTCCATCGTGGGCCTAGGTCTCAAAAATCAAGTCAATCCGTGACTTTTGTGGGCCACACAACATACAAAAGTGGAGAGGCGTCGTGCACCATTAAAACATTCATAATTATTTGTTGGGCCCACCGAGATGTGGTTTGCAAATCCAGCCCATCCATTATGTGTGTCCCACTTGGATGAGGGTTCAGACCAAGTTTCAACAGCATTCAAAACTCAGGTAGGCCCCACCAAGTGCTTTTATATGTTTTTGGCATGTCTTCACATGATTTTAGATGGTAGGCCCACCTGAGTTCCGTATATGGCTAATTTTTGGGATATCCCATAATTTAAAGGGGACCCATCAAATGCACGGTGTTGATGGTCGACACGCATCATGGTGGGGCCCACACTGCTTGACCTCACGGGAGCTTATCGTCAGAGCGCATTATACCTTTTTCCATATATATATATATATATATATATATATATATATATATATATATATATATATATATATATATGAATGATCAATTGCGCACCGGTTCATACGGAACTCGTGCGAAGTTTTTTTTAGAACTCATCAGACATGATGTGACTTCAAAACTGAACAGCATGGATGAAACAGATAAATCATGGTGGGGCCCATAGAGCACCCGCCACCAACCATTGGCTGGTGGCAGGAGTAGCCAATCCATTTCCCTCGTCTTAAGGCTTGAGCCGAAAAATAAGGTAGATCGAAAGATCAAGTGGACCACACTGCAAAAAGTAGCGGGGGATTCAACGTCTACCATTGAAACCCTTTTAGAGGTCACAGAAGTTTCGGATCAATATGAAATTTGTTTTTCCTCATATTTGTGACCTTATGCATAAATTGGATGGAAAATAAACGTTATGGTGGGCCCCACTAATTTTTTAACGGAAAAAATCATTATCCCGCTGCTATTTTTGGTGTGGTCCATTTGAGCTTTGGATATGATTCATTTTTTAGCTAATGCTCTAAAATGATCTTTAAAAATAGATGAACAGTTTGGATATAATAAATACATCATTGTGGGGCCATGTAACTTTGATCTCCTTTGAATATTTCGTACAACTCGGAGCTGGAGGAGAGTCCGCGCTCGTCTTCGCACCACACGTATCTACATGAGCTATATAGCATGTGGAAACGGATTGGCTACTCGCCATGCCACCAGCCAATGGCTAGTGGTCGGTACTCTGTGGGCTTCACCATGATGTATGTGTTTCATCCATGCCGTCCATCTATTTTTCTAGATCATTTTACGGTATTACACAAAAAATGAGGTATATAAAATTCTCAATTGGAACACATTAAAGGAAGCAGTGTTTAATGAACTTCGACCATTAAAAATTTTTTGGGGCCATAAAAGTTTTGGATCATGCTGTCCGTATGATCTAATCAACAGATTGGATGTCAAATAAACAGTACAGTAGGCCTTAGGAGGATTTTAATGGTGGATATCTAATCACTATTGTTTTCCTGTGACGTGGTCCACCTTAGATTTATATCCCTCTCATTTTTAGTATAAAGCCCTAAAAGGATATCTAAAAATGGATGAAACACATACATCATGGTGGGCCCACAGAGAACCGACCATCAGCCACGGGGCTGGGGGCAGGAGAGTAGCCAATCCGTTGATTTAACACCTCAGGTGGGACATAGCATACAAAATAAATGGACGGCTGGCATAAATGGTTTTAACTTCATTTTGCTTTCAATGCGTTTGGCACACTTGAAGAATAAAACGGTAGGATCGATGCTAAGTAATTTTGAAGGTTTTTCGTAATAAGATGGAAAGTACCGATCTTGCATGCATCTTTCACACGGGCACATATATTTGCGTGTGATGGAGGGGAATCCACACGCGCGTGGAATTAGCGAATCTAGTTCTCCAGTAGAGAAAAACATTGATACTCTGGCAGAGTGTGATGGATGATACACAGGCACTTAGAAATTACTTAGGCAGAGACGTGGCATACAGGTAAATAAAGTATGGGACCCAATTTAATGTATAAATAACTGAAAATTATGGCTATTTGATAAAGTGAAAATTTTATTGGTCATTTATTTAACGGTTAAAAATGAAAGCTATCCAACGGTCTTATTTCAACAAGAAAGTGTCGGTAGATCAGAGCTTAGGATTGTTCAAAAAGATTCATTTTCGTAATATGTTTTTATTAGAAGTTATTTCCACATTTTAATCTGTTTAATGTGAATTAATTTCTGTGGATTTTAAGATTTCTGAGTGCCCGCGTATCAGGCGTCATGCGCATCCGAGTATCAAATAACTCCCCATCTCTCTTGAATTTTGCTCGATACAACCCGACTAATTGATATCAAAAACATCGAGACTCCATCCGTTGGTTTTAGTCCTTTATAAATGATCCAATCCGTTTATTTGACGATCCTCATCTTGGATTTGGGATTGTAGAAATATATCTCGGAAAAATATTTAAAATTATTTAATTATACAAAGTCTATAAAGACCGTTTATATCCCAAGCAAAAGACCCAAATTATCGAATGGTTGAAATAATCCAATATAGAACTTTAATTTTTGATTTTACACCATTCAAATTGAGACTATTTATATGAACGGTTTGGATCATTTGAATATGATCCGGATTTAATTTTAAAGTCAGTACGTCGGGATGGATTGAAGCAAACCTCTCTCTCAAGTGACTAACTACAGTACAGATCATGCGACTTAGCAAAGTCTCGAGTCTTTGGCGTCTTTGACTAGTCGTTTGAGCGTCCACACGAACTGTTCCTTTTGCGGCGCGTGATGCACGAGCGAGCGTTTGAGAGCGTACGTGAAGCACGGCCGAGCTTTAAGGAAGTGGGGCCCACGATCGTATAATCAAGATCACTGCCCTGTTGGGTCGCACGTTGAATGGACCATGACCCAAAAGTCTACTCAGTAGGACAACCTCATCATTGAAATTCGTGGCCTGCTAATAGACGGTTAAGAAGAGATGCTTAAATGAAAAATGTGGCCTGACCGACGGTTAGAATCTTACAATGGTGGAAAACATGGTCCATCCATGGTGGGACCAACATACCAATGGTCTGGATTGCAAATCCATGGGCCCCACTTGTCATAATTGAGAGAGAAAGAGAAAGATTGATATTGCCTCTAATTATGCAGAAAAAATAGATCAATTCAGTTATTCCAAAAGGAGACCGTACACCAAAGGGTGAGAAAATTATTTAGGGCTTGCTTGGTAGCTCGTGTTTGGTTTACATTGGAATCTAAATCATAATTATCACATGGGATCTCTTGTGATAAAATATCTGAACCGTGCATGTGATAGTACACCATGTGATAGTTCTCTTTTGACATAGCCTATTAAAGTTTTGAATCTGAGTAAAAGTTGGGCATTGGAAGTTTTGTGGTATGCTGCATCACATGAACGGTTCAGATTTTGGGCTCATATAATAGAAGACGATGAGGTTTTAAAAAGTTCTCTTCGGTTCTCATGAGAACTGGTGTGCAGTTGAGCATTCTTTATATATATATATATATATATATATATATATATATATATATATATATATATATATATATATGGGAAAAGGTATAATGCACTTTAGCTGACTATAAGCTCCCATGAGATTGAGCTGTGTGGGCCCCACCGTGATGTGTTTCAACCATCAACGCCGTGCATTTGATGGGTACCCTTTAAATTATGAGATATCCCAAAAATCAGCTGTATACGGAACTCAGGTAGGCCATACCATCTAAAATTATGTGAAGACACCGTTAAAACATGTAAAAGCACTTGGTGGGGCCCACCTGAGTTTTGCATGCGCCTGAAACTTGGTCTGAACCCTCATTCAAGTGGGACACACATAATGGATGGGCTGGATTTACAAACTACATCTCAGTGGGCCCTTAAAAATGGTTAAGAATGTTTTAATGGTACACGGCCCCTCCCCACTTCTGTATGTGGTGTGGCCCACACAAGTCACGGATTGACTTGATTTTTGAGACCTAGGCCCACGATGGAATGGTGCATCTGATTGATGGGGTAGATGTTCGAAACGCATCACGGTGAGGCCCACACAGCTCGACCTCATGGGGCGTTAAAATCAGTTTGAGCGCATTGTACCTTTTATATATATATATATATAATCATGCTCCCTTGCGCACCTATACACGTGCGCACCTTTGCACACGTGTCATGGGTGTCTAATCTGAACGGTCCATGAGATGCGGAATCCCATGAAACCACATGTGACAAATTTTCACCCCGATCTAAAATTCTGATGGGCCATGGCAAAGAAAAATGCAAATCAAGGGAGGAAACTATTTTTATTTTTCATGGCCTATCAAAGTTTTAGATCAAAGTAAAACTTGGGTCCGGCAGGTTTCACGAGGTACTGCTGCTTCACATGAACGGTTCAGATTTTGGATCCACATCACGTATGATGGGTTCTCAAAAAAGTTCATACGTAGTACGTACGAACTGGTTTGCAGGTGAGCGTTTCCATATATATATATATATATATATATATATATATATATATATATATATATATATATGTTACTATGAGATCCACCCATGGGAACCTCCCATGAGGTTGAGCTATGTGGGCCCCACTGTGACGTGTGTCAAAAATCAATACCGTGCACTTGATGGGTTTCCTTTAGGTTATGATATATACCAAAAATAAGCCGTATACGGAACTCAGGTGGACCATACCATCTAAAACCATGTGAAGACATGTTTAAAACATATAAAAGCACTTGGTGGGGTCCACTTGAGTTTTGGATGCGGCGGAAACTTGGCATAACCCCTCATCCAAGTGGAACACACACAATATATGGACTGGATTTGTGAACCACATATTCGTGGGCTCAATAAATGATTTTGAATGTTTTAATGGGAGGGTAACCCCTCTCAACTGTTATATATGGTGTGGCCCACCCAAGTCATGAATTGACTTGATTTTTAATCACGTGGCCCACTAGGAAATGATGCATATGACTGATGAGGTAGATGTTCGATATACATCACAGTTGACCCACACAGCTTGACCTCATGGGAAGTTCCCATGAGGTCGACCTATATATATATATATATATATATATATATATATATATATATATATATATATATATATATATATATATATATATATATATATACTTCTTAATTAAGGTGGTGTGAAAACACCACTTACCACTGAATAATCTCTCTCACATCTTAGGTGAGGCCCATCTAATAAACCGTTTGGATCATTTGCTATTGTCCTAGCATATGATATAGCAACACCGGTGGATGTTTTCTAGCCAGCAAGCTTATTATTATTATCATTATCATTATTATTTTCACACACAGCACTGGGTACATTGGACCATGACCTCAGTGTTGAAACCCACATGTTTTCTGGCAAACCTATGGCAGGCTGATGCACGTAGCTGTCTTTCCTTTCTCAAAGTCCACGTTCCAGACATGTCTAATGACTATTGATACAAGTTGAACGGTCCAAATAATGGGGCCCACTGTAGTCATGAACCAAAATATTGCCAGCTAATGAACATGCAGCTCCGTCCAGTCTACGTTTCTACTTGGAATCTTCAACGTGCATGATGCACGATACGCTGGCACTTAAGCATCCTGGAAGTTATAGCAATGTCCCAAAGCTTTTTAATTGATGATGATTGTGATAGCAATGTCCCAAAGTTATAGCAATGTGCCAAAGCATCCTGGAAGTTATAGCAATGTCCCAAAGCACTTTAGTTTGATGGTTCTAACCTTGTGATCTATGGCTTATAAAATTTGATGGTTGTGACAAAATGGCCATGTTTAAAGGGCTACGATCGTCCCATCGTTACAACTACTCTTGCACCATTGCTTGCTCCATATGGTACCACTGAATGAACACTCCAGATTGATGATTGGGTGTGCAACGAGAAGGTGGGGACGACAACATTTTCCCTTTAGGCTTGTTTGATTTTCTAATTAATTTCCTATGAAATAATGCAATACAAATGAGTTATCATTATCATTTTTAGGTATTTGCTTCAATAGTATTTATGATTCGCAAATCGAAAGTCAAATATACATTTCTGGATGAAATAAATTATTTAGTAAAATCATCGTTGCAGTAAATATAATTAATATCACCATACAATTATAAGAGTCAATAATCATTACCCGTTTATTAAATAAGAGTAAATAATCATTACCCATTTATAGCCAATTACAGTTGTAGTTGGAAAACTAATAAAGCTCTTAGAAATTACATTCATGGCATATAAATAATTTAAATTAAACTAATTCAAATCAAGGTTTCTGTTTAAATGTATCATGAAGTAAAAAAGATTTTTCTATTACTTTTATTCAACCATGTATACTGGTTATTAACATGTTTAAAACTTATTCAACTGTGTATACCATCCTACCTGCGCATCATGTAAATGATACACTATGACGATGGGATGCCAAGAATCATGATGTAATCGGTACTAAAATGCTTTCAAATTCTAGTGGGTTCAAGTCGGTTGTAGACTCTTAGGAGTTTAAACATGAGATCCTAGGTTCGAGTACCCATTAGTGGTGAAATCCCACTACGGTGTGAGTGCGGGGGTGCGCGCACTTGTGGGATGTCCTAAGAGCTGGAGAAACTGATGATACAATGGATGTTGCATGGGCATCATAGTGGACCCCACGTAGTGTATGTCAAAGGGACGTCATGCCAGGCCTCACGGAGCTTTCCTATAAATAGATACGTAGGCGGTGTTTATAGGAAAGTCGCGTTGCCATGTCATGATCTCAAATAGATATGTAGCCTGAGGTCACTACCGGGCATGATCTCACAACCAACAATTGCTAGTGGAAACTCTGTGCTACTATAGTTAAATGTTAATTTCAGGAATTTATTAGCTCTGGATTTGATTGGGAGATTTTTAATTTTTAAGATTTTTCTTGTAATATTGTCAGCGAAATCTTATTAAGGTTTCAGTTTAAAGGTTTCATGAACTAATTGAAAAGACTTTTCTACTTTTCTTATTTAGTTATGTATGATGGTTAACATGTTCAAAACTTATTCACCAATGTGTAAAGGTTACTGTGTATAATATCCTGTATGCACATTAAGTGCTGCCATGATGATAGGGTGTTAAGAACTATGGCATGGGCCATACTATAGAAAATAATTGACAAACATTTAAATGCTTTCAAATCCAAGTGGTGACTCACTTCATAATTTTAATTTACATTATTTTGGGGCTGCCCACTTTCTTGAGGGGGGCGATTGATTCTGCATACAAACTATGGATGGCTCATGAGTAGAATTTAGATTTTGATCTGCTTCAATTTTTGGCTTATGTCTTAAGTGTTGTTAAATTTTTTTAATTTGATAGACATTTAGGGTCTGCCAATGCCATTAACAGATCACTCAATGCCATCGAAAAAATTCGAAAAAAAATTAGTTGCTCGCTAGACAATTTTGGAGTTGTTATTTGATGTCATTGAATGGTCTTCGATAACACCGTTGATGCCATCAAAGGTTCCATCAACGACGCGTGTGGACTTGCGTAAATGCGTGATTTGTTCCTAATTCCGGTTATGATAGTGTGTGTGTATATATATATATATATATATATATATATATATATATATATGTATATATATATATATCTGGTGTAATGTTAAGATGTTCTATAAAAAATTTAGGATTTTGAGAAATGATTTTGGGATTGTTTGAATTGATAAGTCTATCTATCTCTTGTAATATCGTTTCATCGAAAATTCGTTATCGCTTTGTACCTTGATTTTTTCCGGCAAGGATTTTTCCACAAAAAAATTCATGTAATCTCTATGTTTTTATTTACATTTGATTTCACCTCGCTTGATTGAATTCAACTTTACTTCCGTGCGATCCCAATTCTAAGAGCCACTATAGTCAAAGATATAATGGGTATCACACATGCATCACAATGGTAGGACCCACTTGTCCTCCGTATCTACCTTATTTTTCTACAATGGGTATCTACCCCATTAACAGTATATGTCAAAATCAAGGACATCATTCCAAGCCCTAAAGAGCTTTCCTAGAAATGGACAGCTCCTCCTGGGAGAGGGTAATAGGAAAGCCGTTGCCTTGTCAGGATCTAGAATAACTCCCTTGTTAATTTGGTCGCATGCCTGTCATTTCTAGATACATTATCGGCTATTATGAGGTTGACATTTGGTTTGAGGTCACCACCAAGCATGCTCTCACAACTAACAGTCTGTAGATGACAACTCCATGCTACCTTTGTCACAAACGTCATTTTTGGGAATTTCTCAGCTTGGGATTTTATTGAGAGATTTTTCATTTTTGAGATTTTTATCATAATATTATTGAGAAAATCTTACAAAAGCTAAAATCTAATAAATAATTATTGTATACTAATAAGTAATTAAAATTTTAAAAAACCATTATATAATGACTTAGTTGAAGTTTTAAATCATTTTTTGTTAATTATGCAAAATATTTATAACTTTAGAATCTCATTATATTATGTCCACTTTATTTCTTGCAAAATTATCGCAAGATTTTCAAAATATTTGTTACAAATGCATGCAACTACTTGCATGTAAAAAGACTCTAGCATGCATGGCATCCAACTGCCGCAGGGAAGCCAGCCAGTCAACACAGAGCTTTGTGGGGCTCATTGAGATGTTCATGTGACATCGAGTCCATCCAATAGGATGCAAGCCAAAAAATGAGGCAGATACTCACCATAGAAACAGTGAGGATTGAACACCAACCATTGAAAGAAGACCATGAATTTTATGTGCCATCCAATCCGTTCATATGGTGATTCCCACAAATAATATTATCTTTATACAATAAGTTTCAATGATAAGTTGTTCAATTCTCAATATTACCTGTGATGTGCCTCACTCGAGTTTTGAATTTGTCTTAGTTTTGAGCTCACGTATGATGAATCGGATGGATGGAGGGGATGCCACATGGACTTCTCAGCGGGCCCATGGAGCTTTGGGTTATATAGGAGGCTCTATGTAATATGGGTTATTAAAAAAGCACACATCCCCCGATAAATAGGGTCACTCACATGTAGCTGACCATTTGACGCAGGGATGGATGTGATGAGGTCGAGCAATGTCTTCCTCAAGGATAACTACTGAATCCATGGAGCTTCTCTAGACTCTTCACAAAGACTTTTTGAATCCACGAGGAAAAAACAAGGAAAATAGAAATAATTCTAAAAAAAATTCATAAATTGATTAATGATCCAAATAAACGAGATTACAACCCTTTAAATAGGGATACTAAGTCTTGAAAGAAGTTTCAGAATTTAAATACAACAAAAGCTCATAGAAATCGTGATTTATTATAAATAGTAAACTTTCTATTTATAGATGGTCATGTTTCCTATCAGTGTGCATGGTTTTCAGCCAAAAATATTACGTGTCTTATTTGACTTAACCATGGTATTCTCTTAACTTTGTAAGAACTTTTTCAGTTGGACGCAACTCCTAAAGCTCAACAGCTGAAGAGTTCTAATATATCGCACGTCGGATAACTCATTTCAGTTTGTGAGATACACCCATTTTAAGCTTCTGAAGGTCTGGATCACTTCCGCCCCTATTGGGTCTTTTCTAGTCCAGCTTGGCCATGAAATGGTCTGCAACCCGCTCTACATCACCATTTCATAGGCCCCGTGCTACACCAGAAAATAGAGGACAATTATTCAAAACTTTCAAATTCACATGGCCCCTCATGAGCGTTCCATTTCACAGTGAAGCAACTATACTGAATGGTTTGGATCTTCTACACGCACTAGAGCATGTCCCACATGCAACTAGTTGCATGTTATACATTCTCTTTTCAGGCCACGTGGTATTTTTTTTTTTTGGACATATAAATTTTATCAACATGGGATTAATACGAGAAAAGGACACAATATGTGAAAAGGAAACCCCTCATGTCAGGCTGCATTAAATTCTCTCCTCTTTTTTTTGTTCCGAGAAAACGTATAGTTACTTTCTATGCTTTTATCTTACTGAGTAAACCCTGTTGGGGCCACCGTGAAAGTATGTGATTTATCCACGACATTCATCTGTTTTTACAGCTCATTTTATATGTTGAGCCCAAAGTTAAAGCATATCCAATGCTCAAGTGGACCACACCACAGGAAACAATGGGAATAATGATTTCCATCGTTGAAACATATCCAATGCTCAAGTAGACCACACCATACCACAGGCCGACAATGATGTTTATTTGTCATCCAACCTGTTCATATGATCACACAAACATGGATGAAGGGAAAACAAAATTATTAGCTTGATCCAAAAAATAAACGTTCAATTCACACTGTTTCTTGTGGTGTGGTCCACTTGAGATTTAGATATGCTCCATTTTTTTGATAAAGCCTTAAAATTATCTGATAAAATGGATGGACAGAGTGGATAAAATAAATAAATCACGGTGGGCCTCACATAATTTGCTCAGTACGCAATCAGCTTCGTTTCTGTTGGTGGCTGGGAGAAACACATTCACCTCATGCCATGCGTCAGGCATACAGGAGTAAAGGGCCCAAAATCCATAAGAGAACTGATAACTTACAGGCACCTGCACGGGTATTCACTGTGCCAGGCATTTTCAGCCACACGATGCAAAAGTAGCTAGGGACCGGAATTGACTACGGCACTACTTGTCTCACCCAACACTTAAAGAAACCTAAGCTATATGAGGTCCACCATGTTGCATATGTAAAACTTACAATATACTCTCTACATTTAGGTAGGGATCATTAATTAGACCGTACATATAGAAGACAAGCTTGATTAAAAACTTATTTGGGCCACACCAATGAGAACAATGTAAAATTACTCTAAGAGCTGTTAAGTTCAAACAACACGTGGTCCTCTTGAGCCACTCACTCAATGTGTAAGAAAGATCAGGCTATATTCAGAAGCAAGTGTTCATCCTTTGATAATAAGTTACACGTTTATCTCTCCATACAAAATGACTTTTCGATACATATAAAGAGAAATGAGCAAAGGATTATTACAGTCGGTTGTAAAGAATAATTGCAAAACACCTTCTAATGCAGAACTGAATCCAGCGTGCGAGCATTGACTCAAATTGCATTTAAGATCACCAGCTACTTGATTACTACTACAGATTACACTATGAAATATAAACAATACACTGAAAGTAAAAGATTACAGTAAGAAATATAATTTACTTGGCAGGAAAAGTAAAGTGATTACACTACAGAATGTAATCGAATGATAATTAAAAGAAAATGTTTGGTTTTGAATTGATTGGTATAAGATGGAATCTCATGATAAATCTCTTTGCTATTTATAACCTTAATCCGACCATTTAGATGATTCATACGTTTTGACGATTGCTATAATCGTTCAACACCATTTGACTTTCTCTTTTTCTTCTTATGTCATCCATCCTGTAACCTCTTCTTTACGATCCATCTTCCACTACAACAAAAGCCGGCTTAGCCGACAATGTGAGTTGCTGGTTTAGCGGCGCTAATTAAAATTAGGCGTCGGTCGGTGATCGGGTATAAATACCGTACGTACCAAAAACCTTTTCCTTTTTTCTCCCCTCCCGACGCTCTCTCTCTCTCTCTCCATCCCGACTCTCTCTCTCCCTCGATCTCTCCCTGCCTCTCCCTCTCCGCGCGCTTACTCTCCCTCTCGCTCTGCCTTTCCCTCTCTCGATCTCTCTCTGCCTCTCCCTCTCCGCTCGCTCTCCCTCTCCCATCCCCTCTCTCTCTCTCTCTCTCTCTCTCTCTCTCTCTCTCTCTCTCCTCCTCTCCCTCCCTCTCTCCCTCTCCCTGATCTCCTTTTTCTCTCTCTCTCTCTCTCTCTCTCTCTCTCTCTCTCCCTCAAAACCCTAGCCCTCTCTCTCTCCATCTCCTCAGCCCTCTGCTGCAGTTCGGCCTTCTGCTGCTCGTGAATCTCGGATTCTCAGGTATGATGTAAGGTTTTTCCCTTCTTGTTGTTTCTTTTTGCAATTTATAATACCTGATTAGGGATATGCATTGTCGAATCCCTACTTAGGGATTTGTATAAGAAATCCCTAATTAGGGTTGTGTATTGTCGAATCCCTAGTTGGGGATTTGCATAGTCGAATCCCTTTTTAGGGATTTGTATTGTCAAATTCCTCATTAGGGATTTGTCTTGTCCAATCCCTAACTAGTTGGGGATTTGAAGACTCTTAAAATTGGGAATTTTCTGATTTATAGCCATTCTGGCCAATCCACTTGCTGTTTTCTCAAGATTTTCAACTTCTAAGAACTCCAGATTGCTAGTTCACTTGAATTGTATCATGTACTCTTGATACATTAGATAATAACTGTAAGCTTAAGAGTACCATCCTTCTCTCTGTTGGTTTGGAAATTTTGGCATAGTTAACGGTTCTTATTAGCAAACTCGGTTACCATCTCTCTCTGTTTTTTTTTTTGGAAATGTTGATAAGTTCTCGGGGCTTGGGGATTGGGCTGGGAAATTTCGATGGATGGGATGGAGGTTACACAATTCACATGCTTCCGGCAGGTATCTTAAATCTTTTTTATAAAATTTATGTGCATTGTGGGAGATCTGAGCTGTGAATCAGATAGGATCCATTTGTATAGTGATAGAAAAATGCTTATCTTGCTCTGATGCTTATCTTGTTCTGATTTTCTTGTATTGTGATTGTCTAGTGCACGTTACTGTCCTCATTTCATTTTAATTGGATTAGATTTACCACTACCAAAAAACAGGGCAACACCGACGGCTAAAAACCGTCGGCAATGATCTTCCCCGACGGCTTTTAGCCGTCGCAAGGTCCGTCGGCAAAGGGTGCGTCGGCAATGCGCGTCGACGGATAAAAACCGTCGGCGTTGTCGGCGGTTAAAATCCGTCGGCGTCATCGGCGGCTAAAAACCGTCGGTGTTGTCGGCGGCGTAAATCCGTCGGCGTTATCGGCGGTTGAAATCCGTCGGCGTTTTCGGCGGCTAAAAGCCGTCGGCGATTCGTTAATTAAAAACAATAAGAATTTAGACCTTTTCCTTCTCAAACAAGTTGGTTCAATAGGGCTTTGGAGAAATTAGTATATCTAGTTTTGGATGTGTATTAATCAATGCACACATCCAAAACTAAATATACCCATTTCTCTAAAGCTGAACGAACCAACCTATTTAAGAAGGTAAGTCTACACAATAGAAAAGGAAGAAATCAAAATCGAATATCATCTAAATTCAACAAAAAAGAAAAATATAAACTTATCTAGTTAACTCTCCTTGAAGTGACACCTACAACCTGCAACAACGAAAACTAGATTAGTCTCAAATATGTACTAGCAATCTAGGCATCAAAAAAATATAAGACTTACCTTTGGGGTGAGAACCAGCTAGTGTAGCTTCAGCAGATGATCCTGCTACACTCAAAACCAGATCCTGCAAATAAGAGTACCTCTGGCATCAGCATCTGATTTTAAATCACTCCATTTGAATCTAAACCCACAATTTCCACAGTCAATTTTAGTTCACAGTCTTCCAATAATTGAGGAAAAGTCCTTAATGCCGAATGTTGGCTATTTGCCATCCTGAAACTTTCTTGGAAAGCAAGTATGAAGGTGGTATATTTCAAAGCAGTGTTGTTTCTAGTTGGATGAACCTGTATAAATCAAATAGTTAAATCTCGTAATGATCAGTGTAGTGACCTTTACTCATTCGTGAAGGCAAAGATGGTAGAGGAAGGCCGATAGTGGCTTAACAGTTGATTATCTCTGAATTTCACATATTTCAGCCATGCAACATGTTGATTATAGACCATAGTTTAAAAACCTGAAAAGTCGACTCAACTCAATGTTCATTTGGGTTATGGGTCAGGTTGACTCAAAGACTCAGCAGGACTGGATTCAGTAGTTAATGCCAATAAACTGAAATAGGTAGGAAAATTTAATTAGTTATCTTTACTATTAATCTTAGAAAATGAGAAATGAAACAATTAACAATTGCGTAGCTTGCTAGTTGAGTGTGCACCCATGACAGAGGTCCACGACTCAATCACATCAGAGCCTAGCCACTCTTAAGATTTGAATTTTACTAGTTTCAAATTGAGTCGGAGAGTCATAAATTTTTATGCATAGGACCAAAAACTGCACAGCAAGCTAATTTAGCATGATATACCGTTGCCAGTGGGAATTACACATGCATAGAAAAGCATATATAGTTGAAGAGAAATAACATTTTGTTTTGGAAGGAGAAGTTAAATCCAAATGAGCTCCAATAAAATCAATTTAAACAATATGGGAGTAAGTTCTTAAACATATGTTCCTGCAGCAAATGAGAATTTTGTTTGTGGATGCACTGAGATTTTAACCATTTACTGAGGCAAGCAGTCTTAGTAATTGTATGTAAAAAATAATTTTAAAAAAGATAGAGAACCCATCCGTAGCTATTGACCTTAAAAATTTACATTGACTTGATTGCCTAGCTGTCCAGATTTGCAAACATTTAATTGACAGTTAAATGAAAAGCATCAAATGGTCCTAATTCAGCAAAAGGGTTTAGGAATCAAAGTCTAAATCCAGTATACAAGTCTTATTTTTGGGATACCACCTATATACATTTAAATTCACGAGAATGGATGGTTTAGTTTGAGTTTACATGTCTTTGCATGTACATTGTCCGAGTGCTGCATATCAACCATCACATTACTTCTTTTGAGGACCAAGACTTCTATGTTAGTTTTTAACCATTAGAAAATGGTGTTAACTCACCCTCCCTTTAAATCTGATTGAAAATAAACGAGCTCCCTAATCTAATTGAAAATAAAGGCAAATACCAAAGACTGGCAGATTTTTTTTTTTTTTTTTTTTTTTTTGCAAGGTTCAGATTGGTAGAATCTGATCTGCAACAATATTAAAAGAACTATAAAAAGAACCATATGTGTCACATTTTAAGCCCTCCAACAGGATTTAGTGGTCAACCAATAACATGGAGTAAAAGAATTACCTGACTGCAATAACCAAGTTTTTTATATCCATACCCCATAAATGTTGTTGTTGCCCACCAAAAAGAAAAAGGAAAAATGTATTGATTCATGGGAAGATGAAGCTGCAACAACCTAAAACAAACAAAGAACTGTTAAAATGGAATATCCGCCCACAAAAAAAAAAAAAAAAAAAGGGAAATGTATTTGTTGCCTTTTCTTGCAATGAATCATTAGGGTACAATTTTTTTTTTAAAGGACAATCTTCTTCACTTGCTTTGAGGTTTCGTTGGATGACAAAACCTCACTTTGTAATGTGAGCTTTTTCCTTGAAAAAATAGAAACGACAAAGTGGCTAATGGCTGACTTTTTAGGTACTCCGAATTCATCTTTTCCTTCTAGAAGGGAAGGGAATCTTGGGTTTTGTCAAATATGAAGAAATATTTAGTTCTTTGTTCGGCCGAAATCAATGACCCGTAGAAAAGAAAAACACATGCGCATGAAAGATAGAGCACTGAAGAAAACAAACTAGTTGAACTCACCGACTGGAATTTACAAAGTGGGGTATGTGTGAGATATGTGCACTCATCACCTTGGCTTCAAAATTGTTGTCCAAGAGAATGTTAGCAGTTTTAATATCACGATGTATAACCTTCGGGTGGTCTGGCAAGTAAATAGAAAAAAAATATACATATCGCTACAACAATCCCCACCATGTCTCCTCATTTAAATAAACATATAAATATACATGTGAACACTTAGCATATCGTTACATAAATATTAACTCATACATATAGAGCACAAAACGAGGTATCCATTTAAATAGAAAGACATTACGGATATGTTTGGGTGTATGTAAAAACTTCCTTGCTATACACATATCATTCCTGTGGGACATGTATGCATTACCCTAGCCATTGGTATGATGACCAATCATGGATGAGTCATGCCCCCAAAATCTCCAAAATTAGAAGATGCTAGCCGCATAAAATTCAGCCATTTCCTCCATTGAATATGGATCATTGGTTTTCTATCATGTTATCCATGTATTTGCATGCCAAAAAACAAAAATTTTGAAGAGATTCTTCGATCATGGTCCATCCATGATGGGAGCCACAAGCTCAACTGTCTGGATCTCTGAACCAAGGCTTCAACTGTATCAACTCCATGCACAAGCTCCATTGGGGTCCACATATACAGATCTTTGTTCCAAGTAGAATTCCTACATTATCTTAGACAATGTTTGTCTTAAAATCTCCTTACATGAGCTTCTAAATGTAAAATCTACTCTTCTGGTCTTTAGCTAAAGGTTACATGGAAGAATTTTCATACCTTGCATTGAATCCATTCCATCTTAAATAACCCACTAGCGAGAGGGAAACCATTCCTGGATTAAAGGAATGGTGTTTCTTATGAGAGACCCTTCTCAATTAGGCTTTGACAGCAGCGGCTCTCTCTTGTATCCATGACTATTCTTCATACCGCTGAGGCAGTTGACGGGCTACTGTTTGTTTCCTCAGTTGAAGGCACAGACCACTTGTTTAAACGTGTGGCAGCCTTAGCTACCTGCAATGGAAATCATATAAACAATAGTGTAAATCATATAAACAACGATCCATTTACTTTAAAATAATAATAATAATAATAAATCCTTAGTCATTTGGGTGCCTGTAACTTTTTAAGTCGGAAAAACTTAGACTTGAAAGTCACTTTTAGGCAAGATATTCAATAACAGTAGGGATCGAGTCCTTATCTCAGTGGTAGACTCTTGAGTTTCAACACGAGGTCTTGGGTACAATACCCATAGGTGGTGAAATCCCACTATAGCGTGCGTGGGTGTGTGTCGGGCGCATGTGTAAAAAAAAAGAAAAAGATATTCGATAACAGTAACGGCTGGCCATTGGACATCACAGTGGGCCCACAGAGATTTAATTTGGGTTACATGCAACTCCTGTCCCTTCTTCTTTGATGGCTTCTCTCCACACACACACACGCGCACACACACACACACACACACACACACACATATATATATATATATAGAGAGAGAGAGTTGTCCAGCAATTCTCCTTTGTAGCCAATCTTTTGAAAACATGAGGCTTTGGAAAACATGAGGCTTTAATGAGTCGGCTGCTGACTTGATGAGCTTTGTTGATTCAGCACCAAGTCGCACTCACAAGTTCTCTAGAGACTTGGCTCAAAATGTTGTTGGGTCGGCTCAGTTGAGTTTTGAGCTGAGTCAGTGAGTTAAGTGCACATGAGAATCACTGAGTAGCTGTAGCATTCTCCTGCAACTCACCTGGATGACAATGGAATAAAGCGGTAAGGTCTTTGTAGTTGTAGAGAAATGGCGAATAATCAATAAAAAATAAGAAAAACAGGAGCTTGCCCAATGTGTTTCCTATTTTGTGACCCAATCCAAATGATAAGGTGGATTTGTATCATTGATTCCTCCGAAAAAATCCAAACAAATCTTGATTTCTTGGTGAACTGATTCCTTGGCTCATGGAGAGGGCGAAGCTGGACCTAGACTCAGGTCCATAGCTCATGGACTGGACTTGTAAATGCTCCTGCCTGACCAAATTGCAATGCTACATGAAACAAAATGTGCAAGGCCACATCCTGATTGCCTCCTTTTGGAAAAAGTAGTATGGTAGGTAGTAACTTTCAAGGTCCTGTTTGGTTGAAAAATGATTTCATCTCATATACAAGTAACTACGCATCTATTTCATCTCCTATACAAGTAACTCTGCATCTATAGTAAAAACACAGAGAAGGAACCACATGCTTCAACAATTTAAAACAATTCAATCACATTGACAGTGAAATTAAGATATTACAAACAAATGCACCAAATGGACAAATAAGATAGTTTATATGTTCAATGTCTTGTGCATCTATTTTTATTTCATGTTGGGAATCACTACTTTTGCAATTGATGCAATATTTGAATGTGGCCCATCATTTAGCTTATCTGGAACAGACGAAGGGTGCAGCAGTCAGACAGTAATGATGCCTGCAATTAAAAACTTTCTAAGGCCCACCGTAATGTTTAGTTTCCATCCAAACCGTTGGTAAGGTAAGAAAACAAACAAAAAAAAAAACTTGGATCGAGGGAAAATTCCGATGTCATCTTTATTCAAAAATTAACACAATCTAAAATTGGAAAGAAATCAACTTAGATTGGTTATTAAAAATAAATAAATAAATAAACTTCTCAATAAGGTAACTTTCAAACCCAACAAAACTTAGAAGCTATCTTTGACTTGAATTTATCCTAAATGATGAACTTGTCAGACAAAAATCTATTGCAAACTCGCCACTGTCGCGTTCATTAGCTAATCCGTGTTCGTAGACACCTCTCATAGACACGCACGCCATGCATACGAAACGTCATTTTCAAACTAAACTACACTCGCTATTTTCAAATCTCACGCGGCCACTTCATTCCCCCACTCTCTCCCTCGATTTCCCCACTCGCACCTCTTCGTCTCTCTCTCTTGAAGCAAAAAAAAAAAAAAAAAAATAAAAAAATAAAAAAATATCTCTTTTATGTTTTTTCAATCCATCTTCCATTTTCTTCTTAACAAGAAAATCCATATTTACTAATATTCCCATTTTTCTATTTTTCAAAAGAATGAGTTCGGACTCCGAAAGCGTCGGCTCTAGCACTCGTACTTTCAGCCCAAACCTTAACTAAGAAGGATTCCAAAATTACCAAACTGATACTGTGCGGGAACCCCCCAAATCTAGGAAAATCTAATGACTTGCAGTCAACTATTGCACAGTATATGAACCTCAGCGGCACCACAAAGGTATACATGATATTGCATGTTGAAATTTCCTAAACAAACTTAGTATATACACATGGATGGTGCCGGATGGCTTCTTTTTTGTCACTTGTAGTTCTTCTTCTTCTTCTTCTTCTTATTTTTTGGTATCCATATTTACTAATATAGCGTAAATGAAGAGTTATAAGCCTAAGATGAAGCCAAGTGTATATATTCGAAATTTTAAGAAGGGGTTTTGACAGTTAAATGGGGTTTGGGTTTGGTTAAGGGGTAGATTATGTTCATCTCTAAACTAAAGATGGTATAAAGTCTAAGGCCCTGTTTGGGAGACAGCCTAAAAATGAGTTCATCGCACTTTACTTAACAGTAATTATGTATGTGAGATGGTCATCTCTAATACATAATGACTGTTGACATGAAGTCATTATCATGTATTGAGGTGGAGTCGAGTCGAGTCAGGTCGTCGTCGACCCAACTAACTTACACACCTAGCAACATATATAAGTATTAATAATACTTGCCATCATCCATCTACACTAGTAATAGTAAGCATGCAATGAGCCAGTCATTTCAAACAGAAGCATTACAAGAAGCTAACAAGCTACAGAATGTTCACTAACATGTCAATTCATCAGATATTTTAACTTACAAAATTTACACTTCATGTAATACACAACAACCACTGCAATAAGTTCTTGCAAGGGGAAGATGGAGCAATCTCACAACACCACCACATTAAAAAAAAAAAAAAATTTTAAGGGGGGGTAAAGCAAAGAACCTAACCTTTCATTTAAATAAGAGCACGCCATCCTGTTATGAGTGCACTGCAATGTCCACATTTCTCTGCCCTGTCATCTTATTGTGAGGGGCGGATTTAGGGCTCTCCCTCACTGGTTTATGGCCACCTTTATCTTTGCAAGCACCATTTCCATTCCTTGCAATATTGCTATGATCTTTGCCATTGTCTTCTTTGTAATTACCTAGGCTGTGACGGTTTGCCCGTGCACAAGTTGCAACACTCGTGTCTCTTTGAGATGGATTAATTGCATCATTCATGACTCTTTCTCGACCCAGCTTTGGCGATTTGGCACGTGAAGTAGGCAGCTGTCATCCAATAGAGGAAAAAGATATCAAGATCAGTCTCCTAAAGATATGTTTTTGAATTTCTGTGGAATTACTCATCAGTGTAGAAAAACTGAACCATGTATTCAACAGCATGTAGAGAAAAACAGGAGGGATCTGAAAGAAAGCACAATCTGAATTTTGTGAAGGACATTTTTTTTTGCTTTTCGTTTCACATCATAAACAAGGGGGTATTTTTACAGTTCAATAGTTTCCAAGGGCATGATGTGCTGTCTTTACCGCCACTTTATATATAAAATGGTAATAGAATCCATTCTACTACACAGAATTCGTATACGTTCATCCAGACTGTCCAAACCAGTGGCTCCACATTATAAATGTAGCATAGCGACTAATGAGATGATCATAGCAATTCAATTCACCTTTGGAATGGGACCAATCATTTCCATCTCAAACCGTCCATTTGTTGGCCACCAATGGGACGATTAGAATCATCCATCAGTGTTAGTTGGGGCTTGGCCAAACTGAATTAACATGCATCTATGTGACATGAACAGAGGATGCTGTCACTAGGTAGTGGGAAGTGGATACCATATTCGTCCCACACCGAACTAAACAGCTAGTTGCCATCATTATGTCCAGTAAAATATTTCAATGGCATTTCCTTCCTAAAGCTAAAGCTGGTTTCCCATGCCATTTCCTCATATTTCAGAAGCCTGGTCAGTCGAGGAACACCGAATCCTATTGCACTATATACAGAATAGAGGGAAAAGTTCATGAGAGTACCTATTTAAAAAGAAGAAGTAGAAAAGAAAATTAGTGGGGGTGGGGGAGGGAAGGAAGAACAAGAAAAAGGTTGATAGAGTACCTTTTTAAGTTTAACCTTAGGAGGAGGTCCCTCATGGTAGAAGCTCGGCATTGGAGTTGCTTTAAACGTCAAGCTCTTCCTAAGCTGCTTTAAAGCTGCATCCCGCTCTTCCTGAAAAGATCAGATTGGTTAAATTTCAGATTAGATTGGTTAAAAGCAGAAGATAATAGAATCATGTATGTTTAGTCGACAGCTTTCCCCTCTCATATTGCCATAATTAGCAAAATAAAGAAATTAAAATTAATAAATAAATTAATAAATAAAGAAGAAGAAGAAGAAGAGAGAGAAAATGGATGTCATGTAACACCTGGCCTCTAGAGATTTATATATGATACATGATTGGAAAAGGAAGTGTGTTTTCCTATTCTACCCAGCAAGTGGGGCCCATCATGGGAAGGGCCATGCATTAACATCTTTGTAAGATGATCCTATCCATAGCTAGTGGCTTGTGAATGGAAAAATTACAGCTTACTATCCACAGTCAGGATAATCGAGTCAGGGAGCAGATCACCAGCATGCAGCCCCCACGTGTACCATATACAGTTTATTGGGCCAGACAAATTGCTTGTCTGAACATTGCAAATTTCCTCATCAGAGAAAGAAAATGATACAGTGTACCTTTTTAAAAAAATGGCATAGTGTACCTTGGTCCTGGTTTCACACTGGTTTTTCTCTGCCTCCAAAGCTTGGTGTTTCTCCTCTAACTTTGAGTAAAACTAAAAGAAAGACAAATATAGAAAAAAGTTTTAACTGTCAAGATATAATACGGAACTTCACAAACAATTCTCTGATGCTGCAGTTCTATGTTAGCTGAGGAAATTCAATACCAAAACTTCTAAAACAAAAGAAGATAGTGAAACAAAAAGACTTGAGGAGACAACAGGAGCCATCAGAGGATACGAAGAAGCAATAGAGCAGGCATCTTCTTCATCTGGATGTTTTGTATTGTCAGGTTGGAGTGGCTTCATTGACATGAGAGGTGAGTTTGGCTGCAATAGCATTGTAACAATACAGACATCATTGATAGATAAACCCCAATAATGGATGTATACTGGCTGAATGATTTCTCTTAGCGCATGTGAAATCACATTCATCAATGGATTAATTCAAAATGCCATGCAATGCTAATTCCTACACATCCACAGCACCAAATTGGAACAATTTCCCAGCAGTAGTAACATTTTTCTTCTCCTTTTTCCTTAATTTGGATAGGCAAAAACCAAAACATGGATATGGAAAGCCAAATGAGGCATCAAAGGAAAAGGTAAAATGTGGAAAAGAATCCATGTTAACATGTTTTAGCGCGTGATTTCCAGATAATTGTTTATAGGTCAACAGTCAAAAAGCAAGAGCTGTCTCTTGTAACCATCAAAATCTAGATTTAACAGTTTTGTTTTTCAAGGAAATGGATATCTCAGTTTTTCAAGGAAAACTGTGGAAATGGAAAGCAATTTCTACAGTTTTTACAAATGCAAAACGTCACATCTGTGGAAATCAATTTCATTTTCCACAGTTTTCCAGAAGATACCATCAACCCAAACAGCCCTAAAGTCCTTACCAATAACAAAAATAAGGATTTTCAAAGATCCTTCTATTGCAATTATGAAAGACGGATTCCACAATCAAGGGCCCAGCCTAGAGAAACATGCAAGCCATCATTAAATATAAGTTCCAAGAGTGATGAGGAGACGGTTTATCATTTATGTAAGGGTGATGAGGAGACAGCTAATCATTTATTTATCCATTGCCTTTTTCTTCGAAAGGCTGGGATTCTAGCCTATCTTCTTTCAAGATACAGTGGTGTATGCCTACCTTCGTGGATTGTCTGTTAGTGGCAGGTCACAGGGTTAGGCTCCCGATGGATGCTCGGGCACTGTGGAGGTTGGCAGTCTTAGCAGACTTTTGGACTATTCAGGGGGTGGGGGGAATGGGAGATGTTGTAATTCGTAGTATGAAATCCCCTGTAGCTGAGTGTTTCTTGTAATGCAATATTGAAAGATAGTATCCTTCTTTTTGCTAGATAGGGTTGTAAGCTTTTTGGCACCATCTCAGTGCCTTGACAAATTCCCTTTTATCTTTCAAAAAGAAAATACAAGTTCTAAGGGGTAAACATAGAATATGGATGCTAATAACAGTACCCAGAAAAGAACCGAATAATTAAATTTCCTTGTTTTTATATGATACATGGATCATGAAAACAGTTTCAAACAAAATTTGAGCTTACTATAATATCATATCCTTGAAAAAAACTTAATTTATACAGTCACGAAATATTACTCATGTAACACAATCATGTTATAAGAAATTAGAAACAGGTCAGTCCATAATGTGAGGATTGGAACTAATGGGAGTATCAGATCATCAAACATGATTCTTCAAGCTATATAGCTTGGACGTAGACAACACCAAGAAACAATAAAAAAGATAAACTCAGCTTTAATCCAAATAGACATATAAACTTATATCACACATATGAATAAAAGAAGAAAGAAAGAAAATGGATAAAAACATAAACTTATGTCACACTTGTCATTTGTGAATACTGCTACAACTTAGAGCTTTCCAAGAAATCACATAGAATATGGCTTCCATGGGAGATTCCCACGACAGTACAACATATTACTTTCTTAGAAGTTAGCGTTGC
Source organism: Magnolia changhungtana (assembly GCA_030180095.1). Taxonomy (NCBI): domain Eukaryota; kingdom Viridiplantae; phylum Streptophyta; class Magnoliopsida; order Magnoliales; family Magnoliaceae; genus Magnolia; species Magnolia changhungtana. Next base: position 3,545,220 of record JASAUF010000481.1, read on the forward strand.
ACCAAGCTCGGGATCTCCAACCTGCACCAAGACCTATACCTCTGTCCTCTGTCAATACACATTTCTTATTAGAAACAAGACGGATGTAAGACCTGATTATTGCATTTGATTTTACCACTTCATACCATTCTAACAAAGTGGGCACAAGGCCCACTTAATTCCCCTAAGAAATGTTAAAGAGAAAGAAACATAGAACCTTCGTGCAAAATATTTGGCAGCTAAGCTTTTTGTTGAAATCCATGAATAATAACACGAAACAAATTTTTTTTTTCTTTTTAAAAAAGGCTAATTCAAAACTTTAGGTGCTGTTTGGTTGCAACTAAAAAACAGTTCATCTCATTTAGTTAATAGTAATTATGTATAAGAGATTTTGGTAAGGATTAGAAATATTCTATGATCTTTAATGCCTATAAACTGTGATCTCTAATACATAATACTGTTAATTAAAATGAGACGAACTTATTTTTAGGTGTCTACAAAACAGGGCCTTAGGATTTGTTTGTATTCAAGATGAACAAAGGTGGGAATGGGGCCATTGAGCAGCAATGAAAAAAAAGCCATTAAAGGTACAAAAGACCTAGAAATCATAATAGTATGGGGTAAGAGCACCACATTAGGTAGAACATTTGGGAATTTCAAAATTCCATAGGATGGAATGGACAGACGGATTACAAGTGCATTTGGGAATTTCAAAATTCCATAGGATGGAATGGACAAAAAAAAAAACCCATATGGGCAGGTCGGGTGAGTAGGGTTCAACCCCTGCTTTTCAAGTGGGTCAGCAGAGTTGACATAGGGGCCAACCCATTCCATTGCCACCCAATCTGGAGGCCCGCCATTAGGATGACGCATGGGTTTTCTAGCCCAATAGCTAGTTGCTGGACATGGAGCCTTTTTTTTTTTTTTTTTTTTTTTTTTTTTTTTTTTCTGTGCATCCAAATGGAACCTAAAACTATTGGAATGAGTAGTCGGTATAGTAAACAATCTCATTCTTGGGAATTTCTTGGGAGATTTTTCAAGTTCTTTTGTTTTTTGTTTTCATAAAATATCATTAAAATTTTAAAAATAAATAGGTTCCAGAACATTTGCAAACGTACTATTTCCTGATGCTTCCAATTTCATCCATATTGATCATGATTGGAGAACCAGACCATTGATCTGATGGGACCAACTATGGATGGTCATTTATGAGGTGCTAGGGACAGATTTTCATCCAATTTTCATCCAATTTCAAGGAACACGTCTATCGATATGGGGTGCTAGGGACAGATTGGTCATTTATAATTTATTATACTAGGCTAATTATTGCAATCCACATTGATGAGGCACTCCTATGCACCCTTAGTCTCTATATGGATGTTAGATTTGAACTAGAACACAAAATTAAAAATAGAGACAATTTGGGGTTTGGTATCAACATGACTTACAATGGTGCCATTGCCACTTCGGTCATTTCCTCTGTTGAATTGTATGCATCCAATTCAGTTCTATTGAGCACCCAAATGCACTCTTAGGATGCAACCAGATGTAAAACTAGACTGATTTGTGAAAATCCAGTCGAGTAAAGAGGCAATGGTCAATTTTAATGACATTCCCACCTATTCTAGCCCTCAAATTGCATTTACTTATAACTTGAGAGGAATGCAATTGCAATTTAGAGCCTAGTTCTCAATATGAATGACATGGAAGATAAACGAAGTTTTGTAATCTCCTCTTCATTTAACTCAACTACTCATTTCGAACAAGTGTGTCTGATATGAATTTAAACGTTGCCGCTCAATTTGACGGCTACTTCCACATTATGATCACTAAGATAACTAGAATTCAATCATCTCCACTTAATTGAAAAGTTTATTGCAATTCAACTAATTAATTTATATCAAAATTACTTGAAAAAGGAAGAATTTGAGAGAAGCAAAGAACACCATTTGACTATATGTATACAATTATACTTGTGAATAGACAATTCCAAGTATTTGAATTAAAGTTTTCTATTTTAATGTTATCTATATATAATATGGGCATACAGCCATTTTTCAACACTTTTTTTCTTTTTTAGTCCAAACCATATTAAACCTGAACAAAAATATGGGCATATATATATATATATATATATATATATATATATATATATATATAGCCATATTTTTGTTCAAAGAATGGGGCCGCTTTAGCTCTTCCCTATCAATAAAATAAAATAAAATAACTCGAAGCCATATGTGAGGATAATCTATCCACACTTCGTAACATAATCATGCCTCGCAAACGTACATTGATGGCCGCTAAACCGACTCACACCACAAATAGATGGAGATACATTTTCTGGTTTCCACCCCAACCGAACCGGATAGCACTACTCACCGAGAAACACTACCTATGCAAATATCAAGCCATGGGACTAGCTTTTCAGCTTACACAACCCCAAAAAATGAAAAAGGCATAGGCACAAACTGCTCTAAACATGCCAGCCATCTCCTAATCAATCATCCGGTCGTAAAATCAGATTTTGGTTAGGGCCTATAATCAATCTGGGGGCAAAGGGCCTGTTTGGGTGTACCCCATAATGCAGATGGGACCTGTTGTTGGTCGAATCTACATTTAAGCAAAGGAGAAGCTTACCCTAATGCGGCCAGCAAAAATCTGGATAACCGAAGCACCAGTGAGAGGGAGAGGAAGAGACAGAGAGTGAGAGAACGAGCGGAGAGGGCCGGAGAGCGAGCAGAAAGGGAGATAGAGAGCGAGCAGAGAGGGTTGGAGAGCGAGGGGAGAGGGAGATCGAGAGAGCGAGCGGAGAAGGAGAGAGAGAGAGAGATGACCCGCTCAATGAAATTGGGAAAACTGCGCTCGATATTTTGGAACTCCTATTCTAAATAAGATAAACATTTCAAATCCGAAACAGTGTGCGTTTGCCATTGTTTATAACAAAAACTCCATTAACAATCGTTCATTCAAGAGGGACCATTTTCTAGATGGTTAGACCATATTATATAAAAAATTTATAAATATTAAACACTTAAAACTAGACGGATTATTTGAATGGTCTGGATAACTCTATATCATTGCCAATATTTCCATGAACGAGTCACCACTATTTTGCATTCTGTACAAAACTCACAGTTTTTTACTGAAGAAAAAAAACGGTAAATATTGCTTTGGAAAGGGGAGGGCTCTATGGGCCCCACCATGATAGGTATTATTCATCCACGCCGTCCATCCATTTCTAAACATTATTTGTGAATTGATCCCAGAAAAATAGCCCTAATTAAGTCTCTGGTGGACCACAAAATGAGAAAATGCTGAACGGTTGGACGTCCACCATTCAAAACTTCTGGAGAGCCGACGGATTATTGAGTTTCACCAACGGCTTTTAGCCGTCGGTAATGCCGACGGATTTTAGCCGTAGCTAAAACCACTACAAGTCCGTCGACTTTGCCCAGTTTTTTGGTAGTGTACATTTTATTGGCAGATGATGGAAGATGCTGTGCATTTTCTTAGTAAGGAAACTGTTGTTCAGGCAATTGCTCGGTCTGCTACTAAAGTGAGTTTGCTTCTGCCTTAAAATGACTACTTCGCTATTATGTCTCTCTTTGTACTCTCAGATCTTTTCCTAAATGGAACCGTCTGTTGTATCTGATTTTTGAAAGTTCAATTCCATCTCATCTTTACGATTTCTTCAGCATGGGCATGTTTTTGTTATTAACTGGTTACATTCTCTTTTCATTTTCCTATTTGACTATCACTTGGCTTTGTTTCTTTCATGTTCTCTGTCTCTCTAATATTGCTTGTGAGGGAAGCATGAGGATCCCAAACCACGTTCCTTCATACAATGTTGTGAAAAGGGTAAAAGTTGGATGTTATATCTGAAAATTGGACTTATGACTGCTATTATTTGAAACTATTCACTTTCTAATGCATCAGGACCTTATCATACACTTCTGGTATTAAATCTGGAAATTGGACTCATGACTACTATTATTTGATCAAAGATGTTGTATTTTCTTTCTTTCTGATGGTATCTAAATACTGTTAGAGTAATGGAGTTATCATCTGCTTGCTACAGTTTATGCTACAGTTTAATGTCTGAAACTATACCATGCCATCGAGACTACTTAGTGTCTTTAAAAAGAGAGGCTTTCTTTTAAGAAGGTATTTTTTTACGATGCCTTTCCCATACCTCTATTTGAAAATCTTAATCGTGAGTAGCATCCATTCATTTGATTTCGAAATACTTTCATGCAGAAATTATCCATTCACATGTACATGCAGTTAATTAAAAAATGTTGCTGTTAAAGTTGCAAATGTTGAGCTTTACTACAAGGCAATGCACTTTTACTTGTAGGAGCATATGACCTTGTTAATGATTTTCTCAATGTGCTGACACTCCGTGTGGACCATACTCGTGTTGTGGACATAATGCGGAAGGTGTGTGCTTGTGATTTCTGATGCAGAGTGTTTGGATTTGATCAATTTTGCATTTGGAATCATTTGTTTCTTCCTCTTGTTGCTAGATGCATTGCCAGGTTTAGGCTGTGTTCATATTTATTTTGGTTATGTATTCCTTCTTTGTGGGTTTCAGGTTGGTCATCTGCTTCTTGTTAAGCCATAGATGATTGCAGTCCAGAGCTACCGTTGCCTTTCAAGGATAAGTCCTGTCTTTTGAACTCACTGATATTCATTATTTCCAAGTTAGTTGCTGCTTAGACACAAAATGCTTTGTGGTCAGGTAAACGAGATTGCTTGGAACACAACAGGAGATATTTTATTTCTTACTACAGGAAATGGTAAGAAGAACTTCCAATATGCTTGCTTCTTTGATGTCATACACTGCTTATAATTGGCACAGGCTAGTGTTGACAGTTTTACAATTTATTTGGTTGACAGGCTCTATACACCTAAAGAGATCTCTTGGTTAATTAGTTGGGGAAAATGTCTTTGTTGGGTTATAGTTGGAGTTTGCAGTATCACCAAATATCTAGTGCTGGACATTTTGATGATGTCCTATCAGCTTTTTGCGGCTTCTCATTGAAAAACTGTGCCTACCTACCTATTACTTGGTAGATTGTGATCCTTATGGACTTAACATTGGAGTGCTCACCTGATGTGGTGATTGGATGTCAAACATTGGAGTGCCCAAGTATTCATTTGAATAATAGTACCATTCAAATACTCCTCTGCATAGAATATGTTGAGATATCTTTTCTCCTTAAAAGTCCTTCCAGGTGAGATCCTAGCCATATGGGTTCTATATTAGTTGAAGATTTGCTAGAAGCTTTGGTATGATTTCATTTTTCAGGATTTCACTTGCATGACTTGGAGCTACGAAATTCAGAGGTCAAGCAACCAAGGACCTCAACAGTTGAAAGCGTGCATAAGCAACCTTTTGTAATTTGTAAGTAATTGTCATATAAACTCATTTATGTGCATCCTATTCTCAACAAATATCCTTAATGACAAGCAATGAATATCTTATTTGAACTACTATTGTAATCTGTTATTTGTGATGGGTAAGCTGAACTTTATATCCATCTTATTTTAATGTCATGTTTTAGTGTTTAAAGGAAAATTTTGATGGATATGATGAACTTTTATCTGCACTTCACTCACTAGGGGATGGGATTCATTTCTTGAGTTAATTTATGTTAGGTAGTTCACAGCTTTTACTAAGTTGTTGTGAGTGGTCTGCTTAGTAGCATGCATGTGAGATGTTATTTTCTTGATGTTCTTTTGTTTTCATATGTAGATGAAGGAATGGGTATTGTATGTTGGAACAAAAGGTCGCTGGTATCAGGTATCTGTAGAGCTATTCCATGCATTTCCATTTCATCTTCATTTCCTTCTGTTATTTTAACTCTCTCACATTAGTTTTCTTTAGGTCAGACTTTTGGTTGGGGCATTAGATTCAACTGATGTAGAAAGAATTGGTTGCATTATTTTAAAATAGTTTTGAGGTATCTATTTATCTAAACTTGGGTAATTTCGGTATGATTTACTTCATGGTGTCTAACATGGGAATAGGAGAACAAGATGGATCTAACAATTTTTATTTTTATTTTTTTAAATTTAAATGTTAGGCTGCTCGTAAGTCTGCCCCAACTAAATCTTTGTAGGTTGTTTGAGTTATTGTGGCTCTTAACAATCTTTGTAGGACAAGTGGCAATGGATATCACTATACACAACCTTTCACCGGACAAGGTTTAGTGTAATGTTTAATCCAAGCAAAAGGCTTGTCGGGACTTGCCAACAACAGAAATGTTGGGGACTTTTGGGTCATGCTGGGCCTGTTTATTCAACTACATTTAGTCCTCTTGGGAACTTTATTCTGTCTTCTTCTTCGGACTCAACAAGTATGTTTCTTCTTCTGTCATCTTACTTTCTTCTCCATGTCTTCCTTTGATTATAGGCAAGTTTTTATCAACTCAGTCTGGTCAAACTTTAGAACTGAAAGGCTGAAAATCCAATTATAACAATGGTCTTTATTCAGTGGAGTTATGGCCCACATGTGCTTAATCTGATTTTTAAGCGAACGTTGGAAGATGTTTGGTACATTTGCCATCCACGTCAGTTCATAACGCACCAATGGTCTCAATCACTCAGCTGTGGGTCCCACTTTTACCAACCGAAAAGGTTAGTATGGCATACCGTGTGAAATGGAGAGTGGACAAGGTGCGCCCGGCCTCATCAAACACGGTACGACCCTGACCATGGAGCTCATGGAGCTCACCTTGATGTATTTATTGCATATAGTCCACGTCCATCCATTTTGCAATTTCATTTCTAAAGTTGGGTTTGGGCTGAATCATTTCATGCGTTCAAAATGCAGTGTCTTCCCTCAGTTACTTATATCCTTTTTATTTATTTATTTATTTATTTATTTACTTTAAATGAAGGTTCATGCATTAAAAAATGCAACATCTTTCCCTGCTTAGGTAAGTCATCTCCTTTCGTTTTTTTCTTTAAATGAAGGTGGGGAGAACAGCTATGGATCTATTCCTTCATATTCTTCAAAGCCATATGGAGGGTTTGTATTTCATATCTTAGAGTTTTGCCTCTACTTCAGGCTGGTTATTTGGGTATTTTAATTTTTATCTGAGCCTGCTCTTTATATATTTTCATTTGTACAAACTGCCTTCAACCTTGGAGATTGTCATCCTGGCCCATGCAATGGATGGGCTTTTCTCAGTGAAATCAGATGTCTTTGTCTTTGGGGTCTTAATGCTGGAGATCATTAATGGCAAGAGGAACAACGACTGTTTCAGGGACGATCCTTCACAGAATTTGATAAGATATGTAAGTGCAAGTTTTCCTTCTTGATCCATGTATATCATCACTAACATTGTATCTAGCTGAGTCATATTTTTCTATAATAACAGCTTGCCCTTTTTGTGAACAAAGAGAGATAATTCAGAATTAGCAGAGACAGATGAAATTTGGAAGGATATAAGCATTGCCACACCACTGACAAGTTGTTCAATAGAAAATTTGAAAGGTATGATATTCAAACAAGAAGTGTTGTAGTCTGGCATATTGCTTGTGTAGATTTTCTTTTGTACATTGTTCAAAAAACTTGTGGCCTGAGCTTGGCTGAGTTGACCTATTTAAAAAGCTGGCAAAACATTCCAAGTTGATGATTTACTTGGAGTATTAGTAGTTTCAACCCAACAAGTTTCTGGATTGTTGAAAATGAATTGAAACTTTCAGTTTCTTTTGAGAATTGCTGGCATTTTGTTTGGTATCATCTTTTTGTTGATTCGGTTAACTCCTTTACTGCTTCTAACACGAGCAAAACCCAATTGAAATTGGTGAACTTTTGGCTTGTATTATTGGTTTCTGCAGGTTTGTAATTGCAAGGTCCCCTTCATGGTTACACTTGTAATTTGTTTTCTCTTTCTGTACCAATTTCTTCTGACCGAGGTTTACGAATGTTGCAGAGGCACCCGAACCAATGGAAAGAGATTTCATGTCCCAAATCATAGTATCGTTTTTTCTCTTGACCATTCAATTTCTTTGATACAATGTTCCTACTACTCCAATATATGTTTATTTATTTATTTTGTTCTTTTTGGTAGCAGAGATACTTGTTGGATTCTTTTGATTACACAACTGGCTCAAAATATTTGTTGAAGTCAACTTACATCTAGATTTGGAGGTGTGGAGAAAGCATGTGCTACTCTCCATAAGTAACCATGCTGGCAGATGTCTGACATGTACATGAGCTGCCTTGTGCATATGCCACTGGTCAAGATCATACCATGGGGGCGTTCTTCACATACATGAGATTGAGGGAGCAGGAAATTAGAAATCTGATTTAGTAATGTGTGGCACAGAACCTGAAATCTGATATACCATGGGGCGTTCTTCACATACATGATATTTGTTCCAAAATTCCTTGACTTCCTTTGTTCTGAGATTATAAAGATGAAAAGAGAATTACTTCTTCACTGGCTATGTAGATCCATAGATCTGCTTGTATTGTAGCATGGTGCAAAACACACATGCTAGATTAACACTTTTGTTTATTACTTTTTCTCTTTGTCCTCCTTGTTCTTTTTATTATTATTTTTCTCACTTTCTAGCCTGTTTCCAATGATGTGCATGATTTTTAATGTTTTTTTAATTGAAGGTCATTAATGAAGCTCTCAGATGTGGGAACATAGTCAAGTTTGTGCACCGAAAGGCCCTCAAGGATGTCAGATTTAAAGGTACACCATCCACTTATGGTGGACCTTTTTTGTATATATGTTTATAGAATCATGCATGTAAGAGCACATTTATTATAATGTTCCCACAATTTGTATTAAGAAACTAAATTTCTGTGGTCCAGATTATTCAATTCCATGTGGATGGAAGGTCCTCCCAGTTTTCAGTGCCGTACATCTAGACAGGAGCTTGAAAGTCCAGGAGAGGGCAAATGGATGGATTTGTTTTTATTTATTTATTTATTTATATTCAAAACTATTTTCAATTTATTGTAATAAATATTATATATATTTTTTATTGTCTAGTAATATAAATATTGTTTAATATTCAATTTTATTTGTGTAACATCATTTTTATGTTTCAAATATTTTAAAAATACAGGTTTCGATTGAATTTATATAATAAAAATAAATTACTGCTAGAATGCTAGGACATTTCAAATCTATACAAATACTTTGCCGGCGCTTGTGTAGAAAGATTACGGCGCTTTTTCATGAGAAAAAGTGTTCAGAAACCAATTCTCCCGACGCTCGGATCGACCTTAGTGGCGCTTAGTCGCGTCGCTAAAACTTACAATTAGTGGCTCTCAGATAAGCACTACTAAATCTCACCTAGCACCGCCTATACTTTTTCCGACATACCATTCAGCGGCGCTTGGTTAGCGCAACTATAATAACTAGCGGCGCTTTCAAGCGCCGCGAAAAATGCCATTTGTTGTAGTGATCCATCGACTGTTCAAATGATAACATGGCATAACTCAATGTATTCCAGCTGTGTTACCAAGAAATCATTTTCGTACTTTTATGCGGATCTTAAAAAACACAATGCAAATCCATTCAATTCACACGTAACTTAATCTGATTGATTCTCATAAGGAATGACGACCACATGATGAACACACTCAAGAAAGTCTTTGTTTTTCATTGCGGGCCCGCAAATTGATGGACACACATAACTTTCTTTCATTGGACCACATTTCGGGATGGTTTTTAGGTCCCCATATCATAACCAATCTGTGTCTGAAAGCAACTACGAGTGTAAGTGCTTACAAGTGATCCGTTCTCAATTAACAATGCTTGCATGTTCACGCAAGATGTGGTAATAGCAACTTGCAATGGTCAATACATCCGTATATCTAAAATCCACTGCCCTGACTTCATGGATCTTCTTCTTAGATTCTGATGACATTTACACAAATGCACTAGCCCCCTACCTATATCCGTGCTGGAAAGGCTCTGTGGACCCCACCATGATGTATGCATTCTATCCTCGCCATTCATCCATTTTGTCATATCATTTTAGTACATTAGCCCAAAAATGAGGCAGATTCAAATATCAGGTGGACCACACCACAGGAAACCAGTGGTGATTAAATAGCCGCCATTAAAAACATCCTTAGGCCCCGTAATGTTTAATTGGGGTGATCCACCTCCGATTTGGATATGCCTCGTTTTTGTGTTCATACACAAAGAAGAGCTGAAAATTGGATGGACGGCGTGGATAAAACACATGCATCATGGTGGGGCCCACAGAGCACCGTCCAGTGTAGCAGAGGGTCGGTATGCAGTCTCCTTTCATCATGTTGGTACGATCGCAGGAAAAAATGGTCGGTGTCTTCATCCCCCGCGTTCCCCGCACCAAATGGAGAAACGGGGGTTTTTGGCGGGAGCAGATTAGGTGCGACTGGCCACACCCAAGACGGTGCGGCCCTTACCGTGGGGCCCACCTTGAGTGTGTATTTTATATCTACAACGTCCATCCGTTTTGAAAGATCATTTTATTACATGATTCGAGAAAATAAGCAGATAAAAATTTCAGATGGACCGTACTATAGGAAACAGTAGTGATTGAATGTCCCACCATTAAAAACTTCACAGGATCAAAAGTAATGTTTTATAATGTTTAATTTCCATATAAGCCGTTGATAAGGTCACAAAAATCTAGATAAATGAAAGAAAACAAATATCAGCTTGATCCGAGACTTTTGTACCCAGAATAATTTTTTAACGGTCAATCACCACTATTTCCTATGTTATGGTGCACCAAAGATTTGGATATATTTCATGTTTTGAACCATACCATAAAATGATCTTGAAAAATGGATGGACGGCGTGGATATAGAATACACATAGCAAGGTGGACCACAGGGTAAGGGCCACACCTTCTTCAATTAGGTCAGGACAGCACCTAACCCCTCCCATTTTTGGTAGCTAAAATGTCAGTCGTGCCCGCAGGTACTGTACAAATTAAATGTTAGTATAAGAACTCATCATATACATCCGGAGGTACTGTAACTTGTGGTCGGTCACCATCTTTTCCATCATTTGGAAATATTTTTACAAAATCTTTACCATTAAAATGTTGAAAAATAAGATGAAAGTCACCTTAAGGAAAATCAAACCGTATATTTCTTCAGATTTGGCAACAATTTGACTAGATGGACAACTTATGATATGACTTACCATATAAATGGTGTGTCCTGACTATTTTAACAGTGCGGATTTGTTATAAATTCTGTATTTTGTAGGAACGGACGATCAGTTGTTATACTTTTGGGTGCATGTGATGAGTTCTCCAGTGTAAATAGGTGCACATAGGGGCGCATGGAACGCGCGGATGTGGATATGCGTGTCGGTGCTAGTCCGTTCTCTTTCGTCGCTACCAATCTACCTTTATGTATTAATTTTATCCAGGCCGTTCGTCAATTTTTCTATACCATCTCACGCATAATTTAAAAAATGAGGTAGATAAAGTGGACAACACAACTATTTCGTGTGCTGTGGTCCACTTGAGATTTTGATCTGCCTCATTTTCTGAGATCATGCGTTGGAATGAGCTGAAAAAAACGGTGTGGATAAAACACTTATATTGTAGTGGGCCCACATAGCACCGACCAGTAGGGAAATGGATTTGGCTACTCCCCCGGCCACAAGCCAATGGCTGGTGTCAGTGCTATGTGGGCTCATTACAATGTATGTGTTTCATCCATAGGTCCATATATTTTTACAGATCATTTTATTATATTAAACCAAAAATGAGGTATATCCTAATCTAAAGTGGACCACATTACACTAAACAGTGTTGAATATATGTTGACCATTAAAAACTTTTGGAAGCCATGAAAGTTTTGGATCAAGCTGATATTTGTTTTTTTACCTTCACCTGAGTTGGTATGACCTAATCGACAGATACAGTGGGCATTAGGAGGATTTTAATGGTGAATATCCAATCACTAATGTTTTCCTATGGTGTGGTCCACCTGAGATTTATATCCCTCTAATTTTTGGGATCAAGCCCTAAAATGGTCTGTAAAAATGGATGAACAGAATGGATGAAACACACATACATCATGGTGGGGACCACAGGGCACCGGGGGTAGCCAATCCGTTCTCGACCAGTAGCGACTCGCTGCTGTCCGGTCCAGCACGCGAACGGAACGCGCCAGAGATATATATCTTTTTTGTAAACACGTGAGCGGGAAAACCTGTGCGCAAAAAGCGAGTGTCGGAGAGGCTAACGTGCACCGCGTTGTCGCGGATGGCGCACGCTGCGCCACGCACGTTAGCAGGTTTGTTGCTTTCCCAGTCTTTCTCGAGAGGTCGACCTTCTCACACGAGATGGACCGATGGCATCGAATCACGTCTGAATTCATGTTATACGTGTAGGATTTCATGCCTGTTCATTGGACAGTACACAATCAATGCATGCGAAAAATGAACGGAAAATGAGACAAGTAATTGAAGTATTATTACAAGGATCTATTACAATGAATTATATCTGATGAATGGTCTGGATCTCTTGTTAGAGTGATAAATTTATTATTTTTCCGAGATAATTCCAATCCATTTCACGCTCGCGTCTAGACCTAGAAATCTCCAAGTAACGCGAGCTCCTTTCTTGGAAGAAAACAAAGCCCTAATGACGAAAATGCCCGTGAAACGACATTTTACGGTGTCTCGACTGGCTAGAAAACAAAACCTTAATGACGAAAATGCACAAGAAATTTAAGAGAACCGCGCGACGCGCGAGTGCACTTGCTAATGTAACATTGAAGTTCACGCAATCCAAGCCGTTCATCAAACGGTCCTGATTACGCATATCTTGGCTGAGGGAGATAATAAGGTGGAGTAGGAGGAATCCTAATACGGTAGAAGAATCTCTTCACACGACACGTGGCGGGGTAGAGAAATGAAGCCCGTCCACATGCACGGCCCTGGATGGTTTGTGTTTAAAAGATCTCTCCTCTTATGCAATCCTATCCATTGGATTTGTGGTCGTTGAAGTGACGGTGGAAAATAAAAGCAGGTAGTGGTCAAATATATAGTGCGTTAAACTGTATAAAAAAACGGCGGGTATAAAAAGCGGATTGCCTACTGACGCTGTCAGTATCTTCTGTGTTGTGTGGGACCCACCATGATGTATGTGTTTTATCCACTCCTTCCATCCATTTTTACAGACAATTTTAGGACATGATCCGAAAAATTCGATAGATCCAATTCTCATGGGGACCACACTATGGGAAAGAGTGGTGATTGAACACCTAACATTAAAAACTTTAAGGGGCCACAAAAGTTTTAAATGAAGCTGATAGTTGTGTTTTCCTTCATCCAGGTTCGATGGAAAATAAACATTACAGTGGGCAGGAGAAAGTTTTTAATGGGCGATTAGTCACCACTGTTTTCTTGTGATGTGGTCCACTTGATATTTGGATCTACCTTATTTTTTTGGCTCATGCACTGAAATGATCTGACAAAATAGATGGACGGCATGGATAAAATACATAATTTTATTATATATTTATTTAGTTTATTAAGAGAGATTGTTGGCACTCAGCCATTCATCATTTTGTGGTGGGGATCTCAACAAGCATTTCAAAATGGACATGTGAAAGCTTACAATCCGTGCAACACCACACAATCTCTTTATTCACCATTGAATGCTGAAGTTCTGCCATGTTTGTCATCCATGCATGGTTTGTCCACCAAACATAAATGTTATTTATTTATTTATTTTAGTGGATCAGAATTTTTTGAATAAAAGGAAACTTATATATAATAGCTAAGATGTTTTTGAAGATTTATTTATTTATTATTATTATTTAAAGTTCTCTAATGAAATCCTTATAGAGAAATAATATTAGTTATTTCTAAGATTTGCAGAGTGTTCTCTACTTTTAGATGAATATTGCTAGATAGATTCATCCTAGCCTTACGTTTAAGGGAGTAATAGGTTCTTACGCCTGTATAAGAGAGAGGGACCCTCATTTATAACTCGCACAAGGAAGCTGTAAGCTTTGGAAATCTTCTCAATATTTTGAGTGTTCTCTCATCTTTTTAAGTAGCCTAGATACAATTGGATGGTAGATTTTCTCAACCGAAAAAGGTTGTATATGGTTAACACATAATCTACACATGGAAAATGCATTCGGACCATGAAATAATCTTGTAGAGGCTGTGTCTGTTGTTTGGTCGATGCGTAATAGACCAACATACTCCTTATATCGATAAGTTAGGTCATTTGTGTTGAAAATAATGTGCTGAAAGCAGTAACTGATATTAAAAAAATAAAATAAGAAAAAATGACTTATCTGTTTAAGTTGAGGTGTAACTGAATCACTTGGCTTGAAGCCAAATTTGGTCTCATTGGATCGCATCCCAAATGCAACATGAATCTTTAACAATTTGATGCAGGGGAAGGACGTGAGGTCGAGCACCGTCTTCCTCAAGAGGATAACTATTCCGAATCCACGGAACTTCTCTGAACTCATCACAGAGACTTCTCGAATCCACGAGGAAAGAAAGTAAAAAATAAGAATAAATTCTAATAAATTTGAAATTGATTAATCCATGAATAAAAACTAGTTCACGACCCTTTAAATAGGGGCACCAAGCAATGGGAAAGAAATCAGAATCAAACTACAACTAAAACTCCTAGAAATCGCGACTTACTATAAATAGTAAACTTACTATTTATAGACGGTTGTGATGTCTACTAGTGCGCAAGGTTTTCGGCCAAAAATAGTAAGTGTCCTATTTGGCTTCACCAACCCGTTCTCCTAATTATTCTAAGCTCTTTTCATGTTGGGCGCAATTCCTAAAGCCCGACGGATGAAGAGTCATAATCAAACTAAAACTTACTATTTATAGTAAAAACGAAATTAAAACAGGGAAATGACCGTCGATCCAGGGGTTTTTCGTAATTCCCGGCATCGTAACCTGGCATAGCAGGGTTGGTTGGCTAAAGTAGCTCATTCTACCCCAAAATCATATATTTTACGTCAAGTAACTCATTCCGGATTGCGAGATACGCCCGATCTAATTAAGGTCCGACGATCCGGATCACTTCTGTCGTCGACCGGGCCTTTTCTGATCCATCTTGGCCATGAAACTATTCGCGACCCACTCTACATCAGTCCCCTCCACTTCAAAAGAACTTGTCCTCGAGTTCTCATCTTGCGCTGGTTCATGATACTCAATCAGGTCCACGACGTTGAAAGTCCATGAGATTACCATGTCATCTGGAAGATCAACAACATAAGCATTTTCATTAATCTTTCGGATGATTGGTACCTGTCCAATTTTTTTATTCTTCAACTTGTTGTACGTTCCGGTCCGAAATCGTTCTTTGCGCAGATGGATCATTACTTGATCACCCACCTCGAACACTTTTTATCGCCGATGCTTGTCCGCTTACTCCTTATACTTTTCGTTTGAGGCATGTAGCTTGGTTTGTACCTCCGCATGAATGCCCATGATCTTGTCAGCCATATGTTCTGCTGCAATGCTCATGCTTGGGAGCTTGGGTAGAGGGACCAAGTCTAGTGTGTGGCGAGGTACTCGTCCGTAAATAACCTGAAACAGAGATTTTCCTGTTGAGCGGTTCACTATGTTGTTGAATATAAACTTAACTTAAGACAAAGCCAAATCCCACTACTTCGATTTTTCTCCTGAAATACATCGAAGGAGGTTTCCCAACGTGTGATTCACAACCTCAGTTTGATCGTCAGTCTGTGGGTGGCAGGCGCTGCTGAACTGAAGTCGTGTATCGAATCGAGTCCACAAAGTCTGTCAAAAGTGGCTTATGAACTTCGTGTCACGATCAGAAGTAATAGTCTTAGCAACCCCGTGTAGCCGCACAATTTCTCTGAAGAATAGATTTGCCACGTGTGTTGCATCGAGAGTCTTCTTGCATGGAATAAAGTGTGTCATCTTGGAGAAACGATCTACTACCACGAACACCGAATCCATGCCGCGTTGTGTTCGTGGGAGACCAAACATGAAATCCATAGATAAATCCTCCCAAGGGCCATCAGGCATGAGTAACGGGGTGTAGAGGCCCGTATTATGAGATTGCCTCTTGGCGGTCTGACAAATATAACAACGTTGGACTGCCTTTCCCACATCATGTACCAATTGCGGCCAGTAATACCATTCTTCCACAAGAGCTCACGTCTTATCTCGCCCAAGGTGTCCACTGAGGCCACCTCCATGTAACTCTTAGATTATCTGTTCCCTTAGCGAACTGTCTGGGATGCACAGTCGATTTCTTTTGAAAAGGAACTCATCTTACATATGTAAGTCGCCGGGGTGACCTTCTTGGCATTGAACCAATGCATCCTTGAAGTCATCGTCATCGACATATATGTCTTTCAGGCGCTCGAACCTGACAACCTCATTACTCATAGTGACTAACAAAGTTGCACGGTGACTCAGTGCATCAGCTACTTTGTTTTGTTGCCCTGGCTTGTGTTTTAGTACGAACATGAATTCCTGTAAAAATGAGATCCATCTAGCATGCACACGGTTAATGTTAGCTTGACTGTTAATGAATTTGAGAGCTTGATGGTTCGTGTAAAGTATGAATTCCTTTTGAATCAAATAATGTCACCAGTGTCGCAGTGCCTGGACCACCGCGTATAACTCGATCTCATATGTAGACCACTTCTTGCGTGCATCGCTAAGTTTCTCACTGTAGAAGGCTACCGGCCTACCTTCTTGAGACAAAACTCCCCTAATTTCGACATATAAGGCATCACATTCGACTTCAAACAGTTTGTCGAAGTTGGAAAGTATAAGAACCGGGGTTGTGGATAATCTACGCTTGATTTCGGCAAAGCTCCTGTCAGCTCCGTCAGTCCATTGAAACTGTCATTTCTTCATGCAATCCATGATTGGTAACACAATGGTACTAAATTTTTTCACAAACCGACGATAAAATGTCCCCAGTCCATGAAAACTTCGTACTTCGTAAATATTTGTGGGAACTGGCTATTCTTTGATTGCCTTCACCTTTTCCTCATCCACCCGAATGCCCGTGGATGTTATGACAAAACCCAAAAATAATAGGCTATCAGTCATGAAGCTGCACTTTTTTAAATTGAGATTCATTTTATTTTTAGTGAGCACTTGAAGGACCTTCTTGAGGTGTTCCATATACGTGGTTTCATCTTGACTGTGTATCAAAATATCATCGAAATAAACCACAACAAACCGCCCAATGAAAGGTTTCAGAACTTAGTTCATCAATCTCATAAATGTGCTAGGCGCATTTGAAAGACCGAACAGCATGACCATCTATTCGTATAATCCTTAGTCTTAAAGGCCGTTTTCCACTCATCACCCCACCGTATTCGAATCTGATGGTAGCCGCTCCTTAGGTCTAATTTAGAGAATATTTTTGCACCCTCTAGCATGTCCAGCATATCGTCTAATCGTGGTATAGGAAACCTGTATTTTATGGTGATTTTGTTGATGGCTCGGCTGTCGACACACATGCGCTAACTCCCATATTTCTTTGGAGTTAATAGAGCCGGTACAGCACATGGACTCATGCTTTCTCGAATAAGATCCTTACGGATCAACTCCTTTACTTGTCCTTACAGAATCTCACACTCCTTCAAACTCATTCGATAATGAGGGCGATTAGGTAAACTGGACCCAGGGACAAAGTCGATATGGTGTTGGATATCCCGCATGGGGGGTAACCCATCGGGAAGGTCATCAGGCCAGATTTCTTTGAATTCATGTAGTAGGGGCCTTAATTTTTCAGGGATGATGGTAGGCTCGAGTTCTTCCCCTTTTACAATTAACGCATAAGTTTGTCTCGTTTCTTTGGATTCTTCCACGAAGTATCGTATGGTTAAGAGAAAATGGCCACCACTTTAGAAGTTTCAGGTGATCCCTCTGGATCCATAGGGGCCAATATGGTTTTTCGACCATCCTTGACGAAAATATATATGTTATCTCGCCCTTTATGAGTGGCATCACGGTCAGATTGTCAGGGCCGACCGAGTAATATGTGACATACTTCCATGTCAACTACATCGCATACTACTTCATCCTTATAATGTTTGTCAATTAAAAATGATATGGTGCACTGTTCAGTTACCTTTGTTTCGCTGACCTTCTTGATCCAACCGATTGTATATGAAGAGGGATGAAGCTCTGTTTTCAATTACAATTTTTCCACCATGACCTTGGAGACGATGTTCTCGCTACTCCCACTGTCAATAATTACGTCACAAACCTTTCGATTCACCGTACACTTAGTGCGGAAGATATTATGCCGCTGTTGATACACTTCTTTTCTTGGTGCATATAATAGTCGCCTCACGACTAGCGACTCACCGTGATCTTGTTGAACCCAACCTGAATCATCTGTTTCGTCCTCGGTGGTATGCTCATGTTCTTCAATATTTGGATCTTTATAAGTGTTATCAGCACTACCATCATTGATAGCAAGGTTTGCCACTTTTCACTGGGGACAAGTATTTAATAGGTGGCCCGGTTGGCCACAACGATAGCAGTTGTCAGGCCTTGGTTGAGCATAGGGGTTCAGAATTCTACTTGGGCCAGCAGCAGTCGATATGCCCCTTTGGGATCTAGCTTGCCCCCTTCCCTGATCTCGGTTCTCAGATATAGGAGGTTGAGTGCATGCTCCTATAGGCTCATTCCCTTTGGGCTGTGCAGTTCCTTGGAGCGGACCTGCCACAGGGATCCTTGCAGTAGAATAGGTCCGTGCGTTAGGACGTTCAAGTTACATTTCTGCCCGAGTAGCCAACTTGATCGCATCATTCATCGTCCAGACGGACTGCATCAGGACCCGATCCTGGATAGCCATACGCAATCCACCGTTTAATCGGGTAACTTACTGCGATTCAGTCTCGACCAAATTGTTACGCGCCGCCATGCGGTAAAATTCTTCTGCGTATTCTCTCACCGACCGACTACCCTGTCGACAATTTTAGTATTGTTCGAATAATACCTGATCGTAATCGCTAGGAAGAAATCGGGCACGTAGTAGCTGCTTCATCCGCTGCCAGGTGCAGATTGGTGCTTTCGTCTGCCTGCTTCGCGCAAGTTGCAGTTGTTCCCACCAAGCTGAAGCTCCTCCTTTCAGCTTGTAGGCCACAAGCTTGACCTTCTTTGCTTCAGGGATGTCCATATAGTTGAAGAATCGCTCAACTTCAGAAAGCCAATCGAGAAAATTCTCAATGTGTAGTTGGCCATTGAAGATAGGAATATCAACCCATATCTTGAATTCTCGATCCGTTTGATCTACTCGATCGCCGCCATGTTTAGGGTGTTGGAAGATTATGTCATTGATTTTCTCTTTACTGGAGCTCCCTTCCTCAGAAATGACCCTTAGATGCACTGCCGGCACTATCCTGTGATCAGGGCGATTACGAGTTTCAGGAATTGGCGGTGGAGGATTACCACCAGGAACACGGAGTTGCCTTAAGTTTTCTGCCAAGAGATCCGCTATGTGGCCAATGGCAGCCTACAGCCCTTGCATGGCTTGCCGATTCTCTTGTTGCGCTACTTCGAAATCTGCCGTCGTTAAAGGTAAATTTCCTAGAGCACCGCCTATGGGATTGTTGTCTGACCCGTCGTTAGAAGTCATCGATCGTTTTGATACCAAACTGACGCAGGGGAGGACGTGAGGTCGAGCACCGTCTTCCTCAAGAGGACAACTATTCTGAATCCACGGAACTTCTCTGGACTCCTCACAGAGACTTCTCGAATCCACTAGGAAAGAAAGCAGAAAATAAGAATAAATTCTAATAAATTCGAAATTGATTAATCCATGAATAAAAACGAGTTCACAACCTTTAAATAGGGGCACTAAGCAATGGGAAAGAAATCAGAATCAAACTACAACTAAAACTCCTAGAAATCACGACTTACTATAAATAGTAAACTTACTATTTATAGACGGTCGTGATGTCTACTAGCGCGCAAGGTTTTCGACCAAAAATAGTAAGTGTCCTATTTGGCTTCACCAACCCGTTCTCCTAATTATTCTAAGCTCTTTTCACATTGGGCACAACTCCTAAAGCCCGACGGATGAAGAGTTATAATCAAAATAAAACTTACTATTTATAGTAAAAATGAAATTAAAATAGGGAAACGACTGTCGATCTAGGGGTTTTTCGCAATTCCAGGCATCGCAACCCGGCGTAGCGGGGTTGGTTGGCTAAAGTAGCTTGTTCTACCCCAAAATCATAAATTTTATGTCAGGTAACTCATTCTGGATTGCAAGATATGCCCGATCTAAGGTCCGACGGTCCGGATCACTTCTGTCGTCGACTGAGCCTTTTTTGATCCATCTTGGCCATGAAACTATCCGCGACCCGCTCCACATCACAGTTGGCCTCCAAAATACAACAACGATTGCTCGGTCCCAACGATGCTCTTGCTATACACAGCCTCGAAACAACGTACATAACTTAACCGAAGTGAGTTGACTCGACAGCGAACTCAATTGGCAAAATAACATTAAACTAAAGACCAAGTTTGAAGAAACAGAAAAAGAAATTGTTGAACCATAATTATGTGCTTAAAACACTGTTTTAAATGGATTAGGTCCGTTGGGTTTGAACCCAACTGGTGTAACTACTTGAATAAACACGCCTTAGTTTGAAAACTCGCACAACCTAAATGACTATTCCTCCTTGGTGGCTCAAGCCTTATACAAACAACATTTCTTATATATATGAGATTTCTTTGGTTTTTTCTAATGCGAGATAAGTGAGCTATACTAAAAATAAAAACACATTCAAAAAAGAAACATGGAGTAAAAATTTTGAAAATTGAAACAAAATTATTTAAAAATTCCTTTTAAAATATCACAATCCATACAATGGGCCTTGCGATGGACAGGCAACTATATAATTATTCTGTTAGCTAGATGTGCGCACTCATTTGATCGACATCATTTAAATTGCTAGTTAAAGGCAACAATAAAAAAGTTGACATTCCTTGTTCAATTGAAAAAATTAAGTGGCATCCATTCTTCCACGTCTCTCTCTCTCTCTCTCTCTCTCTCTCTCTCTCTCTCTCTCTCACTTTGTTTATTTTATTTTATTCTTATTTTTGGATACCATTACCTATCTTAACCTGATGATGACTTCCTAAGATGGGAAATCATTCCCTTTCACCACCTTATCTTAATATGACTTGGCATTACCTACTGCTATAACGCAAAGTGTTAATTATGTTAATAATAAATTAACATAAGGAGGTTTAATTATGTTAATAATAAATTAAGATAAAATTTCTTCTATTCTCTAGCTTCGTTGTTTTTTTTTTTTTTTTTCTTTTGTTACATGATCTTCCTAATACTTTAGTAGTAGATGTAGGCGTAGGAGTGGGCAACTCGTAAATAAATAAATAAAAAGACAAAAATGCCCTTCAATGAAGTACGACAGGCAACCCATTTTTCGTTGAAATCAAGATTTTACATCCTCACTATGACTAAATGCAGGTTCAAAACTAGCCAAATGCAACTCACCTCATATATAATATAAATATATTTAATTTATTTTTAAAAAGGTTGTTTGTGCTCTATATACCCAGTTGTTCATCTTTCTTGGGGTGAGAAACTGATGTAGAGTAGGTCACGGACACTTTCACGTCCAAGATGGATCAGATAAGGCCCGATCGGAAGCAAAAGTCATTAAGATCATCAGAACTTTAAAACAAGCATATCTTACAAACCAAAATGAGTTACTCGACACACCCTATATGATTTTGGGGTAGGATAAGCTACTTTAGCCAACCAACCAGGCTATGCTAAGTTACTCATGTCGAATTTGTGAGATTCCATCATATCAACGGCCAAACTCCATATTTAATTCCGTTTTTAATTACTATAAATAGTAAGTTTTAGTTTAATTATAACTCTTCATCCGTTGGGCTTTAGGAGTTGTGCCCAACATGAAAAGTGTTTCGAAAAATTAGGAGAATAACTTGGTTAAACCACATAAGACACTTACTATAAATAGTAAATTTACTATTTATACTATTTATAGTAAGTTACAAATTCTAGAGAGTTTTAGTTATAATTTAATTCATAAATTTCTTTCAAGTCTTGGTATCCTTATTTAAAGGGTTGTAAATTCGTTTTTATTATCTATCAATCAATTATTCAAGAAGTTTATTTCATATATTTTAAAATTATTTCTATTTTTTTTCCTTGTGCATTTGAGAAGTCTCTGTGAGAAGTCCAGAGAAGCTTCGTGGATTCGGAGTAGTTATCCTTGAGGAAGACGGTGATCGACCTCATCACATTCATCCCTGCATCAAAATTTGAATGGGCATTTCAAAAAGGACATGTCTAAATAAGAATGCTTTTGTTATGAACAGGCATTTCCAGGAATCTATTTCAAGGATTTAATCATTTATAGGTTTTTTTTTTTTTCGTTTATGAGAAAACTTACACATGGTATGCTGAGTTGTCCAAAGAATTCTAGGGAATGATATATAAACATACAAGTGGTTCGAAAGTTTTTAGAGTTCTCTAATAAAGTCAAATTATTAAAATTGGATGAATATTATTAAAATTCATCATAGCTGGTGATTTAAGGAGATCAAAAGGTTCTTAGATTTATATAAAAAAGAAACGTTTCATTTATAACTCATGTAAAAAAATTATAAACTTCGAAGATCTTTTAAAGTATTAGAACTTTCTTCACATCTTTGGAGATCTTTTAAAGTAATAGAAGCCTTGTTCAGTTCAATTTTCTTTTGGGTGTTCTCTTATCTTCTTAAATAGCTAAACCCTAATTTGTCAGGAGGTAGACTCATCCACAAAAGGATTCTGTATGAGCTAGGTCTTAATTTCCACCTATCTAAGTAGGCCAACATACTTGTTATACGTATAAAATACACGGTCAGTATCTATATATATATATGATGGGCCTCGCAATGGATGAACGTCTATAAAATACACGGTCAGTATCTATATATATACACGGTTACTTAAACATTCACTCATTTGATTTGCCGCCTTTAAATTGTGACATAAATGCAAAAAAATCACAGTCAACATACCTTGTTCGCCGGGCAAAAACAAGCGGCCTAATTCTTCCACTTATTATCATCATCATCATCATCATCATCGGTGCATGATGATTTGATAAGATGGGAATCCACTGTCTTTCTTGGCCTATAACCATGTGTCTAGCTAAGTCTAATTATATAAAATAATAAGATAAATTATTATTTTTTTTACTTTTTAGGCCACCTTTGCTTTCTTTCCGACCAAAAGCTTTCAAATAAAAGGTCCAAATCATTTCAATATCAGCCATGTGGGTCTGAATTATGGGTCTGAGTCGTATCCAACTTGTTTTAGTTGAGGCGAACTCAATGGGGACTGTGGCCATGAGTCACCCCCTTGTGTGGGTCTAAATCATGGATTGACAACTCATCCGAGTCATGGACTTGTCTGAGTCGACTCGAACTTGAAGGGGCTACTCAAGGAAGGACCATAGGGTAAGTCCTAGGAAGGGGATTGTGTAGTAACTCAGTTCGCCAAGTGTACTAAATAAATTCCGTGGGGCCCACCGTGATCTATGTATTTAATTTATTCACTTGGTCCATCCATTTTACTAAATAATTTTAGGGGTCCACCATGATTTATGTATGTTATCCACTTCGTCCATCTATTTTAGTAGATAATTTTAAGTTTTGAGCTCGAAAATGAAGAGTATCCAAAGTTCAAGTGAACCACACTATAAGAAACAATGTGAATTGAAGGTCTATCGTTGAAAATTCTTGGGGGCCATAGAAGTTTTGGATCAAGTTGATAATTGCATTTTTCCTTCATCCATATATGTGTAATCCTATGAACATGTCGGATGATAAATAAACATCACTATAGGCCTTAGGAAGATTTCAAGAGTGGAAATCATTATTCCCACTGATTCCTATGGTGTGGTCCACTTGAGCTTTGGATATACTTTAATTTTGAGCTCAACCCCTAAAATGATATGGAAAAACAGGTGGACAGCATGGATAAACCATATATATACTCACAGTAGCCCAACAGAGTTGATTCAGTTCCATAAAAGCATATAGAGTTAATGAGTAGGCATTCGGATTTCAAATCCTACCCCTCAATTGAAAAAGCAAGGAAAGCCCACTTCCACATATGTTGCTAGAAGTTATCACAATCATATCTATTATAGGCACAGATGTAATCAGGTCTTTTCCATGGATCCCACCTTGAGATATGTGTTGTATGTCTACGCTTTTGCCAACTTACTTTATAGCATATGCCAGAAAATGAAGTGGATGCAATTATTAGTGGACCACACCACAGGAATCACTGATAATTGGACGCTGGCCGTTAAAAACTTTTGAAGGCCCCTATAATGTTTATTTGCCATCGAATCTGTTGATAATGTCACACAGTGATGATTTTAGCCCCCCAAGAAGTTTTTAATGGTTGATCACTACTGTTTCCTGTGGTGTGGTCCACCTGAGATTTGGATCTTCTTCATTTCTGAGGCCGTAGCCTAAAATGAGCTAGCACAACAGATGGATGGCGTGGATATGGAGAACATATACCTAGGTAAGCCTGACCAAAAATACCTGACAGAACTTGGTCAGTCCCCACCTGACTGAATCCGCCCCTTTATCACAAACCTTGGTCTGATGGATGGTGATTAGAACCGTTGATTTGGTGGGCTACTATATGGACGGACCATATGTCAAAAGGGACAGCGATAGGACGGGTGTAGCCATCCAACTGTTGTATGAAATAGTCTAAACATGGAATGGCCCATGTTCATTAATTTAGACTGGCCTACTCATCAAATGGGGTCATCTCTGTACGTTAAAATATAGGCCGTTGGTAATTTCCTTTCCAGCCGTCCATTAGTCAACATGAGTTGGCCCACTTGATGAACAGATTGGCCTGATTTACGGGACCGGAATCACCCGACCTTTTCAATCTCTCTTCGCGCGAATCGCTGTAGCTTATAATCTAAAAAAAATAATAAAAAATTTTGTGGGGGAACGCACGCGAAGGGTATTTTCGCCATAAAATGTTGTTCCTACGTTTGGTAAAAGCGAGAAACCGACATCCAAGAATATTTCAACGGCGTACGTTAATCCCCACTTTTTCCTCTCGTGTGGTCCCCTTGAGATTTTGGTCCCTCATCTTTTGTATAATGTCCTAAAATGATCTGAATAAGCGGATGGACGGTGTGGATTCAATAAAAACATTACATTGAGGCCCGACTAGCTTAACGGGTCGCACACGGAGGGTATTTTCGTTATAAAATGCTTTGCCTTTATTTGGGTAAAGCGACAAACGGTCGTCCAATTACAAAAGAATGCCAAAAGCAATGAGATTCCGTTTCAGTACTACCGAAGCGACTCGCGCGTGAGAAATAAACATAGGAATCAGGACAAGAGTGGTAACTTTTAACACGTGTAAGATATCTGAACCACTCATCGGTTTTTCATTAGAATAAATAAACTACTTTTTGAAATTCATGCTGTTAAAACCTTAATAGATACCACACTTGTATGCCATTGTTCATTTTCTCTCTGACCGCCCATTTTTTGTCAAGCTAATTCACCGTCCATCAGATGGTCACAGTCGGGCCCACCGAATGATTCAGTGGAAATCTCATACGTGTGCGACGTTGGCACTACTGCCGTAAACTACCTCTTCATCAGCTCCTCGCGCCAACCCCACACCATTTTCCGGTGCGTCATACGGGAGATACCTTTATTCAAGAAAGAAATTTTGGTACTCTGGCTGAGTATGATGGATGATAAGCAGGCATGGCTAGAGGTGGGCACGTGACGACCTGATCCGGTTAATTCGAGCTGTCCAACTTATTTAGATCCCACTCAACCTGAACTAAATGAGTAAGTCGGTTCAAACTGAGTAAGTTCCGCACAATCCGAACTCAAATCGAGTTGAGTTCAAGTTATCTAGTAACTTGATCCAAAAACTTGATCCGGTTAGACTTGACTCGATCGACACCCAACTCGATTTGAAATTTGACTCTCTAACCTTATCCGTCACCCTCATCTTCTTCATCTCTCAAGCCCGACCTCTCTCTCTCTCTTCTCTCTCTCTCTCTCTCTCTCTCTCTCATCTTCATCATTTTCTAAGCCCGGTAACCACCCACCACCATCACCCTCCTCTTCTTCTCTCTCCTCTCCACTCTCTCGGTCTTTCCCTCGCTCATCTCTCAATCCGACTCGGTGCCAACTCGACTTAATTTGGTACTTCTAATTGGATTGGACTCGGTCCGAATCAGTCCAGGCCAGACCGGACTCGGATCGAGTCAAACATGCTGGACTTTGTATTACGTTCGAGTCAAGCCTATTTCAAAACTGAATCGAGTCGAGTTAGCCGATGCCCAGCTCTAAGAACTACTAATCGAATATAAGAAATTCAAATTTAAATGTATCATGAAAACAAAAACTTACACGCTTTTATTTTATCTAAAAATAGGATTGGTCCACATTCATTGTAAGGTTAAAAATGAAAATAACCAACGGTGCATTTTCAACAAACAAGAATCCAAGAATCAGATGTTCAAATTATTCAATCAATCAGACTTTAAGCTTGTGACTTATCATTAGAAGCTTCCACATTTTAGTCGGTTTAATTTCTGTTAAAACATGCCACGTGTACAATTCCCAAGTGCCCGTGTATCATGCGTAGCGAGCAGCCCGAGCATTACGTAACTTTCTCTATTCAGAGAGGGAATTCTCAACTACCCGGCAATTCAGGTAGCCCACCGTTTTTCCTATCAGAAATCCACTCTGTCCATTCGTTGTCCCAGCTCATATCAGGTTATAAGACTAAAAATATAAAGAAAAAAAATAGTCAGATGTGGACACGTCATGACAAACAGTTGGGATTGAACGATGACCATTAAAACATTCCTGGCCCACAGGAATTTCTTGTCAGGCTGAAATTTATGTTATCCATAGATCCTAGACTGCACTATCAACGGTTTGGATGCAGGGGCGGCTCTAAGGGGTAGGCTGGTGAGGCAATCGCCTAAGGCCTCCTAATTATGAAGGCCCAGGATTATAGGAATAGGCTTTTAATACTCTGATAGCGTTTGGTAATCTATACACATGCATTGAGAAACTGCAACCTTTGAACATTTTTAAATTAAATTAAACAGATATAAAAGTGGGTCCCAATTTAGATGGTTCATGAAAAACAAAAACAAAACACACAATGGCTGAATCTCCTAACTAGTTGATTCTTGTATACTAAACAAATTATTTGAATTCAACATACAAATTCCCACTAATTGGAAGATAGAATAGTTAAATCAATGGATTTTTTGTAATTTAGCCTATCTAGAATGGATCACCTAATTTAGACGGTTTGGATGGAGTCAAAATATGCTATATTAATAATCTATGAGTGACTATTTATTAACTATAACACTGCTAGAGTACTATACAATTCTAAATTCATTATTCTCACAATAGACGCGGATTGCGGGCAGGCCAGGGATTCCTGTAGCCCTGAGCTCTGTGGGGTCCACATTATTATATGTGTTATATCTATTCCGTTGATCCATTTCTTCATCCCATTTAAAAAAATTAGAAAAAACATGAAGCAGAACCAAAGCTCAAGTGGACCACAATGCAGAAGAAAAGTGGATATTGAATGCTCACCATTAAAAACTTTTCTGCAGGCGGTAGAAATTTTGGATAAGCTGATATTTATGTTTTCCTTTCATCCATCTAGGATTCACCTTATGAACGGTTTAACAATTTTATCCATCGAAATTGATTTATTGGGTAAACTTGAATACGAAAGTTTAATTAGTAATTTTGCATCTAAAAAGTGAAGAAGCAAATTTATGGTTTAATTTTAAATTTATTAATATATTAAAAAAAAAAAAAAAAAAACTAAAAAGCCTCATCTTTGTGACTTGCCTAAGGCCCCCAAGAATGTTGAGCCGCCCCTGTTTGGATGGCATATAAAGATCACAGCATGACCCAGGATAGTTTCAATGGTGGGCCTCTCCTTCCCACTTTTATCCGTTGTTTGGACCACTTGACTTTTATGTCTGCCTCCTTATCAGTCTCATATCCTAACCATGAGCTGATTCAACAGATGGACGGCGTGTATGTCACACCCACATGGCAGTGGACCCCACAGAGCTTTTAGTTACACGTGCTAAGAGGGATTGTAGGCTATTGGAGTCTCCTTTCTTCTAACACCCCGCGGTTTGCGTTCGCACGGGTGCAGTCAGTGAAGTCGTTGTCCTTTCACTACGCGTTGGTGCTTTAGACCGTTGATCGAAGATCTAAGAGCTTTCCACGAACGATCGTCGTAAAACAGTGCCACGTGTCAGATGTTGACCTCACTTCTCCTACGCTCTTTCCCTCTACTATAAAACTCCTATCTTATAAGACTAAGAGCTGTATACACCATCGACAACCAACATCATGGAGAACTATGATGAAGAGTACAACCTCTATTGGGAGACTAAGATGTTTCTCCAAAATGAAGAACTGGACAGGTACTCTGGCTATGACTTCATACACTTCCTCTATTCATCTCCATGTTTCTATTTTTTATAGGATTTCGATCATGGGGATCTTAAAGTTGTCATTTGTCCATGTTTCTTGTTACAAGAAAGAGTATGATTTTGTGTTATTTGGAAATTTGGAATCTATTCAGTCACCTGTGAATCATGTTTTGAGTCATTCGCCTATCATGAAATATCATTTTTTCTAATAAAAAGCTTGATTTTTTTTTATTTCTTGTTGATTTTTTTTTTTTTTTTGGAATCTTTGGTTTTTTCTCTCGCTTTAGCGAGATGTAATGCAAGTTGAAAGGGGATTAGTGACGGTTTCTCTTCTTCAGTGGGTGAAAATGTATGTATTTGATTAAATGAAGTTTTCCGTAGATCACCCACCATAAAATCATTGAGTTTTTTTTTTTCTCAATTGTTTGAATTTTTACAGTTTCAAGATGTATTTTACTTACAAGTCTTCTCTAATAATTCCAATTTATGGCGTTTCAAGAGTTATTTTACACACAAGTCTTTCCTAATAATGCCAATTTACGGCGATTTATATGTTCTTTTTTCTTAAAATTCTTTTTTTTTAGTTTTGCGTCATCACCACCATCATCATGGTCTTATCTAGCTATTAGGGTTCTATTTTATTTTTTTAAAATTTCCTTTAAAAATAAGTATGGTCGACTTTCAATCTTAAAATAGTTTGTTTTTTCTATTTCTTGGCAGTTGGGGTTGGGATGAAACGATCGGATACTACGATTCAAGCTCTCCGGATGGGGCCGCGTCTTCTGCAACCGCGAAGAACATTGTGTCAGAGAGAAATAGAAGAAAGAAGCTCAACGAAAGGCTTTTCGCTCTTCGAGCCGTGGTCCCAAACATCACTAAGGTAGACTAGTTATCTTAATTTTAAAAAATCATTGAAGGAAAATATCTGGAAATTCTGCCTAGATGTGTATCTAAGAAGGTGACAATACCTAATTATTATATGAAGTAGGTGGATTATGGGTCACATCTTTTCATATTTCTCCTCACTCTTTCTTCTTTATAAAGAAAAGATGGCGAAAGTGACGTATGCTAATATCATATCTCTTTCCCTCTCATCACATTGATCCAATCAAGCATCTGTGTCGTTAAGTTATCGAATTTTTTGATTAAGTTTATAAATTAATAATCGGTCGGGTTATTGATTAACTGTGGGATTAGATGGACAAGGCTTCGATAATCAAAGATGCAATCGAATACATTCAAGAGCTTCATGATCAAGAAAGGAGCATCCAGGCAGAGATTGCTGAGCTTGAGGTTGGGAAACAAAAGAAACCGTCCGATTTCGAAGTGGATCATGACCGTCTATCGGTGACCAGGACGAAGAAGAAGAGAACCGATCAGGGCCGTGAGGTTGATGGGCCAGGCGGGCCACCAGCGACGCCGATTGAGATCTTAGAAGTAAGTAATAATAGTATAGCTTTCTCACATGGTCCATCATCCTATGATGGCCCACTGTAGATCTTAGTAGTAAGTTTATGGGCTCTTTCCTTGTAATATTTTTGCAAGATGAATGAATTGGGCGCCCTACGATGTTAAAGATTAGTGGGCCAGAACGAACTCTTGCAAAAATATTAGTGGGACCCAAGTCGGACCCACCTTGGATCACATAGAATCTTTGGGTAGAAAAGGTCTGTTGTGTGGCTAGGGCATGCACATGAAAGGTCCATTGCATGCACGAAACTTTTTACGGTTACAATTATCAAATCAAAGTTATTTTTTTAGCCGTGTGCAGACTTTGGTGGACCCCACCTACCCAATAGCTCTTTTCTGTGATAGGTGGTCCAGTGCTGATTGAAGGATGGATAACTGAATTTCGACCATGCTTTGCATTTATCTTGTGGGGTGCTAAGATCATCCAGCCTGTGTAATTTTTTTAGTACACTCATCCATGATCTCACTCAACAAATCAACGGTCTGGATTACTCATGGCATGTTTACGGAGATAGAGTGCTTGATATCTAAGTTGGACATGAATGATCCAACCCTTCTGATTTCATGAAACTGCTTATCGTGCAAGCCATGAGGAGATGAGGAGATGTTATTGGTGAGCTTTGCTAATGTCACACGTACAGGTGCAACACGTGTGTAAGATCCAAGCTTTTCAACTGGGTTGGAAGGAATTAATGCTGCATTTTTTGCTTCCAAAGTCAGCTGTGTAATTCCTCAGGTGGGCCACTGCTGTTCATTTATTTTGTCTTTTTATATGTTGTGGCCCACCTGAGAATAAATATGGAAAGATAGGATCTATCACACATGTTCTATGGGGCACTTACGCTGCCCTAATTAAGGCCACTTTCACTAACGTGGGAAAACGACTTGACTTGCATGAAATCCACTCCATTGATCAGGTTCATCACCCCTTGTTTTTCCATGAACCTGAAAATTAGGCTGATTCAACACTCAGTTGAGCCACCCATAAAATTATATTAAAAACCTTCAAATAAATTCACCTAGCATGGCCCACCTGAGATTTGAAATATTTAATTTTTAAGTTGTTCACTGGTCCTGATGAGACACATCAGATGAATGAATTGGATGGCAAATAAACATCGTAATGGCGTCCCATCCTAACCCTTACTCTGAGGGCAGCTTATCTCATGAGTTCTCGATGGTCATGATTTTGACGTTCCAAGAGGAACTTGATGGACGGTGTAAATGTCATGAAAGTTACATCCACATGACTCTTACCTACTATGAGTTACACTATCATCTCTCTCTAAAATTATGTATCAATAAATATGGTGGGGCCTGCCAACCCCCACCTTATCCCCCAATCAGTAGTTTGGCACGCAATCTCTCATCTGCCACCTGGCACCCCTGGTTTTTTTTTAGAAAAAAAAAACTGTGTGCAACTTGGTGGATGAGATGTTGTGTACCAATGTCTCCTATGCATTCCAGTTAGTGGGAATCTCGACGCAGGTTCAAAGTAAAGCTTGCAGAATTTAATTTTGAACTTGCGTTGAGATTCCCACTCCATAAAATCAGGAGAAAGTGGTAAGATTATTGTTTAACAATTCAAAGCCATGATTTTAAAATTTAGAATGTTGTGATTGTTCGTCATTCATTCACCCTGGAAATCGATCCACGTACATCCACATTCATTTATGGCGTGCACTATGATACTTTTAAAGCTTTAATAATAATTTCCACGTTTGTACTAGATTCCACTTCCACTAAAAGGAAATATTGTGTGCGTCGGTAGGCACATAAGACTACGTGTGTGCCCAGGTTACCTGTAAGAAACCGGTGTGTATATATATATATATATATATATATATATATATATATATATATATATATATATATATATATATAGCGGAACACTCACCTGCAAATGGACTAGATATGAACTTTATTGAGAACTCATAATATTTGATGAGTCTCAAAAATTTAAATGGTCCACATTAAACAGAACCTCATGAAACCCTCTTGTACCAATTTTTACCTTGAATCAAAGCTTCCGTAGGCATTGAAAAATGCAAACAGTTTCTTCTCTTGATTTGAATTTCTTTTTGCTATTGTCCACCAGAATCTTAGATCAGGGTGAAAATTCACCCCCTAAGGTTTCATGGGATTCCAAATCTTATGGACCATTCGGATTCGATAGTCATGACACGTGTGCAAAGGTGCGTACGTGCGTATATACCTACGCACTTATATAGAGGCATGTTCACCTAAGTACGTACACACCTTTGCACACGTGTCATGGGTGTCGAATCCAAACGGTCCATGAGATGCGGAAATATATATATATATATATATAGGCATGCTCACCTACGCACGTGCACACCTTTGCACACGTGTCATGGGTGTTGAATCTGAATGGTCTATAGGATTTGGAATCCCATGAAACCCTATAGGGTAAATTGTCACACTAATCTAAGATTCTGGTGGACCATAGCAAGTAGAAATTCAAATCAAGGGAAGCAACTGTTTGCATTTTTCATGGCACACTGAAGTTTTGGTTCAAAGTAAAAATTTGTACCAAGGGTTTCAAGAGGTTTTGCTTCATATGGACCGTTCAGATTTTTGAGACTCATTGGATATGATGAGTTCTTTAAAAAGTTCGTATGTAGTCCATGCGAACTGATTTGCAGGTGAGCGTTCGTATATATATATATATATATATATATATATATATATATATATATATATATATATATATATATATATATATATATATATATATATATAGTCTCTTTTACAAATGGTATAATTGTATTAGCCTGTGTGGGTCAAATACAAGGTGATGCGGATAGAAACGGTTTGTTTGGTGTGCCACGCATCACCATCTTTTAGGGTGTGTTGATTTAGCTCATGTGAGCCTCGCCATGATGTCTGCATCATATCTAAATCATTCATCCATTTTTTTTCTAGATCATTCTAGAATATAATTAAAAATATGAAGTAGATCCAAAGCTGGAGTGAACCACTCCTCCGAAAGCAGTGGGTCCCACCATTAAAACCTTCCTAAGGTTCATCATGATGTTTATTTGCCATCTAAGGTGATGTAGCCCTGGATGATGGGAGAAAACAAATATCAGATTCATCTGAAACTTCTATGACATGCAAGAAGTATTCAATGGTAAACGTTCAATCCCCACTGCTCTCTGTGGTGTGGTCCACTTGAGCTTTGGATGCCCTGAAATAATCTCGCCAAATGGATAGATGATTTGGATATAACACATACATCATGGTGGGCCCCACAGAACTTGGTGATGTTGAGGCACCATCGCGGTTGGTGGTGTGCCAGTTTCAGTGGTGACTGACGTGGAACACAGATGCCAATTTCAATCTTTGATTGGAATTGCATGAACTTTAAAAAAAAAAAAAAAAAAAAAAACTACTTTTGATTGCAATAGATATCACAAAATATCACGAAATTTTGTGATTAATCAGTCTAACTGCATCTTATTATATTTGGTGCAACCAAATACATCCTAAGACCAGCCGTTGGAAGGGTGGGCCACACCATCAGGAGAACACCAAGATGGTCCACTCATCAAAAAGGCTAACCTGTCCTGCGTGGGTGTGGTCCGGATAATGAATGGGTCAGTCCCATTTTCGCCCCGAGTGATCATTATGATGTGGCCCACCTTTTGCATGGCTGAGATGTTATGCACCAGTGACAACTTGGTGAGGGAAGAGAACGTTGCATGTGAATGTTCACATGCAAGGTTGTATCTGACAACTTGCATTGATTTATTTTTTCTTTTTAAATATAATTGCAGCTTAGGGTTTCTGAAGTGGGAGAGAGGACTTCGGTTGTGAGCATCACATGCAGTAAGAAGACAGATACAGTTGTGAGGCTTTGTGAGGTTTTTGAGTCTCTCAAGCTGAAAATCCTCACAGCCAACATCACTGCTTTCTCTGGCAGACTTCTCAAGACTGTTTTCGTTGAGGTAATTAGCCAAAATCCGAACCGTTTATATGATGGGTCTCACTGTAGATTAGGTAACCCAGAAAGATCTCCAAGATTGGAATATTTCAGACCTTTGATCATTGGAAGGCCATTGGTTGAAGGGCCACGATCTTCCAATTTTGAAGATTTTGAGGCATCCCTCTCATCGGCTATATGTTAGATCAGATTAATGGCTTGGATCACAAACATATGGTCCACTAATATGATTGGCCACACGTGCTAATGGTGCAGAGCAACTGGTCTCCATTGACGGACAGGAATGGTCTACTGGAATAATGGGAGAGCCTGACTTTTTAAGTTGAGGACAGGTTCACCAGCCTCTTGATCCTGCACGTGCCACATGTGTGGTACACTTACACTTTTAGCCCATCTACATGCATGGCTGCAATGACCAACAACCTATGGGTCATGTCTCGCTCTTTATATATATATATATATATATATATATATATATATATATATATATATATATATATATATAAAAGAAAGAAAAAGAAAAAGAACCGAGACCCCACTCCCCATCTTATAGCTCACTCAACCTGCTCACCCATCTAACCTCACCATGTTATGATCCAGACCGTTAATCAAGAAAAGAATAATATTTTAGATGGCTCATCATGTATATAGGTACCTTTTAAAAATAGTTTAAAATAATAAAAATATATTTAATTACCAAAAATCATGCACAATCTTTAAAACGCTGAAACAATGATTCTAAATTAAAATCAAACTTTTAAAACTTTAAAATTAATAAAAATTAATATATTTTTTAAAAAATAAAATTTTCATTTAATCAAAGTTACTGAGAAGCAATAAACCCTAGGTGGTGAAATCCCACTAGGGAGACAAATAATAATAAAATAAACCCTAGGTGGTTGGTCAAGACGTAGAGTTTATCAATAACTTTCGAATACTATATTATAAACATGAAAAAAAAAAAAAAAAAACAAATAATGAATTTAAAACCATTCAATCAGAGCCCCTGATCTTTGAGTCTGTGCAGTCCTTTGTCCTTGTCCTTCTTCACATATGTTAGTATAACAGTTTCTAACCACCTTAATCTTATAAAAGGTGATGACGTATGATAACTGTTAGTCTATATAAGTTAACCACATATCATAGAATCTTTAAGATGAACGGTCCAAATCATTGCGTGGTGTGAGGGTGCAAACCTCCTTAAAGTGTGGTAGCTCAACTTCCATCCATTTCATTGAATTGACCAAAATGCCCTCACTTTAGCTTCTGAGGAACATTGTCTGGCCCACCCTGTGATCTCATTGTCTTTTGAGTGTGATATGCAATCTAGGCATACGACAGCCATAGCATTTGGCTGCACGAAATTCAACTCCGTATGATGGCCTTCAAATGAAGGGTTGAAAGTGAAAATGGACAAGGCCCATCATCGAATGCGAAGAATTCACTAACTTTAAGGTTGTCTGATAAGTAGTTATTTTTAATTAACAAATGGACGATTTAGATCATTCCAACTCCAAGTCTCTACTTTGTGGATACCATGTCTCAAAAATCAGGCCAGTGAGATCATCACGTGGACCACACATCTACAAATTATTTTATTTTTTTTTAAATGGTTAGAGTAAGCCGACCAAAGGTTCAAATTCGATATAAACTTGTGGCCCACCTAATGATCAATCAAACTAATTGTTGCCAAATGGAATGGCTCTGATGATGCAAAAATGTTCTTTATTTCCCTACAAAAGCATTACAAAATTGGATAAACTAATTTGATTTCAGCTAATTTGATTAATGTGTGTTTTATTTAGGCCGACGAATCGGAGAAAGCTCAGCTGAAGGAGAAGATTGAGATGGCCATAGCGGATCTTGATGCTCCAAAAAGTACCATGAACTTCTAATTGAAGGAAATGAGCCAACTGGAATTTCTCTTTACTTAGTGTATAAATGCTGCTAAGCTTTTTACGTGTGGTAGTCATGTGGATGATGGCCTGTATTAACATAATGTTATGTGGACCATTCACACCTCATTAGGGCTCATCGGTCCTTAATAAATTAACATGGTGGTGCATTATTCTCTCTCTCTCTCTCTCTCTCTCTCTCTCTCTCTCTCTCTCTCTCTCTCTCTCCACACACATTTTCTAAGATTTCCCTTGCTATGGAATCTTGAGGTGTGTTTGAAAGTACCCTCTCATCATGTTTATGTTGGTAGCTGATTGGTAAGATGTTAGAAGAATAATAGAAATGAATTGTTAAGATGTTAAAAGATTATCTATTCTTTCAGGAAATTGTTATATATAAAGTAATGATTTCTTCCACTAGGGCTAAAGATGTGCATGGATTTTCTTTTATGCATCTTTTGTGTGAAAGCTAAACCCAGCTCATGCTAGTTCTACATATAAAATCTAAAAAATCTCTCTCTCTCTCTCTCTCTCTCTCTCTCTCTCTCTCTCTCTCTCTCTCTCTCTCTCTCTATATATATATATATATATATATTGAAATGCTCACCTGGGAACCAGTCCTCACAAGAATTCATGAGTATATATGTTTTGATATGTGATCGGAGCCCAAATCTAAATGATCCCACATGATGCGGCACCTCATGAAACCCCTAGGGCCCAACTTTTAGCGTGATCTAAAACTCTAGTGGGCCATGAAAAAAGGAAATAGTTACCTCCCTTGATTTGCCTATTTGCTATGGTCCGCTAGAGTATTGTATTAGGCTGAAAGTTGGGCCCATGACACGTGTAAAAGTGCGTGCATGAGTGCACATAGCATTTGGTTTTTGCCCTCTAGGTTAAGGGATGTGCAAAAAAGTAGTCATATTTGGAACTAAGGTGGGCCACACCATCTGCAATCATGGAAATCATCCCTAAAACATCTATAAGCACATGGCGGCGCCCGCTTAAGTTTTAGAATGGCCTAAATTTTGGTTTGACCCCTCATCCATATGGGACACACACCATGGATGGGTTGGATGTCTAAACCACATCTCACTGAGCCTTATATATAAGCAAGAAGGTTTCATCGGGTGACCATTCACTCTCAAATGTTTCTGTGGTGTGGCCCACTTAAGTCATGGATTGGCCTAATTTTTAGGTCCACGTCTCATCATGATAATGAACATCTGATTAATGGGATGGATGTCTATCACACATCCCAATGGGGTCAATAGAGCTTGACCTCATGGTAGCTTCCCATGTGTTCCACCTCATACTACCTTGTGTGTGTAAAATTAGGGGTTATGGTAAGTGTAACGTGTCGTGAAAGAAAAATAAGAGAGATAAAGAAAGGGCGTGACTACATTAGGTTTGTATGTAAAAAGATAAAGAAATAAGAATGATCATAATTATTTTAATAATGGGCAGTCATTTTCACTTTTTTCTTATTTTGTGGCCTACTCGTGTTTTGAAAGTTTCCAGCCGAGGTCCTAACATGAGTTGGCATAATAGATGATGCAGGGAGGAACGTGAGGAGGTCGATCATCGTCTTCCACGGAGCTTCTCTGGACTCCTCACAGAGACTTCTCAAATCCACAAGGAAAAAACAATAAAAATATAAATAAAATTCTAAAGAAATTCATAATTTGATTAATTCATAAAATAAATGAGTTCACAACCCTTTAAATAGGGATACCAAGCAATAAGAGAGAAATCAAAAGCAAACTAAAACTAAAACTCCTAGAAATTCGTAACTGACTATAAATAGTAAATTTACTTTTTATAGTAAATTTCCTATGTAGCTTAATCACGTTATTTTTTAAAATTATTATAAGCCTTTTTCATGTTGGACACGACTCCTAAAGCCCAACGGATGAAGAGTTATAATCAAACTAAAACTTACTATTTATAATAAAAATGGAAATAAACATGGAATTTGACCATCGATCTGATGGAATATCGGAAATTGAATGTGGCCAACTCGGATATGCCAGGTTGGTTGGCTAAAGTAGCCCGTCTTGCCCCAAAATCATATATAGTACCTCCAATAACTCATTCCAGTTTATGAGATATATATGTTTGTTTTAAGGTTCTGAAGGTCTTGATGATTTCTGCCTTTGATCGAGCCTTCTTTGATCCATCTTGAACATAAAAGTGTCCGCAGTTCGCTCTACATCAGTCCCCTCCACTTTAAAAAAACTCATCCTCGAGTTCTCATACCGCTTTGATTCATGTTACTCGATCTGGTGCGTCGTAATGATACCTGGATCAAAAGTTACAATCGATATAAATATATGGAGTGGATGTCGAATTGTTGTGAGCCTCCTAGATTCCCTGTAATAAGCCGCATGCAAAAATAGAAAGAGATATATAAATGAAATATTTGTATAACAATACCCTCCATAAAAAGGTATACATACTTCTCATTTTGCTTTTAGAAACAAAAAGTAACGATTTTTTCACTTGACTAACTGTAAGAACTATAAAATTAGCCAAATGCTACGTTTTATAGAGGAGATGAGTATAGTCCGAATAATACTACGTTCATAATTAATTATTCGATTATTAAAATTACACATTAAAAGGCATGAAATGAAAATTAAATAAAAAGAAAGTATATCTAGGTAATTTAGAGACTAAAACCGCTTGCTACATGAAGCTGTGAGCGGAAGAAATGAGGTGTCATGCACAAAGGCACCCCATTTTTAATCCCCATGGTCATTTTTGCATGTGCAAGATGCATGGATTAGATCTAAACCATTCATTTGGTGTTTTCTATAATTAATGGGCGTCAGTCAAAGTATCACAATGTTTGGACAATCCTAGCCATTTAATTGATGGCATACAAATGAACTTGATAAAAATTGGAATATGGATCCCGTTCAGTGAGAAAAGGCCATGAAATCATAGAAATTTTTGGTTATGTCTAATCAAAGGTGGATCTGACGAGACACGTGGTTCGGATGATGATGCACATGTGCCACATGAATGGTAGAAAATCATGAACATGTCTTGCCTTCATGAGCACGGAACGGGCCCTTCTAGGAAATCAAGAATGTTTGTTTGGACGGAAGTTTGGTGCAACACGTGTTAAAAGGTGTATCATAACTTATGATACTGCCATTTTTCTGCCAAGATCTCGCAATTACGCAATACCCAATCCGTTAGAAAGGTGGGCCACACCTTGATGAACTTCAGATATAAAAATCAGGTTAATCCACTTATCAATACGGACACAACACCAAAAGCAATGAAGAGCACGCTTGAAAAATCTCACACACTTGACCCTTGTTTCCACGTGTGGGGTGAGCACGCTTTCGGACAGGCTCGATAGGGTACAATTCACTTTAATAAAAAAAAAACTTTGATACTCTGGCAGAGTGGGATGGTTGATGCGCAGGACTTAAAAATCACTTACTAATTGCATGCATGGCAGTAATTACGATGGAAGTGGCCAAATCACGTTCCCAGCTATCGGATTGGGACGCGGATTGCGTACTACCCCCGCTCGTAGCTAGCTTCGAATGGGCAGTTCGGTGGGCGGGATGTATCTGTACATCTAAATCGTCTATCCCTTTTCTCAAATTATTTTAAGGCATGGTCATCAAAATGAGTCACATCCAACAATCAAGTAGACCACACCAAATAATAAATTTGGTTGCATTAAAATTCACAAAGCATAGCTCGGTTAAATGCAAGAGTCATCTGTGACATAGTCCACTTGATCGTTGGATCTGCCTCATTTTTGTTTTGATGCTTTAAAATAATATGAGAAAAGGGATAGACATTTAAATGTACAAATACATCACGGTGAGCCCGCACACAGATCTGCCCGTTTGGAGCTATGGACGGGCGGGGGTAGTAACCAATCCCCGTCCATCAGATTGGGGGACATGACATTGATTCGACGGTTAAAATGAAAAGGAATCCAATGGTCGTAGATCAAGAAAAGAATGATTTTGGAACTGTTGACTTCCCAACATTGTGTTACGTAATTTGCTTTCCCACGTGTACAATCTGTTCTAATACCTCTTTAAGTCTTTGAAGCTTCTACCCGTGTTACCTTCCCTCCGCGTGCAGGCACGTTTTGATAGGATATGGTGCCCATGACACGTGTTAGGTTTTCACCGTAGATTTCATCTTACATGATACTATGAATAGTTCATTTCTTGTTATTAATATATAGAAGGTTGAAAATCTGGTTTCGAAAAAAATACAAATTTCGGGATTTTTGTTTTGGCTCCGAAATAATGTGGAAATTTTTAAATGGAAAAGTATGGTTATACTTTAGTCTTAGAAATGAGAAAACAAATTTTGAGATTTATATGTGAAGCTGGGTATAGTATTTTTACTTGGAGTTTTGGAGATTAGATGCTTAGTTTGCATTATACACTGGATGTACTAGAACATGTATTCAGGCTCAAACACAAGCATAGACAGGGGCAGTGTGGATGAACGATGTGGATATAATAAATACATCATTTTAGAGCTGATGTAACTTTGATACCCTTCGAACCCTTCCTTCAACTCGGAGCTAACAGATAGTGACATCTTTATATGTAGCGATTAAGACAAGATTCTTATAATCAATGCAATTGAAACAAGGATATTATGAATGGATTGTCGTTAATTATTCATTTTATTTTATTTTTATTATCATTTTCAACTGATCATAAATATGTTTATATTGTTAATTTTATTTGCTTCGCCTTAGTTTATTTCTTTTAATTTATATTATTTAAATATTGAATTGTGTAAGTTATTATGTACTTAAGTGAAAGTTTTTTCTTTAAAATAAAATTTTAAAAAAAAAAAAAAATCATTAGAAGAACAAACCCTCCCCTTAATCAATCACTTGATTTTGTGCAATTTAGAT
The DNA here is from genome assembly GCA_030180095.1 of Magnolia changhungtana. Classification (NCBI taxonomy): domain Eukaryota; kingdom Viridiplantae; phylum Streptophyta; class Magnoliopsida; order Magnoliales; family Magnoliaceae; genus Magnolia; species Magnolia changhungtana. The sequence continues at coordinate 3,585,977 of JASAUF010000481.1, forward strand.
TGGATAGATAATTAATTTTCACAAATTAAAATTAGATCGGTCTCTCTCAATACTAAGATTATAAGGTTCCAGCTGCATTCCATTTTATCACACACAACACATATACATCACACGAACGATTGGATTTAAGCCACACACGTTGATAATCCTGACTTTTGATTTATGGGCATTAATTAAAAATCCACCTTCTAAGGTGGCTGTGGTACAGTTGAAATCATATATGAATTGTGGGCCGTGCTGTGATCGAGCCGGTAGCTTAAATGGACGGTGCTCCGCGTTCTAATAGTAGGATCTAGCATTTGACTTTGGCCCCTCCCACTGAAAGAACAAAAAGCGAGAGGTGGGGAGCCACCAAGTGGACGGTGGAAAGAGACGCGTTGTAGATTGGGAGAAACCGAGCATCACGGGTCTACGTCTTAAAGCATGACTATTATCCATGTCTGACAGAAGGACTTGGAGTAGATACGGTCAATAGATTGGGCCACGTAAGCATCCGTGGCCCACCTTTTCACCGCCATGTAAGAAATCAGTGCACCATGTGTTCTGTCCCCCATGTAGTCGTCCACCCTGTCGATTGGACGTGACTCATGCTATGGTTTGTCAACGCAAGGAATTTTGGATGGCCTATGAAATGGTGGTGGAGGCATGTGAAGGTGGTCCAAACCATTTTTAAAATACTCAGCGACTCAGATAAGGTCATTATACCTAAGATTGCTTTAGCCATTTTAAGTAGGGGTGTACATAGAGTCGAACCGTGTCAAGCTGGCTTCAGCTTGACTCGGCTCAGCCACTAGCTGACCTTAGCTCGAACTCGGCTCAGCTCGGTCCTCGAGCCTGACTGGACAGCTTGGCTCAGTTCGGTCAGTAGCTTGGGCAATTCGAGCCAAGTTTGCCACTGCAGCATTTCCACAATCACCTCTACTGCACCTTCAAATTCTCACCTGTATGTAAAACAGAAGCAATAGTTTTATACACCTTTTAAGCAACATAAAAATCAAGAAAAAAAAAAGTATTTGTTTCATGTACATACTTTCCTTGCCACCGGTCACAGTTCATTGAATTATTTCATCAAAAACTTGGTTAGCAACATCAATAGCAAAGTAACCGAGTCACCGAACTGGTTCGATCCAAGTTCGATTCGAGTTGGATTCGATCTGAGTCGAGTCGAGCTGGGCCTGCTCGAACTCATTTTCAAGCTCAAAAAATCAACTCGACTTGGCTTGAACTCAACTTCGAACCGAGTCAAATCAAGCTTTTTCGAGTTGAGTCGAGCGAGCTAACAGAGCTAGCTCTTCGTGTACACCTCTACTTTTAAGTGATCCAATACACAAGTGACGTGGATGCCATACTGAGTAATTAAGCTCTGTGAGCCCATTGTAATGTATGTGTCTTATATCCATACCATCCATTTGTTTTATTAGCTCATTTTAAGCCATGAGCCTAAAATTGAAGGATATCCAAAGCCCAAGCAAAGCACACTACAAGAAATGGTAGGGATGATGACATGGAGCATTGAAACTTTCTTATGGCCCACAATGATGTTTATCTGTCATCTAACTTATTTATAAGGTCACATAGATATGGATGAAGGAAAACATAGATGTTGCTTGATCTAAAACTTCTACGGACATTGAGATGTTTTTAATGGTAGGTGTTCAATTCCCACCGTTTCTTGTAGTGTGGTCTACTTAGTTTTGGATACATTTTAATTATATGTTGATGCCTTAAAATGAACTTGAAAAATGGATAGAGGTGTGGGTAAGACACATATGTTATAATGAGCCCCACTAAATTTACTCAGTATGCAATCCATCTCACTAAATATACGCTAGTTAAATGTGGAGCCTAGAGTAAAATATAAAATTTTCTTTGTATGAAACAATAAATTAACCCTTTCTGATGCAGGGGAGGACGTGAGGTCAAGCACCGTCTTCCTCAAGAGGATAAGTATTCCGAATCCACGAAACTTCTCTAGACTCCTCACAGAGACTTCTCGAATCCACGAGGAAAAGAAAGCATAAAATAGAAATAAATTCTAGTAAATTCAAAATTGATTAATGAATGAATAAAAACAAGTTCACAACCCTTTAAATAGGGGTACTAAGCAATGGGAAAGAAATCAGAATCAAACTACAACTAAAACTCCTAGAAATCGTGACTTACCATAAATAGTAAACTTACTATTTATAGACAGTCGTGATGTCATCTAGTGCGCAGGGTTTTCGGCTAAAAATAGTAAGTGTCCTATTTGGCTTCACCAAACCTTTCACCTAATTATTCTAAGCTCTTTTCACGTTGGGCGCAACTCCTAAAGCCCAACGGATGAAGAGTTATAACCAAACTAAAACTTACTATTTATAGTAAAAACGAAATTAAAGCAGGGAAACGACCATCGATCCAGGGGTTTTTCGCAATTCCAGGTGTCGCAAGCCGGCGTAGTTGGGTTGGTTGGCTAAAGTAGCTCGTTCTACCTCAAAATCATATATTTTACGTCCGGTAACTCATTCCGGATTGTGAGATACACTCGATTTAAGGTCTGATGGTCTGGATCACTTCTGTCGTCGACTGGGCCTTTTCTGATCCATCTTGGCCATGTAACTGTCCGCGACCCGCTCTACATCACTTTCCACCGCTTCTAGGGCATCGGAGATGAAGACCAGTTCATTATCTAGGAGACACCTACAAGCTTAGGACCCACAAGGAAAAGAGTAAAATGGTCATTTCATTTAAGGAAATTACTTTTCCAATGTGGGTCCCATAAATGATAGGAATGCATGGCACTTTGTCATTGATGTTATACTAAGTGTGTCCTACTTCCTGCTGTATGTAACTTCCGTTGTATCACCGAGCAGCAAGAGGTGATTTTCTATATATAAAAAAACCCACGCCGAAGGTTACAAAAATCTAATTATAAGAAATCTGCATTGGCCATGTTTGGCCTCGAGTCGAACCATGATTCACTTGGGTCAGGGTGACTCATGGTATAGGACTGCATCAGGTGCATCTGAGGGCTTGAGTCTTCAAAACATATCCAAACCGTTAATTATGTGGTCATACCAAGGCCATACCATATTCAAGAATCAGGCCAACCTAACTCTCGGTCAGCCACAGAAGTCCTTTAAACAGTACCTCAGATGCGTAGAAATTCGAAACATGGAGGGCCACACCTTGATTGATAATCATTCAATATAAAATTCAGACAAATCCATTTATAAATCTGAACACAGCATCAAAATCAATGGGCAGCCAAATGGCATGGCCTGATTTTCTTCTAAGGTGATAGTTATAGGCGGCCCACATCTTGCATGGATTGGATATTATGACATGTTGGCAGTAAGAAAATGAATGGTGGGCCTTTCAATTCAATTGGACGGTGTTCCACGATCCAATCACTGGGCCCAGCATTTGACACCGACCCAAGAAAAGCGAAAGGTGGCCCACTAATGGACGGTGGAAAGAGACGCGTTGAAGATGGGGAGAAACTCGAGCATCACGAGTCTAGCATGACTATATGATCGCTTTTTCTTTCCACGGGATTAATTATATGATACTCGGGCTGTGTATAGCGCTTCATATACACGCACTATGAAATTAGACATGTAGCATAGATTTACTAATTTTCAACCGTCTAAATTGTGGGACACACCGTTACTAAATCACAGTCCCAAAATAATATTGTTTAAACAATTCTAACCTCCGATTGGTGAGTGCTGGTTTGTGGAAGTAGGACCATTGGATCTTCATTTTTTAAACGTCCATCAATCCGATAGTCGGATGATCAAGTTAGTATTTTTTTAATTATGGTACATCTAAGCTAGAAATTTGGACATTTTAATTTGAATTTAACTGTATCTACATATGCACTTTTTAGATGCCTGCGTATCAACCATTAGACTCTATCAGGGTATCGAAGTTTCTCTCTTTTATTCAGGTATGAAACCTCCTGAAAGACTTCTCTCGCCGTCATAGAAAGAGCACATGTAGTCAACGGATGGCGCCACGTAAGCGGCCGCGACTGACCCTTTCTGGTCCATAAAACATCTTTGTCCAAAATTTCAAATTGGACGTGACTCGGGTTACGATACTGATTGAATGAAAGCCCTGCTTTTGGTGGTCCACACTCGTGCTGTTGTAATGCATGACCTCATTTAAAGCTGACACAGGATGACTCGACTTGGCAGGCTTAGATTCATTCAAACCCAGCTCAACCCAAGATGACGAGTCAATTTGAAATGAGTAGGCTTTGCCCAATCCAAACTCAAACGCATTAAGTTCGGGTCACTTAGTAACTTGACTCGTAAATTGATTCAGTACTAACTCGACTTGATGGAAAACCCAACTTGTACATCAAAAAATAATAATCTAGAGTTGACATTTTAGATGTGAGATGCCGGGTGGACTTAGGTTCTGAGTTGTGATTTCAGCTCATGGATACTCGTTGCATCCAACTCAGTGCTGGCTCGACCCGACTAGGTATTGATAGGGGTGTACACAAACCGGGCTAGTCCGGTTAGCTCGCTCGTCCCAACCCGAAAAAGTTCGACTTGGCCTGACCCGAAACTGAGTTCAGGTCAGGACGAGCCAATTTTCTAGGCCCGAAAGTGAGTTCAGGCCGAGTTCGGATACTTCCCAGTTCGGTCCGACTCGGTCTGAAATCCGACTCGCCCTGGCCCAACCTGTGTATAATTGTATTTAATTTGTATAAAATATTTTATTTTATGCTTTGTCAAATGTATGTAAATGTTCTGACTAGTTAGATTTTTTGTGGAGTCTATAGTTCAACTATCTAAACCGTTGATCGAGGGCCTTATAATGAGATGCGGATTACATGCCAAAGCCATTCCCATGAACTTGCTATAAGGTTCAAAACTGACCCAAACTCAGGTTTGAAACTGGCCTGAACTCGAATGTTCGAAGCTAGCCCAAATTCGAAGGTTCGAAACTGGCCCAAATTCACGCCGCGCCCAGTTCGTGCTGGAGATGTTGGCCCGGTGACAAGCCCGGTTGGGTTTGAGCCTTGTGTGGCTGTTGAACGGGCCTAGACGAACTGAGGCCAGTTCGACTCGGCCCGACCCGTGTACACCCCTAGGTATTGACTTAACTTGACTCAGTTCTCGTGACCAGGTCGGACTCGCATCGGGTTAGGCATGCTGGACTTGGTAATGAGTATAAGTTGAGTTCGGCCTATTTGCCTTCGAACCTGTTGATAAGGCCATACATACATACATGGATGAAAGGAAACACAAATATCAGCTACATCCATAACTTTTGTGGCCCACGAGCATTCAATTACTACTATTTCCTGAGATTCTTCATTTTTGGGGCCATGCATTAAACTGAGCTAGGAAAATGGTCGGTGTGGATATACAACACATACATCAAGATGGGCCCAACGTTTACAGCTTCCCTGGCCTCATCGAATATGCGTTCCAAGACAGAATACCTCCCCATGTGGGAGCGTCTACAGCTAACCCAACACCACCTAGGCAAAGAACATACGTGAAATCCACACCGTCCATCAAGTGCACGTCTCATGTACCAAAACTGGGTTGGTCCAAAACTCAGGTTGGCCACACCATGAGGAAGAGGTGGGATGGGACGCCCATGGATAGTTGTGTACGCGGCCTATCCAATCCATTCATATAACGCTTCTCACCAAGGATAAGGTACTTGCCAAAATTCATGCTGTTCCGATACTTACGTGGACCACACCATGTGAATTTATATGTTTTATACTCATAACCGTACACTGTTTCCTACAGTGAGGACCACATAAGTTGCGGATCAGTTTGATGTCTGGGGTAAAAGTCTAATATACGGTGGCCCACCTGATGGACGGAGCAGATTGCATTACTACGTATGATCAAGCTAACAATACTAGTAGAAATTCTGATTTGATATGTTTCAAATCTTTCTCATTAACGTGTGAATTGCAATCAAACCACTAAATCATACACCTTCGCACGTTACCTATTTCTTTTCCGGATGGGAAGCTGTCGGATCACATGCTTCATGCTGATGACACGTGGTCACCATCTGGGACGCAAATTGCTTGTGCTCCCTGCCAACGGAATCCTGTAGCCCAAAGCTATATGGGGCCCACCGTGATATCAGTGAAAAATCGACTCTGTCCATCAGTTTGGCAAGCTCAAAGTCACATAAGAACCTAAAATTAAAGAAGACCCAAAACTTACGTGGATCACACCACAGGAAATAGTGGGGATTGAACACCCACCATTGAAACCTTTATGGCTATATGGGCCCACCATGATATCAGTGACAAATCCACTCCGTCCATCAGTTTCACAAGTTCAAAGTTAAAGAGGAATCCAAAAATAAAGAAGACCCAAAACTCAAGTAGATCACACCATAGGAAATAGTGGGGATTGAACGCCCACTATTGAAACCTTTCCTAGGCCAGGAAAGTTTTGGATCCGGCTATTGTTTGTGCTTCCCATTCATCTCAGAGTGTATAATGGCATTTAAACATTATGGTGGATTTAAGAAAGGTTTCATTAACGGTGGATATTTCTACTATATTTGTTTCGTGTTATGTGGCACACCTAAGTTTTGAATTTCCAGCCATGACATCTACCAACCTTCCAATGTTGAAATGATAGATGTTCACGTCCAACCAATTGGGTGAAAACTAGCGAATAAATCGTAACAAACATTTTTTTTAGTTCAACGGTAGATACTAAATCCCACTCTTTCCAGCCATGATAACTCACCATGTTAACTGAAGCCTTGAATCGAACTCATTTTTGGGCCCATGCCCTACCATGGGTGGACACTACTGATGGACGGAGTGGATTTGTCACGACATCTCCGTGGGTTCCACCATATTTTCAAAGGAAAAAAAAAAAAAAAAAAGCACAGAAAAAATTGATGTGGCCCAATTAATGAATGGATCCGGCTGATTTTTGGTGATCCATGTGGTGGGAACCAACTTTTGAACGAGTTGGATATTCCACACACATTACAGGATGAAAATTATCTAGTGGTTGGACAGCTAATATAAGTACATGGGGTTAGGCATGAACATTTCTTTATTAAAACAACTATAGATAGATGGATGGATAGATAAAGAGAGAGGGGGGCATACTCACCTGATCACGTGCACACCTTTGCACATGTGTCATTGGTGTATAATCTGAATCATTCATGTGATGCGGCATCCCATGAAACCCTAAAAGACAAATTTTCATCCTGATTTAAAACTTTGGTGAGCCATAACAAACAGATATGCAAATCAAGAGAAGAAACTGTTCTATTTTTTCATAGCCACCAAAATTTTGAATCAAAGTAAAAGTTCAAACCTGGGGTTTCATGGGGTGCTTCATCAAGTGTACCATTCAGATTTTGGACTCATATCACTTATGATGAGTTCTCAAAAAATTCGCACAAGTTCAGCATGTCTTACCCAACACAAGAACACAAAAAATTTGGACGAATCCAACCCCATATCAGTTCTCTCCAGAAAGTTCCACCGAAAATCTGCAGCACCGAGAAAAAATTGGTAGCACCAACGAAGCGCTACCCACCAAAAAAATCTATCCACCGACAAATCCCACCCACAAACGAAAAGAAACACTAAAAAATCACAAACCTAATTTAGATGAGTTTGGCTTTGATACCATCTCAATTGTATTGGATACCCCAATGTAAGGGTTCCTTCTCATATATATAATGAAGTAATCGGCTCTTTACAAGGCAATTATGGGAAAGCAATTTTAAGGAATCAAACTAAACTAGAAAAATATAATCAACCTATTAATTATAGAATATTTACATATTACCAAAATCATGTCATAATTATAGAGACTAATTATAGTTAAATATATTGGACTGACGAGTGCAGCTTAGCATTAGGATATATATATATATAGGAAAAACTCTTGAATCATATAGTATAACTTTTTGAGAACCCATCATACGTGATGAACTAAATTGAACCGTTCATGTGAATCAGAACCTCATGAAACCTCATAGTATAAAATTTTGCTTTGATCCGAAACTTTGGTGGACCGTGAAAAATGTAAACAGTTTCTTTTCTTGATTTGAATTTTTCTTTGCTATGGACGGTATGGATAAAAGTTTTAGATAAAAGTAAAACTTGGTCCTGGGGGTTTCACTAGGTGCTGCTTCACATGAACGGTTATTTGCGAGATATATGATGGGTTCTAGTTATGCGTATATACGAATATCTCTCTCTCTCTCTCTCTCTCTCTCTCTCTCTCTCTCTATATATATATATATATATATTCCATGCTTTGATTGTGGCAGGGCACGCGGGTAGTTGAAACGTCCAATTTCAGTTTCTTTAATGCTAGTTGCAAGCAATCGTTTCCCATACTGATTTAGGTGGTTGCAAGTGAACGTTTTAATTCTATTACATTTTAGAGCTTGACTTCAATGCACGTGCACACCTCTCATTGTTAAAAGATGGTTGGTGAGAATTGAATTTGGATATTTGAATGTGCATTTTGAAATGCGTTCTAAGTCCTGTTTGGATGGGTGGTATCATTTTTCTGCTTTGTAAAAGAAATCATAAATGTAACATTTTCCAGTCTTTGTAAAAATGAAAGCACCTATCAACATCAATTTTCATCAAGAAAAGAGCAATTTCATTTCCAAAAAAGCTAAATAATATGGGGATTTTCATTTTTTCTAGAGAAAGGTCTTAACTTTCTAATCATTTAACCATCCACATTTCAATGTAAAACATGAATCTCGAAGTAAATGGGTTATTTCAAAATCTTTTTTGTAGATTTCCTTTGATGTGACATTTTCATTCGCAGATCTACTTTTTGAATTTTAAAATTCCCAACATGACTTAAAATTCCAATCCATCTCTTACAAAATGATATAAACCGTATGCAATCATGATTTAGGTATTGCACCAATCAAAGAGTGGCAGGTAAGAGTCTAAAAATTACTTTTTCAAAATTTTCTTTAACTTTTTCCTTTGAAGTGCAAGACTCTTCGTAGAGTATCATGTATGGTAAGAGTCAAGTCCACCAAATCTTTTCCTTTTTCTTTGGGTAATGTAAAATAAATGAAATTACAGCTGTGAGGAGGAAGAAAAAATAGACAGAGGCAATGAAAGATCACAATGCTTGGTATTGCACTAATCAAGTCCACCAAATTCGCAGATCTACTTTTTGGATTTTAAAATTCCTAACATGACTTAAAATTCCAATCCATCTCTTACAAAATGATATAAACCATATGCAATCATGTATTTAGGTATTGCACCAATCAAAGAGTGGCAGGTAGAGTCTAAAAATACTTTTTCAAAATTTTCTTTGACTTTTTCCTTTGCAGTGCAAGAGTCTTCATAGAGTATCATGTATGGTAAGAGTCAAGTCCACCAGATCATTTCCTTTTTCTTTGGGTAATGTAAAATAAATGAAATTACAGCTGTGAGGAGGAAAAAAAATAGACACAGACAATGAAAGATCACAATGCTTGATGGGTTTTCTCAATCACTTTCACATTCTAATGAGGGTATTATGTTACAATTTATAGAGATTTGCAATAGATGTTTACATAATGAGAGGAGATGTTTATTGCCAGACTTGTGGCAATTTCTTTAGTTGGTGGTTTAACACCATTTATATGTAGTAGTCTAAAAGGGAGATGGTGAGGGAGAGAGATTTTCCTTCATTTTCTCTTATTGAATATTTCATTTTTTAATATTGATAGAAGGACGACCGATGAAATGGGTGAGGATTTATTTGATTTACATGTATTTTGAAGAAGCATTGATGAAATAGATGGATCCAATTGAAACATTAATTGTTGTGTAGCACGGTGAAATTACTCTATTTTAGCTCGTTGGGGCCGGGCTTGGCTCAGGCTTGTGTTGAACAATGCGGGTTGGGTTTAACAGAGCTTGGTTGGGCCTAATCAGCCGTTGACACTCCTAGGCAAGATCCAAGTCGTTGGATGTGTATCTATCTTCACATAAAAGGAGAAATCTGATGTATCCATAATGTTAGATAAGGGAGCAATCTATCTAAGATTTCAGGTCCTTACCCTTACCCGGGTGGTAGACTTCCTGTAGTTTCAACACCGGGTCAAGGGTTCGAGTACCCATGGTGGTGAAATCCCACGCTGTGCGTGTGTCGTGTGTTAAAAAAAAAAAAAAAAAACTATCTAAGATTTGAGGCCAGTTGTAAGTGGAGCCCACTCCTAAGATATTCTTGCCAGAAAGTCAGGCCCCTTGACTCATGTCCTTGGTCAGTGCTAGGAAAGGCTTGAAAGCCCGGCCCAGTTCATACGCTAGGCTGGGCTTTAGGCCCATCCCGATCATCAAGCCAGCCATAGTTATGGAGAGTTAAAGAAAGAATGGTTTAAAGACACTTATAACTGTTCCTATTTAATATATACATGTATTTTGAAGTCATTCGTTGGATAAAGGATCATGTTTTATAGATTCCAATCATTCGTAAAATGAAACTCTTGTTTTATCTTAGATGGAATATATTAAGAGAAAATTCTTAGATTAACTAATTTCAAATCTTTAATCATTTAACTATTTTCCTTATATGTGAGCCCTACTCATACCTGGCCTGGTGGAGACTAGGACAGGCCTTATGAGGCTAATATTGCAAGTGACAAAACTAAGGAAAATACAAATATCAGCTTGATCCAAAACTTTTGTTGCCCCCAAGAATTTTTTTAAGGGTGGGTGTTCAATACCCCTTGTTTCCAGTAATGTGGTCCACTTGATATTTGGATATGCTTCATTTTTAAGGATCAGCCGGCAAACAGATAGATGGCCTGAATATAAAACAAATTACATTCTAGTGGGCCCAAGGTCAAAGATCCACCAAGCTCCGAATCCACATCCCAGGTGTGGTGTACACATGGACAGAAAGATATGCAGAATCTATGATTGTATGACCAAGTCGTTCAATAGGTGGGGCCTACAATGCATGTGATCTCTTCACAGGAAAGAGTAAACACTCAGGCATTCTCTAATCTTAGATGCATTTTGTATGAGGTTTGAGGCCAGTTATAAGTGGGGTCCACTCCTAAGAAAAATAATATATTACTTGGAAAGTCAAGCAAATTGACTCCTTTAGTGGTCATTAATCTTATTAATGTATTGTGTTGATTTGAATGTGTGTCATTGAATGGTCCACTTAATTTTTGAAAAGTTGTATTTTATTAATCTCAAGTTGTCATTAACAAGTCTTTTTATTGAATATAAAAACTTTAAACAAACGGAGAAAAATAATAAAAGTGTAGGAGAATATGACTATGCGTCGATACCGGTTCACACGGTAAGACTGTGTAAATACCTCACCTAAGTCATGAGATACTACTTTTAAACCGTCTAGACATACCTTAGATAAAACAACACTTAGAACCCTTAGCCGCAGCGGGATATCTGACGTGATTTACAAGCAGAACCCCTAACTCATTTTAGACTAGACTATTGGACTTGATCAAGAGATTTTCAACCCTCGTCCCCTCAATCAGAACCGATAATTGGCACCTACTCAGATCCGTGACCTAGGCAATATTTCAATAAATGTGCACTTATCTACCAAGGAAAGCAGCAAAAACAGATTAGAAATTGCATCCACGGTCAGCTAGAATCTGTAAAGTTGCCTTGAGGTCAGAGGATTGTGAAATCTTCATACCTAAATGACTATAATGATTTGCCCTACGACTGACAGGTCTAATAAGGGTTACGGTGACAAAAGAAGAAGGGGTTAAGCATCATTTCTTCCTACGCACCGTGCGGTCTCTATTTTATTGGAGGTATGACTTTCAAGTGAATTTAAGCCTACTGCAGAACAATCAAAACTAATGGACTAGTGGCAGCTCCCAAATTCCAAATCACACCCTTTATTGGCTATCTTTGAAAGATATTACAGAACTAAAGAGCAAAGAGCAGCCAAAACAAATCATAAACACCTTGCACCATACCAAATAGTGATGTGTGCCCGAATTTCCTCACTCTCTTTGCGATAGGGCTACGTTGGTACATGGGTTGAACCCATGCGGCATTCCCAGACTCATCGGCTCGAACTCAAGCCTATGATTTGATCAAGTAACTGGCCCATTCAGTTGCATTCCGTTAAAAAATAATAATAATAATAATAAAATCAATGCTTGAGAAGAGAGTTTTAAGATTCGGCGAACAACGCGATATGACTCGGCATGACTAATTTCCAAAACCATAAAGGAGGCAGCTACAATCAACCCATTAAAAAAATGGGAACCATGCAGCAGATAAAAGGGCCATCATACCCACAGCTGAGATTGATCAGCCATGAGCCCCACCTGTACACACTCTTGGCTGATATGCTTCTCACAAGGTCTCACAAGCTCGACTCAGACCTATACTTTAGGCCCCTGGGCCAGTCGTGGCTCTTGATTTAAAGCCCTGTTTAATAAACGAGTGGGCCTGATTTCATCTAACCACTTTTTATTCTGAGGCCCACCATTTGCCCAGCTCCAACTCGTTATGATTTCTATAGGTGGGTCTAGGCCCAATTTATAGATTGATTATAAAAGGGCTAGGCTTGGGCGGAGACGGATTGGCTGCTCTCTCTGCCACCAGCCAATGGCTAGTGGTCGGTGCTCTGTGGGACCCACCATGATGTATGTGTTTCATCCATGCCGTCCATCTATTTTGTCAGATTATTTTATGCCATGAGACCAAAAATGAAGTACATAATAATCTCAAGTGGACCACATTACAGGAAACAGTGTCGAATGAGCATCGACCATTAAAAACTTTCGGGGGCCATAAAAGTTTTGGATCAAGATCATCTTTTTTTTTTTCCTTCATCTGGGCCTGTATGACCTAATCAACAGATTGGATGTCAAATAAACAGTACATTGGACCTTAGGAGAATTTTAACGGTGGATATCCAGTTTCTATTGTTTTCCTATGGTGTGGTCCACCCGAGATTTATATCCCTCTCATTTTTGGTACTAAGCCCTTAAATGACCTGCAAAAATTGATGAACGGAATGGATGAAACACACACATCATGGTGGGGCCCACAGAGCACTGACCATCAGCCCGGTGGCTGATGGCAGGGGGAGTAGCCAATCCGTTCCCAATCCGGCTCGGGCGGCTTTCGGACCTTACAATCCGGCCATTGTGACGATCTATCACGTGGAAGATCCGAGCCGTCAATCAAGCGGGCCTCACTGTGTACATGCACTGTTCCAAATATCAAGCAGGTCAAGTAGTCGAATGGGAAAAAGCCTATTGGTACAATCCAAATAACCGCGATGTCCATGTTACATCTACTCCGTCAATTTGTTTCCCCAACTCATTTTCACACCGTCCAAAAAAAAAGAGGCAGTTTCAAAACACAAGTGGGTCACACGACAGAAACATCAGGGATTGAAATCCCACCGTTGAAACCTTTGTGGGGGCCTACTGTGATGCATATTGGCCACCATTAGGAACGTCAAATGAGGTCCGCACTCCAACGGTATCTACCATTGGAGTCTTGGATTATCATAATTTTTTAGCCATTTTACTTGATGGACGGCGTGGATTTCATCGAAGCGCATCCACTTTGTGAGAGAGAGTGAGAAAGATGGAACCTTTTGGTTGTTAAATACTCTGTTAGAGTATGACAATTGATACGCCATCACTAATAAATTGTATAGGGATTTTTACAGCACAATTCCTCTAAGGTATTGGATATTACTAAATAGTGCATCCAAAAATTAGTATTCCTTAGCAGTGCTTTAAAAGAGAAGAAATTATATTATTATCCTCTTTTACTTTTTCTCTTTGGTTATGGAAAAATTGAAAGTTATAGAGCTCATGCGATACGTGTTTTACATTCAACTGCCAAATAAATACACACCAATATTATTATTAGATGGATGAACTAAAACTATGGTAGATCCAATCATAAACTGAACTAATCCATAAAAAATAATATGCACCATTCAAAATATCATAATTCAAGTATAGCCCATTTAATGACTTAATTAATCTAATGTTTGATTTGTGTTATCACTAGAGGTGTACACGGACCAAGCTAGCTTGATTAGCTCGCTCAATTCGACTCGAAAAAGCTCGATTCAACTCGGTTCGAAGCTGAGTTTGAGTCGAGTCGAGCTGTTTTTTTAGCTTGAAAATGAATTTGAGCCGAGTTCGAGTTGGCCCCCAGCTCGACTTGACTTGAATCGAACTCAGATGTGTTGGGGGCCTTGCACAAAACCTTAGGATCTAGCCCTCCAGAACAAACCAGAATTATGGATAATAAAGCAATGAAAACAATCAATGCATCAATCACACACCACACGAGATTTTTACATGGAAAACCCTCAAAGAGGTAAAAACCACGGGACCTCGTCCAAATCAACAATCCACTATGAAGTAGAACGTTACAACCTTCTTCACTCACGCAGGAGTGGATAAACAGTAAGAGAAATAGAGAAAACGGATAGATCTAACCGATTACGAGGATATAGAAGCGCTAAGATATAGATTGCACAGTAGATAACCTCCACGAGCAGATAGAAGCGCTAAGATATAGATTGCACAGTAGATAACCTCCACGAGCAGAACCTCCCTTTTATTAGCTTCCTCTCTCTCTTTCTCCCTCTCTCTCACCTGTGATAGCCCTAAACCCTTTAGTAAATCCCTTGTAAAGCTTTAGAAAATTCTCTTATATTCTCTTATGATACCTAGAAAACCCTAGGCAACCCCTTTTATAGTTTAGGAAACTTCCCTTTCGCATCCCAGTTGCGAAATGACTCAAATCCGCAGTTTTGCGCAAAATCGCGGAACAAATGAGTAATTTTCGACTAAAGCTTGTCCACAACCAAATCGAAGCCACCTTCGATTGGTCCTGGAAACTGGTCTTAGCCTCCGAGAAAAAACAGCACAAACTCGCTGAACTTTGAGTCGTGCCAGGGCTCGAACTTACTACCGGTCGAGTGCCTCCCACGACCGGTCAAGCAGGGCTCAGGACCGATCGAAGACGGGAAAAAAAATCTCATCAAGACAGAACCAATTCGATGACTCAATTACTTTGATATTGATGTTGCTCACTAAGTGTTTGCTGAAATGACTCAAAGAAGTGTGGCTGGTGGCAAGGAAGGTATGTATATGAAACCAACACCTTTTTTTTCTTAATTTTTATATTGCTTAGAAGGTGTTTGATAAAATACCTGTAAAACCATTGTTGTTGTCTCAAATACAGTGAGATTTTGAAGGTGCAGTCCAGGTGTTTGTGAAAATGTTGCAATGGCGAACTCGGCTTGATCTTGGCTCAAACTAGCCCGAGTTGTTGACTGAACCGAGCTGAGTTGGCCAGTCGGGCTTGAGGACCGAGCCGAGCCGAGTTCGAGCTGTGGTCAGCTAGTGGCCGAGCCAAGTCGAGCTAAGGCCAGCTCAACTCAATGTACACTCCTAGTTATCACCATGGCGTAGTGCAGATATTTAATGACTTGACCACGTGGGCCTCACAAAACTTGAGTTTCACTACTTTTAAAGAAAACAATTAAATAAGAGTATTTTTGTAATTTCATCTCCTAAAAAGCACCTTCACGTAATTTGTACTTTGGAAGCATTATTTAGTAAAATATAAATTTGTCAGAAAGTTTTCAATAAAAACTCTCAAATTTACACATGGCATATATTAACCCTAATAACAACCTATTAAAATTTCAAAATCGCTGTATTTAGCCAAATTTCCCCTTTTAAAAAATGGATGAACAACTCTCACATCACGCACATGAACATTATTTGTTGAAAAGTTATTCTCATTGGACAAACAATTTCATCATTTATAAAAAAAAATGCTACATGCTTATTATTGGAAAATCTAACTGAAAGTAGCTTAATGAAACTTACCTTATTTTCAAAATATGACCAATCAAACAACTCTATTACCATATACATGAACATTATTTGTTGAAAAGGCATTGTCATTGGAAGGGCAATTTCATCATTTGTAAGAAATTACCCCTCAGCTCGATGTACCTACGTTTGGAAGAATCTAACAAAAGGTACCTTAATGAAACTTATTTTAATAAGGTAGTTTAATAAGAACATTTCACTAAAGGTACTAAAGTGTAAATTTCACAAAAGTTAGGAAGTACGTTATAAAGATTTCCTTATTTTAACCATTCAAATTAGATTACATGATGCATGGGTTTCCAATTTTGGCAAGATATCGTTTCAGTGATCCAGACCATTGATCTTTCTGATAATATTGCAGATAGAAAATGCCACTGAACTTTTTTTTACGTGGGTTTTTTGGGATCCGTAGGCCCCACCATGATGTATGTGCATCCATTTTTACATATCATTTTAGGGTTTGATGCCAAAAAATGAGAGGGATATAAATCTCAGGTGGACCACACCACAGGAAAACAATAGTGATTGGATATCCACCATTAAAATTCTCCTAAGGCCCAATGTACTTTGTATTTGACATCCAATCTGTTGATTAGGTCTGATTAGGTCATGCATACCCAGATGAAGAGAAAAAACAAAGATCAGATTGATCCAAAAATTTTATAGCCCCCAAAAGATTTTTAATGGTCGACATTTATTCAACACTGTTTCTTGTAGTGTGGTCCCCAAAAATACAGGCGTGACTAATCACCTCTAAAACATGCATTCAAGTAAGTTACCATTGATCAAATCACTTATACAGTATGTACTCAAGCAAATTACCAAATTGACTATTTATGGTTATCGTATGTACTTATAATAAAGATTATCCTTAGTCTAGTTTAGGGAAGGAAAACTCAATGGGAGAAATCATCACCTGTAGGGTTATATTACCGTCCTAGATCCATGTTCCCATGTATACTTTGCGGCCCAAATCACGCAAATAACCGCCTAAGGTTATAGTATGTATTAGTCAAATATTCCCTAGGTCAATACATCGAAGTTATGTGGGTTTGAAAAGTCTCATGAATAGGGCTATTTGGGCTTGCATTAGAGTGACCAAGCCGACCAGATTTTGGCCCAACAAGTGGCCCAAATTGGCCTGGAATCCATCCATAAACAAGACTTGAATTGGGACTAACTGGGCCCAGTCTGCTAGGTCCAAAAACAAGCCCAAAGTTGGGCTGGGCAGGCCATCCCAGGCCCAAAAACGGACGGCCCAACTGGGGCTTCAATGGACTTGGGCTTTGCACAGGCCCAATGTGCTTGCTTTCGGCCTAGACTTGGTCCGATTTCAGCCCATTTTTTGGACTGATTTCGGCCCAATTTCAGGGCCGATTTCAGCCCAGCAACAGGCCCTTGTGAGGGACGTTTCCAATCCCATATCCACAGCCCACCTGGGGCTTTTTACCCACCGTTTTCGGCTCAGAATTTCGGCCCATCTGAAGGCCATTTTCAGCTTAACTCATGGCCCAGCTGAGGCCTGTTTTCAGCTCAAATCAAGGCCCTGCTGAGGGACGTTTTCAGCTCCATTCATGACCCAGCTGAAGGCCATTTTTTAGTGCATTGCACAGCCCAGATGAAGGCCTGTTTTCAGCCCCTTTGCACGGCCTGATGAAGGCCTGTTTTCAGCCCATTCCTGGCCCACTAAGGGACTGGTTTCAGTCCAGTTTTCACAACCTAAATGAGGCCTTCTTCAGCCCAGTTACACGGCCTTTCTGGAAGCCGTTTTCGGCCCGACCGAGGGACGTTTGCAACCCACCCTTCCGGAGTGATCTCAGCCCAGAACGTGGGCTGGTTTCGGCCCACTATCCAGCTCATGCATAGCCTGATGAAGGCCTATATCTCAGCTCTATTCCTGGCTTGATCTCGGCCCTGTTTGTGGTCCACAGTACAGGCGCAGGGCGTAGCCCACTGAGCTTGAACTCAGGTGTGGCCCACTGAGTCGTTCGACTCAATCGTGGACCGCTGAGTTGGGAGAGACAACGGGTTTTCGAGTTGTACCTAATGGTGGAGTGCATCCAACAACCCAGATTGATCTCCGGCTTGGAGAGTTCGTCAGGGGGCCCTCACTGACCCGACTCAACCCAATACAGCTGGGTTGACTCAGTGCAGTGAGTCCCACAGCCACTCTCTACTCTCTCTTTCTCTCTCTCTCTCTCTCTCTCTCTCTCTCTCTCTCTCTCTCTCTCTCTCTCTCTCTCTCTCTCTCTCTCTCTCTCTCTCTCTCTCTCTCTCTCTCTCTCTCTCTCTCTCTCTCTCTCTCTCTCTCTCTCTCTCTCTCTCTCTCTCTCTCTCTCTCTCTCTCTCTCTCTCTCTCTCTCTCTCTCTCTCTCTCTCTCTCTCTCTCTCTCTCTCTCTCTCTCTCTCTCTCTCTCTCTCTCTCTCTCTCAGCTCTGGTGTGAATCCAAGAGCAACAGTAGCTCCTTTTATAGGCATGAGAGAGAGTCATCCAACGGTTGGGAAGAAAACACTGTTTGCAACGCCCGTTATCGAAGATCCGTTATGCATGGGGTCCATCTAACCCAGGGGATGGATTTCTTCTGCGATGGCCCACAAGAAAAGTACATTTTTAGCCCTGGTGAGGCCCATCTCGTGATCATGGGTCGGATGGGTTAACGGAGAAGATGAAGTGGCCATCAATGGAAAATCATCATCTATGATATTTCAACATGATCTGGTCCGTTTGAGCAGACCAGATGGGACTGATGATTACTGCGGGGCCCACTTTTTGGGCCATTCAGGTGAGTTTTGGAATATCTCACGAGATATCCCAATACTCGCCGTTTTCTCGTGAGATGAAGTGTTTCTCTTCTTCATCTCGTACCGACCTACAGGGAGGGACTGGGATTGCTCCACGTGGCCCGGGGAATGGCCAGAACTGCTCCAACTCCCATTTCCCGAAAAGGAAAAATCCCTTTTTGGTTTTCTTGCTGCAGACGGCTGCCCGGCCGTTTTCGGCAACGGGAGGGCGTGTACTCTAACGGGCGAGTGGATGGCTAGGATTTCCTGGCCAAACCGATCTTGGATCGCTCGTGTGGTCACACGTTGGCCCACCATCAGATGATCTTGGTCATACACATCATTTTGGCTGATCCCGATCTCGAATCGGCTCCCGATGCATGGGTCCGGTCAGGTTATAAGGTTTTGGTCGGTCGGGCCCCACGAACCCGATGGACGGTCCGGATCAGTCAGGTAGTGGCCGAGGTGGCCCACCTACAAAACTAACGTCCGTCGGTTTAAAAATGGCATTGGCGGGAGAAATTCCCGATTTTTCTTCAAAGGTCGGGTCAGCGCTGGTCAAACCAGCAGCCACCGGGAGTATTCAGTGCACTCGCACTTCGTGTGGGGTCCACCGTGATGTCAGTGATAAATCCACTCCGTCCATTCACCTTGCAAGCCCCACTCAGGGTCCTGGCCCAGTTTGGGGCGGATGTGAGGCCCAGGTGAGCCGTATCACACGCCTCAGGCCCTTTTATGGCCAATACACCTCGATCTGACGGCTGGATCGGCTTGATACTTTGTTTCAACGATTAAATGGGAATTTGAGAGGCAGTGAGTGCCTGGTTGGCTATTCACTAGCCCTCGAAGGTCAATCTCTAGTGCATTGTTCCGTTTCTTTACGCCAGCTTATTTGAAAACTGTTTTAACTTGAGGTGTTTTGGTTAATCTTACCCTCGCCACTGTTGTAGGCTTCAACTCAGCTCTTAAGGTCTCTGATGGATGACTTCAATGATGATTGGAAGCCCCACCCTACATTTGATGAATTTAGGTTGTTCGAGTTTTGAAATCTCATTGTCATGGGTTCAAATGGTAACACCAGCGTATCAGAAGTGCGGGGTGTTACATGTGTTGGGGACAAAAAATACCAAGTCCCGAGACTCGGACTTAGCACCTCGGGTCGCCGCCTCGGGTCGCCGAGGCGAAGTCTCTAAACCGAGACAAAGATACGTTGTCAGCATGACCTTCAAACCGGCCGATAAAGGATTGAAACAAGGCCTCATCCCAAATATCTCGGAATAAGATCACGATCCCGAAGCTCACGGGATCGGATAAAGACAAAAGACGGGCACAATCCTGAGTTTCTCCGCGATACGAGGAGAAGAATCCTCTTGAATCGGGAGGAGAATCCTCCTAGGATTAAACGCTCCAGCAGCTATAAAAGGAGGACCTCCATCATCTTGGGAGGTATGCAAAAATTCTTACTCAAAAGCCCCTCGAAACATTTAGATCCAGAATCCAAACCTGACTTTGGCATCGGAGGGTCCCCTGCTCAAGCCAGGGTGTCCTTTGTTGTTCTTTTTGTGCAGGTATACGAAGGTTTAAGGGGTCAAACCGGAATTTTGCATCAATAACATGCATGCCTGAATTCATGTCCTGTTTTTCTGTTTTCAGATGCCAAACGATTGATTGGAAGGAGATTCAGTGATGCCTCTGTCCAAAGCGACATTAGGCACTGGCCCTTTAAGGTCATTCCTGTACCTGGTGACAAGCCCATGATCGTCATCCAATGCAAGGGTGAGGATAAGCAGTTTGCCGCTGAGGAGATCTCCTCCATGGTCCTTATAAAGATGCGAGAGATTGCAGAGGCCTATCTTGGTTCCACCATCAAGAATGTTGTTGTCACTGTCCCTGCTTACTTCAATGTCATGCGTATTATCAATGAGCCCACTGCTGCTGCCATTGCCTACGGTCTTGACAAGAAAGCCACTAGTTCCGGCGAGAAGAATGTCCTCATCTTTGACCTTGGTGGTGGCACCTTTGATGTCTCCCTGCCGCTACTTCCAGCCCCATTTCTCTATTGCTAAAGAAGTTAAAGAATCCAGGTGTTTGATTTTTTTCCTTCCTTTGTTTCGAGGGTTAGTGTTTTATATGTTTTCCTTTTTTGAAGGATGGAATCCATGTACCAGAGATGGTTACATGGATGAAGAATGGTTTAGATACTCAAATAAACCCCACTCAAATCTGCCTACCCTTCCCTTTTTTCTTTGCTTTATAGGTATGCTTAGATTAATGCAATAGAGAGTAAATCCCGTATTGACGATATGAAATGGCTCACATATTGGGTTTTGTACTCCCCGATAACCTTCTTCGAGCTTCCATTCGTAAATGTCATTGAATTGTAAATTTAGATACTCAAGAATATGTAGAATTCTAGAATGGTTTGTAAATTTCCTCTTTTTTCGGTCTTGCAAAATGTAATTTTTCTCCTCTTGAATTAGAGATAGGATATTGAATTTCTGGTTTTTACTGTTTTTTATTCTCGAATAATGCAACATGGTGTCAGAATGTGTTTTTGGTTTTTTTGTTCTTGGTAAAACAGAGTATGTTAATGCATCTTGGAGAACTGTGAGTAACCACCCTGAAGTTTTTTTTTTTATAAAAAAAAAAAAACAGGGCACTTTTGTCATTTTTTAATGGATACTTTTAGCACATAAATCACAGAAATAGCTCCAATATTGGCCATGCGATCTTTCAAAACCAATCAAGTCCATTTCACTAAATTGAAATGGAAAGGAGTTCATGACGTCCACATGTAATATGACATGGAATAGGACTACTTTTCATCACCCAGGTTGTGTTTGGACATAAGATGAATTGGATTTTGAACATCCATTTAATTGCAGTGGAATTGGACATACAGTTCAATATATATACTAAGAAATGCAATCATGGTTTGATTATTTCAACTTTATAAGGCTAGTCACTATAGTCAACTCAATGGTGCATAGCTAAGATCGATTGTGAAATTAGAAGCATAGCATTGTTATCATTAGTTTTACATCCCACATCTTGGTTTTCATATCCCTTGAGACGGTTTAAATGGCACTTTAATTTTCTAGCATGCATTGTTATCATTATCCATTCACTTTGTTTTTTGCCTGAACCATACAGAGCCTGTCGTGGTTATGCCCACATTTAGAGTGTAGCTGGGAACGCACTATAGGAGGTAATTATGTTATATGAGTTGAATAGTTAAATTGTTAGTTGAGATGAGATATTTCTGTTAAGAATAGTAACTCCTGCAAAGTATATTGGTGTCAGCCCTGTACAAGAAGTATGAAGCAAATATTTACTCCCAAAGATAGTGCCAGAGTTATGTTTGGCTCCTAAAATTTATGCCTTAAAAACCTCAAATCTTGTCTGAATATTCTAAACTACTCTCCATGAAGATCTGCTTAACTGACGCAATAAATATTTTGACAAATGGTCTGCATTGGATTCAACATACATGCACAGGCTACTTGACTAGTGAACGAGCCTGATTTTGGGCCAGGGAAGATATTGCGGGGCTCACCTGATGAAAAAGCAGGATTTCACATACATTTGCTTGCAAATAGATTTTGCATTTTATTTATTTTTTCCCATTCTGACGTCTCACCCATGGATTCGTCCTCTGAATTTCCATTATGTCGATCAATTACTCCATATCTGAAATTGGAAAAACTCTCAGGCGTTGTATTGAGACCGGGATTCATATATGGGAAATGAAGCGTAGATGGCTTTGAGATCCCGCTCGACTTGATAGGAGAACCATTGGAGAGGTTCCTGAGTGCAAAGGAAAATTTTACGAGGTGACAATATTCAGGTATTTCTGCACCAATGTTACGAAATAAGTGTGAATGATCGTGTGCTGCAATAGATATGGTAGCTCTACTGCCAGGTTTATGATATCTTTGACCTATGTTATTAGCTTCTGGTTGTTAGCAATGCATTTGGTATTTTGCAGATTGACACGAAGGATATTCTCTTCACATGCGGCGGTGCTTTTATTGACTTAGAAAAGATAGTCTCAGAAAGGTATACGGTAAAAATGAGAAAGCCAACTAATGTGCTTGTGCTAATTGCCTTGCATTGGTGGTTCATTTATGGAATTTTAAACCTGTTTTTGTCCATGCCCAGGCGTCAAGATTCTTCTATAGGGTTTGGAGCCCCGGTACGTGCAAACACGAGGGCTGGTGGTCTAACAAATGCTGTTGTGACATCATCTCTACTAGAATCAATGAGTTCAAAGCAGTTGCATTTCATCGCTTCTTGCTACAAGGTTTGTGGATTTTTTAAATTTTTTTAAAATTCTGTTTTCTTTTTATCATTCGTTTCGTATGTAAATATGGCTTTCACACATCACTTTCTTTTGATGATTGATTGTTGTGGTGTTTACACCATTACTTGTTATTGGATTCTTGACTATTTCTTTCATAAAATCGGCACTACCACCTTCCCTAGTACATCGCAATTGTATTCTCTGTAAGTGTAGAAAGAGAGAGAGAGAGTAAGAGCCATGGGACCAGGTGGGCTCCATCTAACAGTGTCGAGTACGTACATATTTCTCTAGTGTATTTGTGTATCAATGTAAGAAAGATGTATTACTATATTTTTTCTCAAACTAGTTTTTTACTTCCATTAGTGTGTTTTCTATAAGGATGCTTTTCTTTCCCAATTATTCAACATATGGCATGTCAGCTATTAGATCCAAACTGTTTATTTACTGGGCCCAACTCTAGATGCCTCTCTGTAGCAGGATTTTCCTGCCCGTGGCAAGCAGAGGACTAGGCCTTGGACAGATGCATCATGTTTCTGCAATTTGAATAGGTATCAGTTGAGTATCCAACAAATATGTACTTTTATACCAATTTACAACATTTGAACATGGCCCCATGGGTATTGTGGAAAGCTCTTTTAAAGGCAATGTTGTTGTGCACTTGGGTTGAGAGGGACTCACAAATTTTTAGTGATAGAAATGCATGTCATTCTTTTTTTCCGTGCATGTGAATGATATAAAGCATCATAATTCAAGGTCCTTGTAATTTGGATATGATGAATTAATAATTGGGATTGTGTGATTTGTGGCATTGTTGTGATTCTGTTTTTTTTTTAATTTTTATTTTTTCTTTTCCTGGTTAAAAATTGTTTCTAAATAAGAAAAAATAATGTTCTGGAAATTGAATATTTGCGACAGCTTTCGACCGTCACTAATGTTTTGAGCCCAAATGCAAGAAATAAAATTTTGGAACGGTTTAAACCGTCCCTAATTTTTTTGCGACGCCCTATTTAGCCACGGTTTAAAACCGTTCCTAAATGGTTTAGGAACGGTTTTAAACCATTCCTAGAGAGGGATTTTGGTGTAATCTCTCAGGCCAAAAAACACGAAATTCATCTCTCGTCTCTCCACTCTCTTCGAAGTTTTTACCAACGCGTGAACCTTTACAAAGGACACAAGAACGCACACACGAAAGTAGGGTTTCTATTTCTCACAAGATTAAACAGTTAGGGTTTTTTATTTATCGATCCATAATACGAAGAAATGTATGGAGGGGATGACGATGATCCAATGGTCGATGAGATGGAGGAGATCACGCAGGACGATGCGTGGGCTGTCATTAGCGCCTACTTTGACGATAAAGGCCTCGTTCGGCAGCAGCTCGACCCCTTTGACGAATTCATACAGAACACGATGCAGGAGATTGTCAATGAGTCCGCCGATATCAAGATCCTTTCCAAATCCCAGCACAACCCTGGCCGCCAATCGGATTTCCTTGAGGTTTGGTCTTTCCAACTCCACCCCCTTTTTCTTTTTTTTCTTTGAAGAGCTGGTTTGGCACGTGGATTAGAATTCCCGTGGAATTGTGTAGATTTGAAATCAGAGCTTTGAGGTGGGACTTCCAAAAGAGCTCTTTTGGAGGATTTGGATTTGGGCCATTTGGTATCCAAAACTCAAGTGGACCACACTAGAGGAAATCTTCTTAGAGCCACTGAAGTTTTGGATCACGCTGGCATTCGTGTTTTTCCTTCGTCCATGTCTTTGTGACCTTATCAACAGGTTAGATTACATATAAACATCATTACGAGCCCTAGGAAACGTTACTGTGAGCCGTAGGAAGGTTTTAACGGTGGAAATAATCATCCTCACGATTTCCTGTGGTGTGATACACTTGATCATTGGATATTCTTTGATTTTGAGCTCATCCTAAAATAAGTTGTTAAAACGTATGAACGGCGTGGATAAGACATATTCATTACTTGTGGGTAGGGGTGTACACCGGGCCGAACTGAGTTGAACTGGGCTCGACCCGGCCTAGCCCGGTCACCGGGACAACTTGTCCAGCCCGAACCCGGCCCAGTCAGCAATTGGGCGAGTTCGAGCCAGTTTGGAATCCACGATTTGGACGGCCTTGTTTTTTTTACTCTGCTCTATCTGCCCCATGGGAAGGGCTTTGGCAGGTAACTTGAACGACCTTGATTTTTGAGAAAAGCTTTTGTCATAGATTTTTGGGACTTTGCTCCATCTACAACGGGACCCACGATTTTTGGGCGGCCTGAATTGCTGTAAATGGTTGGGGTAACTGGGTAAGAATTTAGGAATATATATATATATATATATATATATATATATATATATATATATATATATATATATATATATATAGGGCTAGGTTGAGTCAGGTTTCGAGCCGAGTCGGCCGAACTAGAACCTATCCGAATTCGGCCCGAACTCAGTTTCGGGCCGAAGAAAATGGCCCATCCCGACCTGAACTCAGTTCCGAGTTGGGCTGAGTCAAGCTTTTTCGGGCCGAGTCGAGCGAGTTAATCGGGCTAGCCCGGTTCGTGTACAACCCTACTTGTGGGCCCCACAGAGTTTACTCAGTACGCTAAAGTGTACTAAGTTATTAATCAGGCATACGCTCCCCTGATCAGGAGCAGTTAGGAAGAATCCACTGTCCAAATTGTACGTACATCTGTGGCCCACTTATGAGTGCACCAAACTGATTTTTGATACATGTCACGTTCACGATGTGAAATACCTGATGGATGGTCCGAATCTCTAATACGGTTGTCATCTGACGTGGAGACCAATCCTCGCGTGGAGCAGTCATGCGGATTTTTGCCGTTGCTGCTTGTCCCAATCACCTTGACCCTCAACTGCTTAAAGCCCCCTCACACCGCCACATTCACTTTTGCTATCTATCAGGCCGGAAGCACACGAAATTCATCTTTCTCTCACCTCTCCACTCTCTTCTAAGGCCTGTTTGGATGCCTGCAAGTTCTTTTAAGTTGTAAGTAACTTACAGGTAAGTCATAAGTGAAAGTTTTTTACGGATAATCTGTTTGGATGTAAGTTGTACGTCCCTTATAAGGAAGTTAGTTTTTCTATTTGGGTAACATGTAAGTCACTTACAGGTAGAAAGCTGTATATTCACATTGAACAAAGCTTAGATTAAAGAATTGTTATAAAATGTTATAATTATATAAAAAAAATATGGGATCAAATATATTATTTTGTTAAGCTCATTAAGATGAATATTTGAGATAATTCTTAAGCTAAACTAATCATCAAGTGGGCAATAAAAGTGAGCCCATGAGTTCAAAATATTTATAACATAGAGTAATGGCTCAATTTAAACATGGGAAAGAAACTTAAAAACATTAATAGAAAATCTAATAATTAAATCACGTTACCAATGTCTTCTTTAACCATATAAATTATATTTAAAACTTTTCACTTGGAAATCCATCCTCTTCAACCATTCATTCGTTTGAACAGGACTTACATGATTAATGAACGTAGAAGCAAAATACGATCTTTTCACAAGGAATGTGTATGCCTTATAGACCATGTCATAATCAATGATTGTCATATTCTCCAACTCATCCTATAATCTTTCTCTTGTTTTAGTTTTGAATGAAATATATTCATATATTGGGTCCTCATGAGATTTGGATCAGCTTAATTTTTGGGACCACGTACTAAAATCCCCACTAGATAAGTGAATATATAACACATCATTAAGGTGGGCCCACGGCAGGGGTAACACCCACTAACGTTTTACTAGTATCACAGTCAGACTGCGTTATGAGTTGCTGGTATGCTTTTATTATACTACGTAAATTAAGTTGGGCCACCGTAAATTGATACGGTTTATCCAATCGGCTCATCCATTTTTTTCATCTAAATGTACACGTTGAGCCATAAATTTAAGCATATCCAAAGCTCAAGTGGACCATACCACATGAAATAGTGGAAATACTGATTTCCACCGTTGAAACCTTTCCAGTGCCATGGTGATCTTTCTTTGTCATCCAACATGTTCATACAAAAATATAAGCTCGATCCATTACTTATGTGGCCCCAGAAATTTTCTATACACTCAATTCACACTATTTCCTGTGGTGTGGTCCACTTGATCTTTGGATATAACTAACTTTTGGGATTAGGACTTTAAATTAACTATTAAAATGGATGGACAGTGTGGATCAAATACATATATCATGTTGGATCCCACAGAGTTTACTCATTACTTAGTACGCAATCCCTTCCCGCAAAAAGCTCATCTTCAAACCAGTTGGCAACAGCTCTCTTAAGAACTTTTTGAGAACTCATCGTACGTGATTTGAGTCCAAAATCTGAACGGTCCACATGATGCAGAAACCCATGAAATCTCCGTGATCTAACTTTTACTTTGATCCAAAACATTGTTATGGCCCACCAGAGTTTTAAAACTTGATCTGCATCTCTCTTTGTTATGGCCCACCAGAGTTTTAAATCAGGGGGAAAATTGAACCTTTATAGTTTCATGGGATGCTGCATCACATGGACCGTTCGGATTAGAGGCCCATGACACGTGTGAAAAAGTGAGCACGTGCGCAGGTGCATAGGTGAGCTTGCCTTACAGAGTAACGTCCTAAACGACTCCCGTTTTGAAAGGAGAAAAAAAAGGGTACATTTCGTACCGTTTTAGAAGGAGACGAGATCCGGAAGGCGGTAATTTGCAGAGAGGGACGAAACCTTCAATCTCCTTTTTCATAGAAGCTTATCAACGGTGGTTGTTGGTGTGGTAAATGCGGTTGTTGGTGCGGTAAATGAAGCTCTGATGCGGTAATGGTGTTGTAGGATGTGGAATGGCTGCACTGCTGCAAGGCTTGCTGGAGTTCCTTCAATGGCTAGTGCTTCTTCTTCATTGGCTGGAGCTTCATGGCTGTAATGGTGGTTGGTGGGTTGGTGCGTTTCTCCCTCTTCCCCCATCCCCCTGCAGTTTTTTGGTAGATTTGCCTGTAAGTGACTTACAGGTGAGTTTTCTCCCCCAAACACCACCTGTAAGTCACTTCCCACTTACCCCCTTACAGGCATCCAAACAGGCTCCTAGGTTTTTCCTAACACACGTACCTTTACAAAGGACACAAGAACGCAAACACGAAAGTAGGGTTTCTATTTCTCTCACAGGATCAAACAGCTAGGGTTTCTTCTTTATCGATTTATCGATCCATAATACGAAGAAATGTACGGAGGGGATGACGACGATCCGATGGTCAATGAGATGGAGGAGATCACGCAGGAAGATGCGTGGGCTGTCATCAGCGCCTACTTTGAAGATAAAGGCCTTGTTCGGCAGCAGCTCGACTCCTTTGACGAATTCATAATGAACACGATGCAGGAGATTGTCGATGAGTCCGCTGATATCGAGATCCGTCCCGAATCCCAGCACAACCCTGGCCACCAGTCGGATTTCGTTGAGGTTCGGTCTTTACGGCTCCGCCTCTTTTTCTTTTGTTTTCCTTGAAGAGCCTGTTTGGCAGCGTGGATTTGAATTCCTGTGGAATTGTGTGGATTTGAAATCAGAGCTTTGAGGTGGGACTTCAAAAGAGTTCTTTTGGAGGATTTGGATTCTGCTCAAATCCAAATCCCTCCGATTCCTATCTACCAAATGCCCAAAAATCAGCAATTCCCCAAAAATCCTTCCGATTCCATGCTGCCAAATGACCCCTAAAATTTAGGTTTTCTCTTCAATCCAGTGTTTGAACTGCTGCTATACCAGATTTTATTTCAGTCTGCTGAATCTGTATTGCATTGGGAATCCTGTGCTGATTCCGTTCCTGATGGAGCAGATAGTACTAATTGACAAATCTTTTCATTGATTGAGGAAAGATGATCCACGGCCCTCATTGATTTGGATACAGATCGCTTCTCGATAGATAAATCCTATTAGCATGCATTAAGCTTGTCAAAAACACATTTTTTTTTTTTTTTTTTTTTGAGAATTCCATTTGGTGGGGAGTTTCAGTTGTCAGGCTGGGTTCACTTGTTGAATTTCGTTTTTTTCCCCTGGTTAGGCTTTTGTCAGATGTCAGTTGTAATGTTGGTGCTTGACATCACAGCTATTCACTTTCAAACCAATAGAGCGCTTCTATGAAAAAAATTCTATATGCCATGAGGTGGAAGTGTCAGACGGTGTCCATTTACACCTGTAAGTACATGTTTTCTGTGCGCACAATTTGCCTGCCTTTGTTGATGCTGGTGTAACTTGAAGTGGACAGCTGCCATAAATGTATCATTTCATTTCAATCTGAATCTGATTAGATCAAGTGCTTGAATACTATTTTCCCTTAAAAATTTATGTTTTGTCTTCAATCCAAAGCTTGAACTGCTGCTATCCCAGATTGTATTTCAGTCCGCTGAATCCATATTGCGTTGGGAATCCTGTGCACTTTCGGGTTTCTGTTCCAGATGGAGCAAATGGTACTAATTGAGAAATCTTTGTCCGTCTACAGCCTCGAGTACATGTTTTCTGTGTACACAATTTGCCTGTCTTTGTTGATGCTGGTGTGCTGGACAGGTGTCACAAATGTATCATTTCATTTCAATCTGAATCCGATCAGTGTTCTCTTCCATCCCACATCTAGGATGCAAGATCCTCTGTTCTGTCATTTTTGAACATTTTCTTTTTATGGGTTTGTTGTGTACAATGTTTTCTTATGGTTACTAGATCTGAACACCTTCATCAGCTCTTAAGGTTTCGGAGGTCCTCTTTTGCTACTAACATTGTTAATATTGATGTAAATGTATTTGATTCGATGCAGACAATCTACAAGATCATCTTTGGCCAAATATACCTGAGCAAACCTATGATGACAGAGTCGGATGGAGAAACTGCAACTTTGTTCCCGAAGGCTGCAAGGCTGAGAAACCTGACTTACTCTGCACCATTGTATGTGGATGTCACAAAACGTGTCATAAAGAAAGGGCATGACTGTGAAGAAGTCACAGAGAGACAGGATTTCACCAAAGTTTTCATTGGGAAGGTAAAATTTGAGCTATGAACTAAGGATTCAACCCAGAGCATGAATCTTGGTTGGCTATATGCTTATTGTTTCCTTTATTATACTGGTATTATGTTTCAGGTTCCTATAATGCTGCGGTCTAGTTATTGTACATTGTACCAGAACTCAGAAAAAGATCTAACAGAACTCGGGGAATGTCCATATGACCAAGGCGGATACTTTATTATCAATGGGAGTGAGAAGGTTCTTATTGCCCAAGAAAAGATGAGCACCAATCATGTCTATGTGTTTAAGAAAAGGCAGCCTAACAAATATGCCTATGTTGCTGAGGTCCGGTCCATGGCAGACTCCCAGAACAGGCCGCCCAGCAGCATGTTTGTTCGCATGCTTTCTCGGGCTAGCGTGAAAGGGGTTAGTTTTCTTAATATGTAGAGCCGTCCCTTCTCTATACAGTATAGATACTGTGACTGATTCTGTCTTGTGCCTTACCATGCTAATGCTAAAGTTTGGCATTCCTTGTGGTCTGCAGGGCTCTTCAGGGCAGTACATTCGGGCTACTCTTCCTTATATTCGGACAGAAATCCCAATAATTATTGTGTTTCGAGCATTAGGGTTTGTTGCTGACAAGGATATATTAGAGCATATATGCTATGACTTTTCTGACACCCAGATGATGGAATTACTGCGGCCATCCTTGGAAGAAGCATTTGTTATTCAAAACCAACAGGTATTATGTTTTGTATATATATATTTTTTTTAAGAACTGCTGAAGAAAATTGGGTTGGCATTTCTGGTTATGTTTCTTGATTTTGGAGTTCCTACAAGAATACTATAGGACAGAGGCACTCAAATAACTAAATAAGGAAGAAAAGGTAGGTAGAGGTGGAACGTTTTGGCCTCTCTTTGCCATTGACACATTGGAATATGTGTGCTTGTCAAATTTAAGACACATTAACAGTTGAGAGGAATATCTTCTACAAGACTGAATTATCAACTTATTACTGGATTGTAATGCATTAATGCATTTATATTTTCTGTGGAATTTGCAAAATTGCAAGAATTGGAGTGTTTTTTTTTAATTTTTGGCAGCCAACTTAGTTTTAGGGTTCTTATTGTTATTGCAAATAAGAACCCCCTTTCCCTTTTTTTTTTTTTTTTTTTTGCTTTTCAGTTGTGCTGTGCCTTTGCATTGTCACCAGTATCATAAAAAATGTGCTCACATGTATATGCAATCCAAGCCATACAGACCTTTCATCTGGCTTGGATGAAAGGTCAGTAAAAAAAATCATGCTGTTTTGCAACTCAGGTGGGCCCCTTGAAAATCAAGGCTGGCATCACCTCCCGCTTTCCTGTGTCTCACCTGATTTTTGGGCCCTAGGGGTTTCATGAAGTGATGCGTCTAGGGCCTGTTTGGTGCGTGGTATTGGGTGGGATTAGGTAGTATGGAATTGCATTTTGGTCTGATGCAAATTCCATCAAATGTTTGGAAACAACAGAAAGGATTGGATTAATCCTGATATCATCTCATCCAGAGCCAACAATAGTTACTTCTGGATTTCAAAATCCACTACATATGTAGGCCCCACGTTGATGCATTTGTTTTATCCACGCCGTCCATCCATATGTGCCCTTCACACATGATATTCAAGTTGCATATGTGTACAGGTGATCGGCATAGTTGTGAAATGCGATCTGTGGATTACAATTCCATGGTCCATCAAACACAGGCTTCACTTCATACAGTGTATTTCCCAGGGGAAGAATTTGATCCCAAACTTGGGATTGAATGGTCAAAATACCATGGTATTTTTAGATATGTAATCATTGTGCAATAATGGTGTTAATTCCTTCTAATGCAATTCCATACCATTTAATCCTGTGGTCCAAACAGGCCCTAGTGGATGGATTGGATGTCATGCACAAATATCATGGGATAAGTGCTCACAGGCAAGGTGTTCCAAAATGGTAACGGTAGCTATAACGGCCACCACCATTACCGTTATAATATGGGCCACTTACTCTTTTTTTTTTTTTGTAAAAAACTGTTACAGGACTGTTACGTGACCTTTATGGCTTGTTGTTTCTGTAACAGCCATTTTGACCCCGTAATGTGTAATGGTTATGACCGTTACCATTACATACGGTTGTTATGTAACCGATTTTGAACAGCTTGCTCTCACAGGGTTCTCATGAGAACTGGATCGGATCCTAGGATAAAATGTCTTTATATATATATATATATATATATATATATATATATATATATATATATATATATATATATGCTTGCGGCGGCCTAGTTACCAGGGTCACTTTCTCTAACATGGCGCTTAATGTGCATGAAATCCACCCTTCCATTATGTACATCACCCTTATTTGTCCTTTATTCCCCAAATCAGGCCAATTCAATACTCATGCAGGTCATCGCATAAAATTATACCTAAAACCCTTTAAATTCACGTGGTATGGTCCAACTGACTTTTGGAATATTTTGATTTCTTTGGACAATTATTTCATCCTGACGAGGCCCATCCAATGAATGGATTGGATGGCATACAAACACCATGGTTGGCCCTACACAAAACCATTGGTAGGCATCCGATACCAACTTTTTCGTAACTAGCAGCCTGCTTGAGTTCTAGACAGTCATGATTGTTGTTTCCAAGGTGGACTTGCAAAGAAGGGGAAGCGGCTGCAACCATTGCTTTGGGTGGGAAAAATCGGGACTGTCCCTTGCCAGTAGGGCAGAAAAAAATAAATTTTAGAATAGGCCTGGCTCAACAGGCCTGGCCCAAAGAGTTCATAATCCAGGTTGAAGCCAACCCAGGCCCGGCCTGTTGATAGTCCTACTTGCCAAATGACTATATTTTGTAAATGACAATTTTGCCCCAAGTTAAAGATTAAATTCCTTTTCCATCCCCTAATAATCGAAGCTCCGGATGCATCCAAGCAGAAATTGTGAGGGAAAAAATGTCCAAGGCTCACCGCATTATAGATTGTAGAGATGATGATTACCTATTATATATATATATATATATATATATATATATATATATATATATAATAGAAAACAGAGATGTATACAACCCTGAGATTGCCCAGTACAAAGCAATGTTCTTACCATTGTTTAGATAATTTTGCAATGCATTGTGTTAGGATTTACTCATTGTTGTTATTAACTTTCTTGGTGATGGCAAAGTATCTCAACTAACATGGGCCTTACATCTGCACTTCTATGTTTAGGTTGCGCTGGACTACATTGGGAAGCGAGGACAAACTGTTGGTGTGACAAAGGAAAAGAGAATCAAGTATTACATCGCTCTTTTTTTGGTAGCGTAGATATCAAATACTTGCTCAAAACTTCAAATAGACTATTTCATCGTTAGTAGTTTTGCTTTGGCTGCTTCATTTTTACTGTGTGCTTATGCGTATGTCTTCCAGCACCATCACAGGAATCACTTGTTCTTGTTTCCTTTGCAGGTATGCCAGAGAAATTCTTCAAAAGGAAATGCTGCCTCATGTTGGTGTTGGGGAATTTTGTGAAACAAAGAAGGCTTACTATTTTGGGTAAGTTCTGCTCTCTCTGGTGTTTACATTATTGTAGTTGCTGATGTACATTTGACATCATGCTGCACTCTCTGCTAGATATATCATTCATCGACTTCTGCTATGTGCACTTGGCCGAAGGCCAGAGGATGACAGAGATCATTATGGCAATAAAAGGCTAGATCTTGCTGGTCCTTTGCTTGGAGGCTTGTTCAGAATGGTTTGTTATCGTCGGGCTTGGAAGAATCAGTATGAAGTTTTGATGATTCATATTTGATCACAACAATGATTGTTCTTTATCTGAATGCAGCTTTTCAGAAAGTTGACCAGGGATGTGAGAGGATATGTCCAGAAGGTTCCATTTCTTTTCCTTAACTTGGTTTCATGTTGTTACTTTGTGTAGTGTGGTTCTCATAGGTCATTCATTTCTGTCCATGAACAGTGTGTTGATAACGGAAAAGATGTTAACTTGCAATTTGCAATCAAAGCTAAGACGATAACTAGTGGCCTTAAGTACTCCCTTGCCACTGGAAATTGGGGACAAGCAAATGCAGCTGGTACAAGAGCTGGAGTTTCGCAGGTCTATTATTTGCTTATTACTCCATGCCATTCGCTCTTTCAGTTTGCCATTTGTTTTTTTTTAATGTTTATTAGTTATTTACTTATGAATTACTCCAAACATAAGCATATGTTAAGTTGCACCTTACATCGTGCAGGTGTTGAATCGCTTGACGTTCGCATCTACTTTGTCTCACTTGCGAAGGTTGAACTCTCCCATAGGGCGTGAAGGTAAAAAGCTTCTTGGTACTTTCTAATATTTGTTTTGATGGTGTTGCAACTCAAATGATAACAGCCCCTCCTCTTTATGTAACCAGGAAAATTGGCGAAACCCCGGCAGTTGCACAACTCCCACTGGGGAATGATGTGTCCTGCAGAAACTCCAGAAGGACAGGTAATTATCCCATGTGATCTTTTTTCCTTTCTTGCTAGATGACTAGCCATAGTACTGTTGGGTCTCTACCTTCTATAAAATAGGTAAGCAGGAGTTATTATTGTGAATTTTGGCATTTATGGATCCTTTTGGAATGTTGTAATAGGCCTGTGGTCTGGTGAAGAATCTAGCATTGATGGTGTACATAACAGTGGGATCAGCAGCAAATCCTATTTTGGAATTTTTAGAAGAGTGGAGCACTGAGAACTTTGAGGTATTTCTTCTGAAATCAGCCCAAGTATGCGTCGAACTGTATGTTTTTCTTTCTTACACTTCAATTCTCGTATGTGTCTTTTTGTTTTTTGTAGGAAATATCTCCTGCCGTTATTCCTCATGCAACCAAAATTTTTGTCAATGGTTGCTGGGTTGGCATTCATCGTAATCCTGAGCTTTTGGTGAAGACTTTGAGACAGCTTAGGCGGCAGGTCTGTGTTCAGAAATTTCAGAAATCAAATCTTTTCTACGATAATGAGTCTATCCACCTCAGGGCGTGATATGGTTTCTTGTTTGCTTAACCTACTATGTTAAAGGTCTCCTTTTGTTTTTATTAGAAATAATAATCTTATTATTGGGAGCTTAAAAAGGCAAAATTACATCAAACCAAAGGAAACTAACTAATTACCTGTAGACATGGAAGTGTGACTGATGTCCCATTCACCACCTACATGACTATTTATTTATCCTTGAGGCAATATGGTGAATCTCATAAACAGCTTCCACGGTGATTGTCGCCTCTCTGGGCTCAACAAGAGATCACATTCAAAGAATCCTGTTTGGCTGTTACTGAACCTGAGAGCTTTTAGAAGCAAGGAGGCGAAGTCCTCTCAAGGCAAAAATCATTGCCTTCACAAGCTGGCCCTGGAATGAGATAGCAAAAGCTATTCTATTTTGTTATGCTCTCCAGTTGACAATTAAGCTTATTTTGTTATTTTGTGATGATTGATTGATTCCTGCGATTTGGGTGTGTTATTTTGTTCGAAAGCTGCATTCCTTTCCGTATAAGTTGAACATGTAATATTTATATTGGTTGACCTGTTCCCCTGCCAAGTATCGTCATCTCACACCTTCCCAGTTCACATATTATTTCTACTCAAAGCATTATTTTCTTGAAATGCTGTTTATTGGCATATGCTCCTGAGATTTCATTCCAGGATTGGGGTCAGGGGTTAATGATGATCTGGCATATGCAGGCTGTGACCCTGCTACATCTAAACGTGCTTGTAAAATTTTTGTTAAAGTTTGCTTTTGGATTTTGTTGCTTTTTTTTTTTCTTTTCTTGTTAATATGTTATTTATTCTTAGATGAGTTTACTTTTTCTCACCATATTTAACCATTCAATTGCACAAGGCACAACATTTGGTTGAGCTTTTTTTATCTTGGGCACCATGCACATTGCTAGTTACCTGTGCTTTCGTGTATGGGATGTGGAATAATGATTTGGTGATCTGAACCTTAAATTGATGATAGGTCCTGCACTAGATGGGCAAGGAACCAAATATAACAAATTAGACAAACCTAACTTTCTGATGCCTACTTATTTTTGGTTTGATGTAGACTGTGTTGTGTTTTTAAAAATAAAAAAATAAATTTCAAAAATAAAAGTTATTTTTAGAAAGTAAATAAATATATTAATTATTTAAACTTTCCATAAATAGTGTGTATAGTCAGTCGGTAAGAGAAGGGGTTTTGCTTATGTAACGGGGTTCAAATCTCCTCGAGGCGGTCTGGCGAAGCATATGATCATGTAGCTTGCAGCTTGTAGCGCACAAGCGCTTTATTAGCGCACTTAGCACACGTGCGCATCGTCAAGGAGCAATAAAAACCTTAGTCTTTTTGGCTTTTCGGTTCAAATTTTTGGGCCATGGTACCACGATGATTTATTACCTTTTTTTTTTTTAATTAATTGAGAGTAATTGTGACATGATTGTACATGTGGCACTTATGCCATGTGTCGCTTATGTGGATCTGATTTTCTGTTGGATAAGCATTTGCAATACGAATAGATGCAGAAATAAGCTTGTCATAGGACAAAGAGTCATGTCCTTTCATGGAAGGCAATTATTTCTTTGTGAATGGGTATGGATTTTAGAAGAGGCACTTTTGCACCTCTTGAGGATGAAATCCATAACCTTTGATTGATATAAATCTGGATTCTAATCCAGAAGAAATACTAAAAAAAATCATTAAGATTAGATCATCTTACATGCAATTACTCTCGATTTAATCTCTTCTTGAGTTTTCTCGAGCGTCTTAAGGCATATCGGTGTCAAAACTAGAGATGGCAACACTTAAATGTGCAAATTTTCGTGTTGAAAATCGGATTGAGTGTTCATTGTATCCACGAAGACAATTTGTAGACTTCCTTTTCCGAGAAAAAGGCTGACAAATCTGTCTTGAGAAATTGATTATAGAAGTAAAGCCTTGAACTGTGATCGATCGTTTCGTTATCGTTTTCTTCTATCCTCCGTTGTGTATTATTTATCTAACAGAAATGATTTTAACTCTTTTCACAATGGAGGC
The DNA here is from genome assembly GCA_030180095.1 of Magnolia changhungtana. Taxonomy (NCBI): domain Eukaryota; kingdom Viridiplantae; phylum Streptophyta; class Magnoliopsida; order Magnoliales; family Magnoliaceae; genus Magnolia; species Magnolia changhungtana. The sequence goes on from JASAUF010000481.1 coordinate 3,622,989, forward strand.
AATTCATTCCATTCAAGTTATGAACCAAGACTTTGTCTGTGGATCGTTTCGACGGTCAATTCTTCTCAAGATGGCAAAATGAGAAGATGCTTTTCTTTTTGACAACTACGAAGTTATCTTATATCTAGATGATGATCGCCTTCTCGTAGAACCAAGCGCGATGACTCGGATCAAGTGAAGAAAGGCGAACGGAAGAAAAGGAATGAGGACGATTTTCTATGCAAAGGTCATATCTTAGGCGCCCTCTCTAATTCCATCTATAACTCATAAGTAAAATATCCTCTGTAAAGATCTGTGGACAAAATTAGATCAAAAATATAAAAGCTGAAGAGATCGGCACTCGAAATTTTTGATCGACAATTATAATCCACTTCAAGTTTAAAAATGATCGCCAATTCTCTCCCAAGTAACCGAACTACGAACTTGGTTGATGAATTGAAGATTGGTGGTATAGATCTTCTGAAGAATTCTGGTCGGTGTGGTAATTGCAAAATTACCCTCATCATGGTTTGATTATAAAAAGCTGAAACATGATGAAAGAAGTACACTCTTGAAGGGCTTCAACGACATCTTCGTATAGAAGAAGAGTCAGAAACCGAGACAAGAAAGAAAGTGCTTCGGAAAATCATTCCAAAGCAAATATTGTAGAAGATGACAAGCCAAAAATGCAGAACTCCAAATCTATTCCCCAAAGAAAGATCCGAAGTTTAAGAAAAAGGGCAAGTGTCAACCTATGATAAGCACTGGACACTACATAAAGGAATGTCGACACGGAAGAAACAAGCTGAAAGCTCAGCTAACATGGAGAAGACCAACTTGTAGCAGATAGTTCTTTGAAGCTAACACGATAATATCCGATGGTGGATGGTGGCTAGATCTTGGTGCTGACCATTCACATATCGAAGGACCGAAACTTCTTCAAGACCTATGAAAGTATTACAAGTTGGACAAGAAGTAAAGATGGGTAATAACGTTCGTCGAACGTTGTTGGAAAAAGGGTCGAGCTTGATTTTCATCGAGGCAAAAAGTGACACTAACAAATGTATTGCATGTACGACATGTCTAAAAATCTAATGTCGGCGATCTTCTCAATAAGAGAGGATTCAAAATGGTGATTGAATCGATAAGTTGATTATCACCAAGAATGGTATGTTTGTTGGCAAAGGATATTCATGTAATGGTATGATTAAAGCTGAATATTAATAATAATAATAATGATGTTTAGTTTATATAGTGGATTCTATATCTTTATGGCATGCTAACTAGGTCATGTTAATTATCATTCAATGAAAAGAATGATGATCTGGGACTTATACCAAAATATGAAATACAACAAGAAGGAAATGTGATGTATGTGCCCATTCTAAAATAACCGAGAAAACCGTTTGGGTGATGCACGAGAAAATCACAACCCTTGGAGCTAATTCATTAGATATTTGTGATTTAAATAATACCTTAACTCGTGGAGGAAAAATGTATTTTATCGCATTTATCGATGACTTCACTAGATTTTCCTATGTATACTTGATAAAATCTAAGGATGAAGCCTTTGAAAAGTTTAAGCTTTATAAGGCGAAGTGGAAAATCGAGTTAAATGTAAGGATTAAAGCCCTCGAAGTGATAGAGGGGTGAGTACTCTTTAATGAATTCAACGACTTGTGAATCAAATGGTATAATCCATGAATTTACGGCACCTTACACACCTCAAAAAATGGCCTAGCGGGCTTAAAATAGGACATTAGTTGAGATGATCAAGCGTATGATATTAAATTACGGATTACCACTAAATTTGTGGGGGGAGCATTGTTAACAGAAACCGTATTCTAAATGCCATCCCACACAAAAATTAGATATCTCCCCATATGAATTATGGAAAAAGAAGAAACCATATCTTCATTACTTCAAAGTGTGGGGAAGTATAGCGAGAAGTCGGGATTATTGATTAAGAGAGTAAAGTTAGGTCTAGAGGAATCGGGTGTGCTTTTGTGGGTTATGGGATTCATAGTCCCGTATATAGATTCTGGTTCTAGAAACAAACTTCTTTCTTGACAAAAACATGATTATAGAGTCTAGAGATGCTATATTTTTGAAAATATAGTACAAAGACTATATGAATAATCATACAAAAAACTGAGTTGATGAAAATATAATAGAACCAATGAACGAAGAGCATAATAACTTTCATGATAAATATAAAACTCATCAGAGGAAATGAACTAAGGAGATCGAAAAGGGCAAGAAAAGAAACATCTTTTGGCCCGTGATTTCTATATGTTCCTTATAGAAGGAGATAGAAATGAAATAAGAAAAGAGATTACTCTACCGCTAAGTCTTGAAAGTGATTCATCAACACTTAGTGAAGTTCTCTCATCTCCGATGTACAATTTTGGAGGAAGCCATCAGCGATGAAATGGATTCCATAGTCTCTAATAACACATGGTGTTTGGTTGATCTTCCACCACGGGTTCAAAGCCTATAGGATGTAAGTGGATTTTTAAAAGAAAGTTCAATCGATGGAACCATAAATAAGTTTAAAGCTTGATTGGTAGCCAAAGGATTTAGATAAAAGGAAGGTATCGATTTTTCGATACATATGCTCCTGTTGCTCGAATATCTTCCATTAGGACTTTAATTGCTCTTCTGACAATTCACCACCTAGTAATCCATCAAATGGATGTCAAAACGGCATTTTTAAATGGTGATCTAGATGAAGAAGTCTATATGGAACAACTGAAGGGTTTTTGTTCAACCTTAGAGAAGAAAGTGTGTAAACTAGTCAAATCTCTCTATGGGCTCAAGCAAACACCTAAACAATGGCATGAGAAGTTTGATCAAGTAGTGCAATCTAATGGTTTTAGAGTAAACCAAGCGAGATAAGTGCATATATATTAAAGGTCAAATTATTATCTGCTTTATACGTAGATGATATGTTAATATTTGGACCAAATGAGGATTTGTGTGAAAGAAACTAAAAAGTTCTAAGTACAATTTCAACATGAAGGATATGGGTAAGCCGATGTAATATTAGGTATTAAGATTTATAATCTTAATGATGGAATAACCTTAACACAATCTCATTATTTAGAGAAAGTGTTAAAGAAGTTTAATCATTACGATAGTAAAGGTTTCAACCCATTTGATCCAAGTATTAAATTGGTTAAAAATCTTGGTAGAAGTAAAGCACAACAAGAATATGCAGTCTTATTGGGAGTTTAATGTATGCAATGAATTGCACTAGACCCGATATAACATTCACAGTAGGAATGCTCTGGATAAGTAATTCCAGGGACAAGTATCTTTGGAATGCGATTTCGAGAATTTTAAAGTATCTAAGAGGAACCATAGACTATGGATCGCATTATAAATCATATCCGCTATACTTGAAGGGTTCGACGATCAAGTTGGAATGGGATAGCATAGAATCAAAATCTACAAGTGGTGGATATTCACTCTTGGAGGAGGAGCAATATCATGGGCATCTAAGAAACAAACGTGCATATCTCACTCTGATGGAAAGTGAGTTTATTGCACTTAGTCTTTACTTGTAAAGAAGGTGAATGGCTAAGATACCTCTTGTTGGAAATCCGTATTAGCCGAAACCTACTCTGCCATATCTATCTTTTGTGATAGTCGGCTACTCTTTGTCGTGCTATGAGTAAGACTTATAATGGTAAGTCTAGAAATGTAGGTCTAAGGCATAACTTTGTTAAATGATTGCTCGAGAGATGGAGTAATCACGGTGGAATATGTTAAATCCATATGAACTTAGCGGATCCTCAAAAGGTTTATCAAGATATCGAGATAAGAAGAACTACTAAAGGAATGGGACTAAGATCCATAAAGATGTAACTTTCACTCTTGATGACAACCCTACCTATGTTTTGAAATATAGGCTAGGTTCAAAGGGACAAACAAGTCAAGTATGTGGAAATATACACTAGAAAAAGAAAATTTGAGTCTCATTCCTAAAAGTCTAGTGTTTGGTTTCTGCATTTCATAAGAGGTGAGTACTAACTCTTAATAGATCTATGCGGACTTTCTTTGAGATGAAGAGAATTATCTTTGATAGATCTACCTATATGAGTAGAGAAGTGAGGCCGCTTTTGAAGAGATTGGGATCGTCTACAGAATACTCATGAAATAAGGATACGCCAAGGCCGAAATGTGCGAACTTAAAGATCTCGTTATATATGAATAGATGTGTGTTATGTGTCCAGGTGAGTCATATAAGGTCCTTGGTTCAAGACTAATGGGTCACTAAGTACTGCATAACTTTGATACATATACACTAAAGTAAAGGTTCAAATCAAAAGATACCTTCACTTATGCACCTATTTTATCTTGATATGCCATTCGTTGCGAGAATCGATTTTATTTTGAAATTGAGGGGGATTGTTGTGTTTTTTAAAAATAAAAAATAAATTTCAAAAATAAAAGTTATTTTTAGAAAGTAAATAAATATATTAATTATTTAAACTTTCCATAAATAGTGTGTATAGCCAGTCGGTAAGAGAAGGGGTTTTGCTTATGCAACCAGGTTCAAATCTCCTCGAGGATGGTGGCTGCAAATCCAGCATAAGCGCTGATGCAGCGGCGTGGCGCTTTTTTGGCGCTTTATTAGGCGCACTTAGCACGCCATACGTGCGCATCGTCGCAAAGCAATAAGAACCTTAGTCTTTTTGGCACTCGGTTCAAATTTTTGGGCCATGGTACCCGATGATTTATTACCTTTTTTTAATTATTGTGAGAGTAATTGTGACATGATTGTACATGTGGCACTTATGCCATGTGTCGCTTATGTGGATCTGATTTTTCTGTTGGATAAGCTGTTTGCAATCGAATAGATACGAAATAAGCGTCATAGGACAAAGAGTCATGTCCTTTCATGGAAGACAATTATTTCTTTGTGAATGGGTATGGATTTTTAGAAGAGGCACTTTGCATCTCTTAGGGATGAAATCCATAACCTTTGATTGATATAAATCCTGGATTCTATAATCCAGGAAGATATACTCAAAAAAAATCATTAAGATTAGATCATCTTCGTCAGGCAATTACTCTCGATTTAATCTCTTAATAACGAACGTCTTAAGGCATATCGGTGTCAAAACTAGAGATCTGTGCAACACTTAAATGTGCAAATTTACCGTGTTGAAAATCGGATTGAGTGTTCATTGTATCCACGAAGACAATTTGCAGACTTCCTTTGTTTGCACTTGCTTTGGAAATTCCGAAAAAGGCGTGAAATCTGTCTTGAGAAATTGATTATAGAAGTCAAGCCTTGAACCTGACAGATCTGATCGTTTCGTTATCGTTTTCTTCTATCCTCCGTTGTGTATTATTTATCTAACAGACTGTTTGATGCAGGACATGGAATTCAGATATGATGTGCAAGATTTCAGGCTTATGATCACATAGTCATAAACAATTACACAAATTCCACATCTCACACAAAAGTCCAAAGATTCAATTAAAGGGGAATCTATGCTGGTCTAGGCCTACACGGGCTAAGACTGGACTAATAAAAATTATAAACTAAACGATGCTCAAAGGGAAATAGAAATCAACCACACATGCATAGCAAACAATCCCTAATCAAAGGGATTCCCCAATCTCAATTCAAGAAACCCCAGGGTGAAAAAGGGGCAAGTAAATTAGGCTAATGCAAACTAAGGCGAGGGTTTAGGAAATCGGAATGAAAAGAGGAAAACCAGAAGAAAACCTGACCCGGAGAAAGCTCCTACGTGCAGATGGTGGCCCAGGGCTGACGCACGTGCGCGGGTGGGCTGGCCGCACGTGTGATGGAAGCCCACCTCCCCAAAATGACACCTAGGCCTTAGTCGGCCAGGGGAGACCTCCAATCCCTCCAAGTTTGACGACGATCCCACGTAAGGTCGAGATACATAGTGTTCATGAAGTTTCGGCCCTCCTATAGGTCCAGATTAGGCGGCTATAGGGGGGATGAATAGGCTACAAAAATTTGAGAAATTCAAAGCAATAATGATGATAGAAGATGAAAGATGGATGGAAGATGGTAGGGGCAGATGGGGATAGATGTGGCTTCGCACCACGGTAGTTAGCCTTTCGAAAAGGGAGGGCTTCGCACCCACTTTTAACTTATTTCACGACTCACTAAGAGAGCAGAAAAATAAAGCAGGAATTTTTATTAAGCTTCAATGAATGAAAAGAACTACAAGGGGTGTCTATTTATATGGAAAATTTTATACCTCAAAAACTCGCACCATGTGCGCAACCTATTACTTGGCGATGAAGTAAATTAAAATAAAAATCAAACAAAAAATTCTAAAGCGTTCAGGATGTTCTAAATAATAACAATAAGCAAAACTTGAAAAGGTCTAGCTATATGTCCTAGAGGGGGGGGGAGGGGGTGAATAGGACAATGTCAAATAAAACTTATAACAGCGGAATTAAAGAGAATATGATAGCTAAAATAAATCACAATGAAGGAAAGTAAAACAACCTCAAAATTCAGATCTTGAGAGGTTGATACAAATGTTGTTCATGACAACCTTACACCAAAAAACAGAGTTTATGGTAGGACAACCTTATTTCTAGAAAGATCTTTGTATCAAATCTCAAACCAGGAGGAATAAATAAACACAAACATAATTGAAATAAATTGTAATCACAAATGTATTGTTCTAAGAAATGGCATATACTATAAAAGCGGGCAGACTCTTTGGAACAACTTTAAAGGAAATTGAATTTCAAGTCGATAAAGGAATAGCGAGAAAATAAATTTAAACTATTACAAAATTCCCAAAATGCTTGAATTAAATGATTACAACATTCACCACCATACATACATCCCACAAATAAATAATTAAAGATTAAATATAAATCATTCAACCACAACTCGAGGATTATAGTGGTTGCTGTGTGTTCAAGCTGTTAAACATGGTGGAATGTTACTCCACTCTAATATCCTCACACGGGGGATATTAGCGTTCACTAACAAAAAGGTTTTCTGAGTTCACCCAAAACCTTTACAATTGTGTCTTTGTCGTGGGCTTACAATTAAAAAAACCCCACTTACGAGTTTTCCTGGCTCTCCTCGGATAACCAATACAACAAGATTTTTAAAGCAAATCTTGAAAGAACCCAAAAAAGGAATTTACAATTAAATGTAAAATACCGATTATCTCCTTCGTTGTAACTAGGTAGAACCAAGTCGAGTAAATGATTGAATGTCCAAGTTCAATGTCCAAGTACTCAATTCAATGGTTCTAGTTCTAATAGATTTTAAATTAAACCAAATAGGGCTTGCCTTAATTGATTTTGATTCCAAAGAAAGGAATAACAATTCCTCTTATCAAATTAGATTGGAATAGCAGAAACAAAATCAATTAAATAAAGCTAAAGAAAGAGAATATTAAATAAGCACACTTAGCTTAGATGGAGCACGCAATTATCTCGAATGAAGATTGGCTTGAATAGATTAATTAATTCCTTAAATTCTTTCGAGAACTATTTATAGGTGAGCAGATCGCGTCTTCAACTAGTCTACGGAGCTCTTCGACTAGTCGAAGAAGTAACAAGCAATTGAAAAAAATCGGGCGCGATAAGCTTTAACCTTTCTGATCAGTGAAGGTCTCCTTCGACCGGTATCGTAGTCACCTTGATCAAAGGTCTCCTTCGACTGGTCAAAGATCTTGTAATTAATCGCTTGACTTTGAGTCAAAGATTTTCGGAGTCGAAGATGCGTCGATCTTGTTCTTCGAGTGTGAAAGTTTCTGGACTAGTCGAGAAGCTAATGGAAAATATCCGAATTTTATAACAACCTTTACGGTGATCGAGGAATTTCTTAGGTCGGCTAAAAGTAAGACTAGTCGAAGAAAGCCTAGGACAAGTCCTAGAACTGCCCAAACTCATGTAACATAAACATATGACTTATGTATCCAAAATGGCCTACTTCTAAGGTCAACCTAAGGTCAATCAAACCCCAATCATGAAGTAAGGATATTGAAACATTAGGAACAAGTGACCTTGAAGTTTAAGCCTTGAAGTCTTGATGGAGTTCAATCTTGAAATCTTGATGTAGCTCAACCTTGAAAGTGTCTTGAGTTCTTTACGAACTGCCCTGTACTCTTCTTGAAGTCTTGCATTCTTGAGTCATGACTTGTGAGCAAGACTTGCAGTTAAGGTTGATCTTTAAGTGAATCTTTGTACTTGTGAGCTTTGCTTGTTGTGAGCTTTGCTTGTTCATAAATGTTAATTTATAAGAGAGCTTCACTTATGCAAGTTATATAACAGTGATTTTGGCACCACAAATTTGACAACCGACAGGGATATAAACTATAACACTTACAAAACTTAAAATATGAAATCAATTCGACGAGTGGGCAACGATCATGAGATCCTATGATGGGCTTTTCTTGACTATCGGGCCCACCCTTTTGAACAAAAACTTCTAGCTAGGAGGCCCTCCCTGCACGTTGTTATTGAGCCAGATTAATGGTGGGGTCCTCCTTCTGCATACGTACGTGCGTATGGGGGTGGTATGCGTGCGCGTGTGTGCATGATGTCTCCATCAATTCTCCCCGGCTGCGAAGATTTCACCACTGGCGAAATAAAACTCCTGAATCGATTCAGGATGTCAGGATCAAGTCTTTGAAGCTCTTCCTCAGTGAGCCAAGTGTTGTTTGAAGCTGGGCGTGACTTCTATTTAACCAGGTATTTCTGAAACCCGCCGTCCGACATGGATATTATCTGATGATCCAGAATATCCTCTATTTCCTCTCTAGGTGTGGGAAGGGTAGGTATGTGAGGTAGAGGTTGAGAAAATGGGTCGGGTAGGGTATGTATGGGACGTAGTAGCTGGGAAGATGGGTCAGGACAGGTATGAGAGGTAGAGGCTGGGAAAATGGGTTGGGACGGGTAGGTATGGGAGGTAGAGGTTGGAAAAATGGGTCGGGAGGGGTAGGTATGGGACGTAGTAGCTGGGAAGATGGGTCGGGACGAATAGGTATGGGAGGTAGAGGCTAAAAAAATGAGTCGGGAGGGGGCCATGGATCAAGGGAAAGGTTTGATGAATCAGGATGGTTAGGCGAAAGGCTGGACAATGTATCAATGACCCTTTGAAATGCAACTACATCCTCCACATTGAATGTGGAACTAATTCCCATGAAGGGTGGAAGATTTGCCACATACGCATTGAGATCATTTCATTTTATAATTTTGACGGGTCCAGCGCTACGCGCGTGTAACTTACAAATGGCTCCCGGAGGATATCGCTCGGGCCTGATGCGGACCATCACAGAGTCCCTTACATTGAATTCCTTGAAACATTTATGCTGGTTTGCAGAAAATTTGTAATGTTCATTACTAGTAGTGATCTTCTGCCTGATTTCTTGATGTCATGCATGAATGTGATACACAAAAGACTTTGCAGGCTCTGACGGCCTATGGGACAGTGGCATAGGGATAAGATCAAAGGTTTCTCAGGTTTATAACCAGTAACGACTTCATAAGGACTGAGACTTGTGGACCTATCGGCAGAACTGTTAAATGCAAACTCAGTTGTAGGTATTACGGTGTCCCATGTTCTGGTGTGCTCTATATCCCTCCTAGGGGGATACTCATCCTGTAGATCATTAGGAAAGACATCATGAAACTCATCCACTATCGGAATGGCCTCAGTAGGTAACTTTACATTAGCCTCTGGTGCACTCTCTCTAGCCACGAGGCCGCACATGTTGTACTCCTCAAAATAATGGTCTTGATGTCCCTCATGGGGTGGGGGTACGGGTGTACGCCCATGACTGATTCCTTGGCTACCTCCATTCATTGGTCTATCCTCCTGGCCACCTGCCTGAGATTGGCCATCTTCCTTAATGGTGGGGTTTGTCTTGAGGGAGACCTCTATTTGGTCAAGGCGTTGATCCATGTCTTGTTCCAAGCGCTTACCCCAAGACTCGATCTGTTGGGACTTGTTAAATGACTCTAGCAGTTGTTCCATATTTAGTGTAGGGTGTTAGCCAAAATCATGACCCGTACGTGTGGGTGTACAACTTGCAACTCCACCTATGGACTTTCTACGACAACTATATGGGACTAAATGATCCTATGAGACTCTATATGAGGGAAACTACACAGTGCTACTAAAATCTAACAATATAGTTGTCAAAATAAAGGAATAACAGAAAGTTATAGCAATGTAAATTGCTAACAGAAATTTCAGCAACTAATATTAGGGACTATGGACTCCTAAAAGCTACATGTGATGAACTGAATGCATGATGGACTCAAACAAACTAACCCTAAACATGTAATGTATTCTCCTATAAGAACCCTAAGCTTTGATACCAAATTTGATGCAGGACATGAAATTCAGATATGATGTGCAAGATTTCAGGCTTAAAATCACCGTAGTTCAGAAACAATTACACAAATTCCATATCCCACATGAAAGTCCAAACATTCAATTAAGGGGAATCTATGCGGGTCCAGGCCTACACATGATAGGGCCGGATCAATAAAAATTATAAACCAAACGATGCTCAAAGGGAAATAGAAATCAACCACACATGCATACCAAACAGTCTCTAATCCAAGGGATTTCCCAATCTCAATTTAAGGAACCCTAGGGTGAAAAAAGGGGCAAATAAATTAGGGATAATGCAAACTAAGGCTAGAGTTTAGGAAATATGAATGAAAAGAGGAAAACCTGACCCGGAGAAAGCTCCTGCGTGCAGATGGTGGCCCGGGGCTAACGCACGTGCCCGAGTGAGCTGGCCGCACGTGTGATGGAAGCCCGCCTCCCTAAAGTGACACCTAGGCCTTGGTCGGCCAAGGAAGACCTCCAATCCCTCCAAGCTTGACGACGATCCGACGTAAGGTCGAGGCGTAGTGCTCCGCCGAAGTTTCAGCCCTCCTATAGGTCCAGATTCTGGAAACTGGCTGTAGAGGGATGAATAGCTGCAAAAGCTGAGAAATTCAAAGCAATAATGATGATAGAAGATGAGGGATATGGATGGAAGAGGGTAGGGGCGGATGGGGATAGATGTGGCTTTTCACCACGGTAGTTAGCCATTCGAAAAGGGAGGGTTTCGCACCCACTTTTGAATTATTCTATGACTCACTAAGAGAGCAGAAAAATAAAGCAATAATTTTTATTAAGCTTCAATGAATGAAAAGAACTACAATGGGTGCCTATTTATAGGGAAGGCCCTATACCCCAAAAACTCGCACCATGTGCGCAACCTATTACTTGGCGATGAAATAAACTAAAATAAAAACCAAATAAAGAAATCTAAAGCATTCACAATGTTCTAAATAATAACAATAAACAAAACCTAAAATATGAAATCAATCCAACGAGTGGGCCACGATCATGAGATCCCATGATGGGCTTTTCTTGACTATCGGGCCCACCCTTTTGAACCAAAACTTCGTCTTCCAGCTAGGAGGCCCTCCCTGCACGTCGTCATCGAGCCAGATCGATGGTGGGACCCTCCTTTTGTGTACGTACGTGCATAGGGGGGTGGTGTGCGTGCGCGTGTGCGTGTGCGCATGATGTCCCCATCACTGTTGCTGATATTCCTTTCAATCATCCATTTGTAGGCCAACTGGTTGTTCGGTTAAGAATGGGTCAGTAATTTTTCTTTTCAGCCCATTCAATAGTCCAATGCACACGACAAATGGTTCAGTGCGAAGAGGATTAAAGTTCCATTTTGAGACTAAAACTTTGACCCCAGCATACGAAGTTAGAGTTGCAACAAAAAATGTGCATACGTGTAGTTTGAATTTTTTTATTAACCAATAAGTGGGTAAAAAGAGTTGATAGATGTACATGATTACAACTAGTGTTCGAAATATCGGTATCGCGTTACGTATCGCACCCTTGGGATACGGATACGTATCGGTTATCGCATGGGATATATCAGTTGTATCGTGTAATGTGTCGCTATTGTTGGAAACATGGGGAAACATTGGAAATTGGTCTATTTTTTCAATGAAATTTCAGTGATTGTTAAAAAAAACACCAATACACACTTACAAATTAAAACAGTACAAAAATCAAGTGCACATAATAGGTTTTCTTTATATTGGGTCCTAATCTATGTGTTGTCTAACTGAATTGATGCAAGTAGATTCAAAGTTTATTCATATAATTTATAAATGTAAGAAGACGTGTGGAAACACAACAATACATTCAAAAGCAAAAGAAGAATTACTAAATTAGGTTACATACATGTTTGATTTTATCTTTGGACACAAAGATTGTAAATAAAAAAAGATAAAAAAAAGGAAAATTTTTAATTTCTTTCAATTTTCAACAACTTGATCCTTCTCCAAATCTCAAAATCGAAGCTCTCAACCATGATTTTTCATGCAAAACATGAAAAAACTTGGATTTGTAACAATTTGACACTGATTTACAGAAAAAAGGATCGAAAATAAAAAATGTTCACCAGATCGAACATGTGGGATATATTCTACTATTTGTGTGTTTCGTATCGCACATGTGGGATACAAGAAATATCGCGGGATATATTGGCTGATATCATCGATATTTAAAACACTAATTACAACACTAATGACATGCTATCTGGAAAGTATTCTCAAGCTGTTGAAGATGTCCAAGGGTTCACTCTTCTCCAACCATTTGTTTGGTTTTTAATGTTGTGTTAGGCAAACTGCCTCATGATGAATTACAATGGTTGCTATTCAAAGTATTGGTAACTAACACACTGCTTTGTGGTCAGTTGGAGAACTGAGTTTTGTTACTCCTTTTATAGGTTGATGTCAATACTGAAGTGGGGGTTATTCGAGATATCCGCCTGAAAGAACTACGACTTTATACTGACTATGGTCGCTGCAGCCGTCCGTTGTTTATTGTGGAAAAACAAAGGCTGCTGATAAAGAAGATGCATATTCGATCTCTGCAGCAAAGGGTTTGAACTATTTCTGGATCCCATGTTGATAGTGTTCAATTGCACTGTGAAATTATTCAATTTTGCTCTTTCTTTCTCCCTCTCCCCAGGAAACCCAAGAAGAAGGCTGGCATGATCTTGTTGCAAAAGGATTCATAGAGTATGTAGATACTGAAGAAGAAGAGACTACAATGATTTCCATGACCATTTCTGTGAGTATGTAGAAAATTATTAATTCAGGGGCATGGTCCCTACCTTTACAGATCAGAACAGGCTAGGACCTGATTATTTCTGTATCCAAAGCTGTTGTTTGTATGGTGAATGCCTGGCTCCTCCACTGATAAATGAGACAAACCAATTCATGTAGGCTTCAGAATGCATTCTTTTGGGACTTGTACATGCATACACAAAATATATGAAGAACATTTCATACAATGCTGCTTGGGGCTGTGGTTCCAAGCATGAGTTGGTGCATCCATAAATATCTAATTCCTTTATATGCATCACAGGATCTTGTAAGTGCAAGGCATAATCCAGACGAAGCATATTCCGAGACCTACACCCATTGTGAAATCCATCCATCATTGATATTGGGTGTTTGCGCTTCTATTATTCCCTTTCCTGACCACAACCAGGTTAGTTATCATGTGACATAAATCTGTTGTATTCATACCATTGAAAGAGTGTGTGTGTGTGTGTGTGTGTCTCTGTCTCTGTCTCTCTCTGCGTCTGTGTCTGTGTCTGTGTCTGTGTGTGTCTTTTCCAGTCACTGCCTCAATTCTATTTGGCAATACAATGCAGTCACCTCGTAATACATACCAGTCTGCAATGGGCAAGCAAGCAATGGGAATTTATGTTACCAACTACCAGTTACGAATGGTGCGTATTTCATGTCTTTTTATACATTATATGATGGAAGGTTTTCATTTTCATTAAATTCCTTTTCTTCTTCGTCCAACCTATATTGATTCTCTCTATTTCAGGATACACTGGCCTACGTTCTCTACTATCCACAGAAGCCTCTTGTTACTACTCGTGCAATGGAGCACTTGCACTTTAGGCAGCTTCCAGCTGGCATTGTAAGAACTTTGAATTTGTTTAGGCTTACTTCCTTTTTTCCCCGCATTTTTTCCTGCCCTTTTTTCTCCTTCATTTGGCCACTAGCTTTGATTGACCATTTCCTCTGCTGATGGTTTTGTTAAAGAATGCAATTGTTGCAATTGCTTGCTATTCTGGATATAACCAAGAAGATTCTGTTATAATGAACCAATCGTCAATTGATCGTGGTTTCTTCCGGTCATTATTCTTCCGTTCATACAGGTAGATGTGGTTTTTATTTTATATGTCGTTGTTTATCTATTCCTGCTTTTAAGTAGACTTATTTGTTACTTTCATGCTCATTGTTATATTGATCTTGACGTTCCTTCTCTAGAGACGAGGAGAAGAAGATGGGAACACTTATCAAAGAAGATTTCGGGCGTCCAAACAGGGAAAATACAATGGTGAGTGCCAGATATTGGTTAGAATTGGTACTTCATTGTTTGTGGGAGCATTGTGGTCAAATTCACCTGTTTCTTTTACAGGGCATGCGGCATGGATCTTACGATAAATTGGATGATGATGGTCTTGCACCTCCTGTAAGTACATTAATAAACATATTCTTATCATTCCTTTCCTTTAGAGACATCTGTCAAATAACCACTTTCTCTAAAAGCTCGAGCTGTTAGAGCATGGCATATCAATGTTATATTGAGGGACTTTAATACTCCCCCGCACGTGCGGGGTGGAACTCCACACAGGAACATACTGGGTGAGGGTGGAGGCACACTCACAACTCACACCATAAACAGCCCCCCATGGGAGAATATATGAGGGAGGCATATTTGTTGCTCCCGGGATTCGAACACGAGACCTTTCGCTTTGATACCATGTCAAATAACCACTTTCTTTAAAAGCTTGAGCCGTTAAGAGGATGGCATATCAATGTATATCAAGGGACTTTAACAACCTCAATATAATTCACCTCATGTCAATGCATATTTTCTCATGCATCAGGGCACAAGAGTGTCAGGTGAAGATGTCATTATTGGAAAGACAACTCCCATTGCTCAGGATGAATCTCAAGGACAAGCTGCACGATACACACGACGTGATCATAGCACAAGCTTACGACACAGTGAAAGTGGGATGGTGGATCAGGTAGGCTAGTTACTACTGTGCAGAGTACCTCCTTTTTTTTTTTTTTCTACATTTAGATAAATTTTTAAAAGCATTCAATCAGACAAATCCCCCCCCTCTCTTTAATCTTTGGTGGTGCCTTGGCATCAGATTTTGGCTGTTGTTGTTCTCTTTGTAGCTCAACCAATTGGGTTCTTTTGCAGGTTCTATTGACAACCAATGCTGATGGGCTGAGGTTTGTGAAAGTAAGAATGAGATCTGTCCGAATTCCTCAGATTGGTGATAAGTTTAGCAGCAGGCATGGTCAGAAGGGAACTGTTGGCATGACTTACACACAAGAAGACATGCCGTGGACCGTGGAAGGCATCACACCAGATATCATTGTGAATCCACACGCCATTCCTTCTCGGATGACAATTGGTCAGCTTATTGAGTGTATCATGGGGAAGGTGGCAGCTCACATGGGAAAAGAGGGCGATGCAACTCCTTTTACTGATGTCACTGTAAGCAAACCTCTTATTCCTTTGAAACTGTCTGAATTAAAGCTTGTGAACATCCTTAACCTGCTTCTAGTTCGGAAGATTGTGAATGCCCCTCCAATGGTCAGATGGACGTTACTTGCATCTTTCTATCATCTATTGACGGAAAAAAAAAAAAAAAAAAAAAAAAAAAAAAAAAAAAAAAAAAAAAGTAAAGGAAAAGAAAAGAAAAGAAAAAAAAAAAACTGGAGGTATCGAGTCCAGTAAGTTTGGAAGATTATGAGCATCCTGAACCCGTTATTAAAGCTTTCCTGCTTTAGGAGATGTGCCATGGTTGTGAAATACAAGGTCTGTGTTTGTATGCACAGATGTATGAATTGTAATCATTCAGTTTAGTCGAGCGGGCATGTGCTGTTGCACTTGTTTGAAGCGTAGTTGCCCTCATAATGGGGAAGAGGGCCCCCAAATTGCAGTTGCACTCGCTTCAAGTGCAACTTGAAAGTAACAGTTTTGCAATTTAGAGCCTGCATTTTCAATATGAAGGGAACATCAATGATATATGTTTATTTCTACTTTTATTAGACTGACAATTGAGATTTAATTTGATACGGCATCCAAACAACACCTGGGGGGAAAAAATGCCCAAAATGGAAACCTTTGGTCCCAAGCCTACTGTTGCTGTTGACACCCTTTGCCTCAGTCTTCTACCTGGTTAAGGGAGGAGCTTGTAGTGGGAAGATGTTCTAACCTTTCTGCTGGTGCTACTAAAGTTGAGGCCTTTTGACTAACATGATAACCCAAGTGATGTATTCTTTTGATCTGTAACCCTTTAGTTCTTGGAATCTCAACCCTGAAACCTGATGGAGTATTGCTGACCTTTGAAAATAGAGAGCTTAACACCATATTCAGAAATGCCAGGTTCGCAGAATGGTTGACCAGAGGACAGGGAGTCGCCCTTTTGACTAACGTGACAACCTAAGTGATGTATTCTTTTGATCCATAACCCTTTAGTTCTTGGAATCTCAACCCTGAAACCCGATGGTGTATTGCTGACCTTTGAAAATAGAGAGCTTAACAGCATATTCAGAAATCAGAGGTTTGCTAAGATCACTTGCTTCTTTAAGACTCCCTGTCCTCTGGTCAACCATTCTGCGAACCTGGCATTTCTGCCCAAGATTGAAGTTGTCATCAGGTGGGCCCACTGTGTAGATGCCGTCCCAAGAAATTCAGGGTGGAACACCCATGAGGTGGGCCATAGTGTTCAAGACAAATGGACAGCATAGTGTTCAAGACAAATGGACAGCTGAAGAAAAGCTTGTCAAGCTTCTAAGCTCTGGATTTGTTTGGAACTTGTACGGGCCTGGTTTTTTGGGACAGGTCATCTCCATGGTTGCAACCACCTGATATGGGTAGGTTAGATTCTGTGCATATTTCCCATGTGGCATATGTTGTGGCATGTAGCTGGGCTGCTTTTCACATTCATGTGGGCTTAGCAAAGTAAACTGGTTCCTTGGATCTAATTCCTCAAAAGCGAAATGTAGTTGTAAGAACGGCTTATTAATAGCTCATTTTGGAAGGAGAGGCGGGGCTTTTACTCTGATACAGCTGGTTGTCAAGTCTACACCTCAACAGCTTAATATGAGATGTTAGGAGCTTAAGCAGAGTCATATAAAAGCAAAAGTTTCTTATGAAATATCACAATCTTGAGTTCTTATCTGAAGATCTCAATACCGAGAAACCTTGAACCTGACAATAAATCATGAAGATCTGGTATTCATTGAAGCAAACTGTTGTAGTCTAGTTGGTTAGGATACTCGGCTCTCCCGACAGACCCAGGTTTGAGTCCTGGCAACAGAATTTCCTTGCATCTTTCAATTATCTATCAAAGATAATTAAAATACAATAAACTAAATATGGACTTAATGATGCTTTCAAACTCAGATGCCTAAACCTTGAGAGGATACAAAATCTAACTTCGGAACTTCTAATGTCTAATCACTTTACAAAAACAAAAAAGATGAAGAAGAAACTCGTAGTGTGTAATCTAAATGGCATATCTTGATTCATGAACTAATATTAGTCCCATTATCTCATTGCTGATGGGCATTTCTTAATGTGTCTATTAACTCTTCAGGTGGACAACATCAGCAAAGCTCTTCATAAATGTGGATATCAGATGCGTGGCTTTGAAACCATGTACAATGGTCACACAGGACGTCGGTTGACAGCTATGATTTTCCTCGGTCCCACCTACTACCAGAGACTGAAGCACATGGTGGATGACAAGATCCATTCACGAGGGCGGGGCCCAGTGCAAATCCTCACGAGGCAACCTGCTGAAGGGCGCTCCCGTGATGGAGGCCTGCGCTTTGGGGAGATGGAGCGAGATTGCATGATTGCCCATGGGGCTGCACACTTCCTTAAAGAAAGGTTGTTTGACCAGAGTGATGCCTATAGGGTTCACGTCTGTGAATGCTGCGGGCTGATTGCTATTGCCAACCTTAAGAAGAATTCCTTTGAGTGCAGAGGTTGCAAGAACAAGACAGATATTGTTCAAGTAACTCCCACTTCCCCCATTCTATATATAGTAGTATTTTCTAGTTGTTCAAAAATTTTCCGTGGATCATCTCTTGCTACGGTTCCTTGCTCATCTTTTCTAGAAGGCACTTGCGAAATTATCTAACTTGCCTTTGCATGATTATCTAGGTCCACATACCTTATGCCTGCAAGCTGCTCTTCCAAGAGCTCATGGCCATGGCCATCGCTCCTAGAATGCTCACAAAAGAAGTCAAACCATCGAAAGACCAGAAGAAGAAAGGAGCCTGAAAAGAGAGATTATTGGAAGAGCTCATGCTTTTTTGTGTTCAGGGCTATCTATTTGAAACAGCAACATACTATTTACTGGAGACCGAATGGGACTTGCTAACCTTGCTTTAGATCTGTTGGTCGTTTGGAGGTGATTTGCCATCTGATCTTCTTTTCCTTGTGGGAAGTACACTGACAAAGAAAGTCATACCAGAATCTATGAATAAATAGATCTGTCATTTTTTAGCTTGCAAACTCGGTTGCTGGGCCAGCAGCTGTTAGATCATCTCGGAGGATTGAACTGGGATTGAAATATGCAGCTAAGCTCGATGCAGTGAAAGGATGTGTGACAAAGATACAGTCCGACTTAATTCTCTTGTGCAAATGCTCTAGGGAAACTGTTTGGCTTTCTACTTATGTTTGTAGTCCTTTAGTACAGAATTCTCTTTATGAGATGGAAGTATTTAGAGATCCTTTGTACAGTACTCTTGATGAGTTCTCTCAAAAAAAGAAAAAGAAAAAGAAAAAAAAAAACTCTTGATGAGCTGAAGCACTTGTAGACTTTTTCTTTATAGAAAAAAGCAGATTTTGCTGTGTTATCATATGATCAGAGATTGATGAACCTATGTAAGAAATTTGATTTTTATTTATTTATTTTTAACAATTTGAATTTGAGGTAAAATGGATGGAAACCTGACACGGTCAGCAATGGCTCTGCATCATCCCAAACATGACACGTAGCCAAAAATGCATACTGTAGAGCTGTACAGTCTGTTTTTTCTGGCTAAACCTAATTTCCCACCATAGACAGGATGTTGGGCAGTTAGGGAACAACATGTTCGGAGTGTGTGCAGCTGAAACAAGAATGTTGAGTTGGATGAGAATTCCCCAAAGATTACCGAGAAATGCACAATAATTGAGGTGGTTTATGTGTTTAGTACACATAATGTAACTATATTTAAAACTTAGTATTACAATACATAATTATATGTTATATAAGGTTAAAGAAGTACCCATTGTGTTGAAATCCCACACTGTCGTGTGAGTGTGCGGGTGTAAAAATTTTAAAAAATATGAAGAGAACTACTGTACACTTAAATTTTTTATAAAATAATCTTTTAAACATTAACATCCAAATAGTAATAATAAAATCTAAATGTTCATGCAGACATGATCTTGATTGATAACTACTATCTATATCCTTGATGCAGTCAAGATACTGTACCTGAGACTGGAGTAGTTTTCCTTTTTTCTTTAGAAATTAAACTCGAATAAATGAGTAATTACTCTTTGGATTGCCATAATTAGTCATTACCAACCTCATTTTCTGTTCGCGTAATGAGTAACTACTCTCCGAATCGCCCTGATTAGTCATTGTCAACTTAATTTACTTGATAGAAAATATAATAAAAATAAACGGTAAGCTTCAGTCAACCCCTTTGAATCTTCATCCATCATATTTTGACCTGACTATAAAGTTGAGTATCCACATTCTCTTGATTTTGAATGGTAAGGATATTTAAAAATCACAAAATCAATTTGTCCAAGGAATTGAAAATTTGTTTGTAGGGAATTAGAAATATATTCATTTTATGCAAAGTGCAACATTTGAGATACAAGAATTTTATTGGAAGATATAGGCCAGATATGTTATAGGAAAACGGTCGATTCTAATGCAAATGCTGATTTTCAAGACATGGTTAGTCAGCATGCACTAATTGATGTAGGTTATATTAAGTACATGGTGTAAAAACTAAAGAGATGTTAAATACATTTGGTTTATATTGTACTGATTTTACATCAAATTCTAAAGTATCGGGTGATTTTGTTTCTACCTTTATTGAAGATACAGATTATAGACTCTTTTAATTTCAATCAACTTTAAATATTGTATGATTCTAATGAAGTGTTTAAATTTTAGAATATATGGATTCAAAATGATGGCTTCCTTACTTTGGTAGAGTATTCATGGTCTCTTCTAATGCGAAGAAATAATAAACATTAAAGGTGAAAAGGTTAAAAGATTGGTTTAGAAAATAGAATAAATAAGTATTTAGATATATTTTTTAAATGTTAAGAGAATAGAATAAATAAATTTCTATGTTGAAATTAATTATGACAAGTTCATTCAGAAGTAGAACTATTTTTAAGGTGAAGGACTATTTAACATAGGACACTTGCATGCAATCTTAAATAACAAATCAAGATAAAATACAAATTTAATTTTACTTATGGTCATTTCTTTCGTTTCTTCCGATATTTTAATTATTTTAAATTTTGATAGATAAATAAAAAATAAAATTAAAAGTTAAAACACGATACTTAAAATGATACTTAAAATGTTATAGGAAGAATCGCAAACGGAAATTGAAACATAAAACTTGATTAAAGACATCAAATATAACATTGTTGTCTACCTTTGAAAGATATTACAAAACCAAAAAAACATCGGATAACCAAAACAAATCATAAACACCTTTCACCATACCAAAGAGTGGTGTGTGCCCAAATTTCCTCACTCCGTGATAGGACTGTGTTGGTATAAGGATTAAGCCCATCTAGTGTTCCCTGACTCATCGGCTCGAACTCAGCCTAGGACTCGATCAAGTAACTGGCGACCTTACAAGGTCTAGCAATGTGGGAGCTGACCCACCACAAGCTCGGCTCATACCCATACTTTAGGCCCCTGGGCCAGTCGTGGATTTTGATTTAAAGCCCTATAAAATGGGCCTGATTTCATCTAACGACATTGTATTATGAGGCCCACCATAGCCCAGCTCCAAGCCCGTTATGATTTCTATAGGTGGGTCTAGGCTCAATTTCAAGCTTGATTATAAAAGGGCTAGTCTCGGGCCGGCTTTAGGACCTTACAACCCGGCCATTGGTGATGATCCATCACATGGAAGATCCGAACCGTCCATCAAGCAGGCCTCGTTGTGTACACGCACTGTTCCAAATATCAGGCAGGTCAAGTAGTCGAATGGGAAAAGGCATATTGGTACAGAACCCAAATAACGGCGATGTCCATGTTACATCCACTCCGTCAATTTATTTCCCCAACTCATTTTCACACCGTCCAAAAAAAGAGAGGTAGTTTTAAAACCCAAGTGGGTCACACCACAGAAACATCAGGGATTGAAATCCCACCATTGAAACCTTTGTGGGGGCTATTGTGACGCATATTGGCGATCCAAAACTTCTGTGACCACCATTAGGAACGTCAAATGAATGGATTGTTGACATACAAACACCACGATGAGTTGATAGTAAAGGTCCCCACTCCAACGGTATGGACCACTTGAGTCTTGGATTATCATAATTTTTTAGTCATTTTACTTGATGGACGGTGTGGATTTCATCCAGCCCCATCTACTTGGTGCTTGGTCAACATAGTTGTGTCAAGGACCTTGGAGATAGAGTGAGAGAGAAGGGAACCTTTTGGTTGTTAAATACTCTATTATAGTATGACAATTGATACACTATCTCCAATAAATTGTGTAGGGATTTTTGCAGCAAAATTCCTCAAGAAACTGGATTTTACTAAATAGTGCCTCAAAAAATTGATATACCTTAGCAGTGCTTTAAAAGAAAAGAAATTATATCATTATCCTCTTTTGCTTTTTCTTTTAATCAAGGAAAAATTGAAAGTTATAGAACTCGTGTGAGATGTGTCTCACATCCAACCGTCTAATAAATGCACATCAGTATTATTATTAGATGAACTAAATATATAATAGATCCAATCATAAATGTGCCAATTCATAAAAAATAATATACACCATTTAAAATATCCCAATTCAAGTGTAGCTCATCTAATGACCTAATTAATCTAATATTTGATTTGTGTCATCGCTATGGCATGGTGCAGATATTTAACAATTTGGGTGTTATAATACACCGTGGGCCTCACAAATCTTGAGTTTCACTACTTTCTAAAGAAAACAATTAAATAAGAGTATCTTGATAATTCCATCCCCACGAAGCACCTCCATGTAATTTCTACTCATGGAAGCGTTATTTGGTAAAATATAAATTTGTCAGCAAGTTTTCAATAAAAACTTCCAATTTTACACGTGGCATGTATCAACCCAATAACTGTTGTCTAAAATAGATGTCTTAAATTTGCAATGTGCTGCTCGACCAGTCAAGTGGCTGGCTAGCTCGACCGGTTGAGGTCTGCTCGAATCGAAGTCCAGCGGCTTTATGTTTTGTTCTTCCATGCTGCTCGACCAGTCGAGGGACTAGCTCGACTGGTCGAGGGTCCGCTTGATCGGTTGAAGCCCTCCTTCGACTAGTCGAGGGTTACACAGATTCTACGCGGACCGCGTAAATTTGAGGCAGTTTCACATAGGTGCAGAAGAGGAGTTTCCTAAACTATAAATAGGGGTCCCTAGGGCTATTCTAATAGATTCTAATGCTTTCTAAGGGGGGTTCCTAAAAGGGTTTTAGGGTTTTTAAATGGTGTAGCAAGGGTGATATTCGAGGTTGTTCAAATCGGGTAAGTCCTCTCTCTTTGTAATTTTTATTTCATAGTGGATTTCTGTCACTTTGTGCCGTGGTTTTTTCCTGAAAGAGTTTTCCATGTTATATCTGTGTGTTCTCTTGTGATTGCTTGGTGCCATTGGATTGTTATCCTAGATCTAGATCTGTGTGATTCCGCAGCACAAATCCTCAACAAGTGGTATCAGAGCAATCGTTGGAGCACGGATCTGAATCTAAGGGATTAACATCAATGGGAAGCACTAGATATGATATTGAGAAGTACTTGGGAAAAAATAATTTTGAATTATGGAATATCAAAATGATGAGTTCCTTAATCAAGCAAGGCGAAGATGGTGCTCTTGAGGAGTGAAAGTCTGCTATGACTGATGATGAGTGGAATACTCTTAATAAGAAAGCCTTATCTTCAATCCGTTTATGTCTCACGGATGAGGTTCTCTATAATGTCATGAGGGAGAAAACTGTGGCTAAGGTATGAGCGAAGTAAGATGATGTCTATGTGAAAAAATCCTCTGAAAATTACTTACACTTGAAGCAACAGTGGTATAACTTCAAGATGGCAGATGGTGGAGATTTGGAGGCTTACATCAGTAACTTTAATAAATTGGTTTGCAAATTGCTAGATATGGAGAAAGTGATGAAAGATGAAGAACAAGCATGTATGTTGCTAAATTCTCTTCCGGCGTCGTATGAGTCATTCAAGGATACAATGTGCACCACGAATAAAACTCTGAGTGTCGACACCGTTATCTCAGCCCTTAAAGGGAAGGCTATGAGAAAGCTTAACGGCAATATGGGGATATCTTCTGATGCACTATTTACAAGGGGTAGGAATTCTGAACAAGGTACGGGTTGTTCAAGTTCTATATCCAAATCCAATGGTAAGGGCAAAGGAAAGGTAAAGTGCTGGAATTATGGGATGGAAGAACATATGAAGAAGGATTGTACAAATCTTAAATCTAAGAGAGAAGATTCTGAGGCTTCATACAGGGAGGTCAATGCTGCCACGTCAAATGGATCGAGTGGATGTGATGGTAATGTTTTGTCTGTGTCTACACTCAGATGGCTATATGATGATCGTAAGATCGAGTGGATGTTAGACACGGGGGTATCTTTTCACATGACTCCTCATCGGAGTTGGTTCACCAACTACAGGGAGTGCGATGGTGAACAGGTATTTATGGGCAATGACATTGCCTGTAATGTTGTGGTTGTTGCTACGGTGCGTATCAAGATGTTTTGTGGGGTGGAGCGTACCTTCACTGATGTCAAACACGTTTCTGATTTAAAGAAGAATTTGATTTCTCTTGGTGTACTTGAGGCAATGGGCTGCAAGTTCACAGGTATTGATGGTGCTCTTAAGGTATCTAAGGGGGCACGGGTAATCATGAAAGCGCAACGACTCGGTAACATGTACAGGTTGATCGGGAGCACTTCAAAAGGTAGAGCTGCAATGACTGTAGTGGATTTCACCTCTGCATGTGTGTGGCATGATGGGCATGACCACATAAGCGGGCATGGCATGAAGGCTAAGATGCGCGAATAGAGATACAGAGCAGGTGGAGCAGTCACCTGTGAGAAGAATTACACAACATAACAAAGGATATTGGCGAGGTACATGGACGACTCCAATATCGTAGGGGATTCGTCTTCTATTCAGACGGATCTAGGTGAGCCTGTGCTGAGAAGTGGAAGGTGACTATGGGCGATGTGATGGACTCGTTGTACTAGATCGACACATGGGAGCTGGTGAAGCTTCCAGTGGGCTAAGAAGCGGTTGGATGCAGATGGATCTTCAGGAGGATACAACATAGATACAGAGTGAGATTGGTAGCGAATGGTTATGCTCAGAGAGAAGGGATCGACTTCTCAGAGATATTCGCGCCGATGGTATAACAGGTGTCTGTTAGATCCATAATTGGCACTAGTTGGCCAATGCGATCTTGAGGTGGAAGAATAGATGTGGAGTCTGCACTTCTGTATGGAAAATTGGAAGAGCAGATTTACATGAAGCAACTAAAGCGGTTCAAAGTTAAAGGGGCTGAGAAAAAAACTTTATAGGATGTTGTGGTACGACCTGCCGCCGAGACAGCTGTATAAGGTTTGATTCCTTCACGGTGAGTCAGGTATTGTATGTTGATGACATGTAGATCGTCAATTATGTAATGTCTGAAATCAATGCACCGAAGACTCGATTAAGTGGGATATTCAGGATGAAGGATCGAGGGGCTGCAAAGATGGTTCTTGGCATTGAGACTGGAAGAAGAGTATGCTTTGGTTATCTTAGGCAGAATACCTTAGGTAGGTATTGATCAAGTATGTGATAGACTAGGCAAAGTCGGAGAGCGTTCTCTACGTGTCTCTCCTTAACTTTTCCTCAAGACATGTCCCAAAATAGATGAGGAAAAGTGGGATATATCTCATGAGCCTTATTCGAATGCGATTGACAGTGTATGCCATGGTTTGTATTAGACAGGTTATTTCACGGGTTATCAATGTTGTGAGTAAATACCCCGGCAGGCAATATTGGGTAGCGTTGAGATGGTAAGAAGATTATGTCTTTCCTTTTGAGAAAACAAGAGCAAAGGTAGTTAGGCACGTGAATTTTGATCCAGGAGACATGCTCACCTAGAACGTTCCTGCAGAAAAGTTCAAGTTCTGTGCAACTTCTTTGGGCTTGGCGATGGAGAAAAAAAGGATGAAGTGTACACGAGAAGCTATGATGTGATGCAGAGATAAGAGAAGAGGTCAAAAAGCTACACTGTTGAAGATTGAAGATATGGTGGAGATTGTTGTCTAAAACAGATGTCTTGAATCTGCAATGCGTTGCTCGACCAGTCGAGTGGCTGGCTCGACCAGTCAAGGGTCCACTCAACCGATCGAGGCCCGCTCGACTCGAAATCTAACGGCATTGTGTTTTGTTCTTCTGTGCTGCTCGACTAATTGAGGGACTGGCTCGACCGGTCAAGCCCTCCTTCGACTAATCAAGAGTTATGCAGATTCTGCGCGGGCTGCGTAAATTTGATGCAGTTTCGCAGAGGTGCGGAAGAGGAGTTTCCTAAACTATAAATAGGAATCCCTAGGACTATTTTGATGGATTCTAAGGCTTTTTAAAGGGGTTCCAAGGGTTTCTAAAAGAGTTTTAGGGTTTCTAAAGGGTGTAGCAAGGGTGAGATTCGAGGTTGTTTGAATCGGGTGAGTCCTCTCTCTTTGTAATTTCTATTTTATACGGGATTTCTATCGCTTTGTGTCGTGATTTTTTCCCGAAAGGGTTTTCCACGTTAAATATGTGTTCTCTTGTGATTGCTTTGTGCCATTGAATTGCTATCCTAGATCTAGATCCGTGCGATTCCGCAGCACAAATCCCCAACAATAACAACCGACTAAAATTTCAAAATTGCTCTACTTAGCTATATTTTCCAAAAAAAAAACAAAACGATCCATGAACAACTCTTTCATCACACACATGAACATTATTCGTTGAAAAGTCATTTTCATTGGACAAGCAATTTTCATATATATATATATATATATATATATATATATATATATATATATATATATATATATATATATATAATGTTGTATTCATATTGTTAGAAAATCTAATTGAAAGTAGCTTAATGAAACTTACCTTATTTTTAAAATAAAATCAATCAAACAACTCTATTATCATATACATGAACATTATTTGTTGAAAAGGCATTATCATTGGAAGGGCAATTTCATCATTTATAAGAAATTACCCCCCGCTTGATATACCTACCGTTAGAAGAATCCAACAGAAGGTAGCTTAATGAAACTTACTTATTTTAATAAGGTAGTTTAATAAGAACATTTCACAAAAGGTACTAAAGTGTAAATTCCACAAAAATTAGGTAGTATGTTATAAAGATTTCCTTATTTTAACCATTCACATTAGATTACATGATGCATGGGTTTCTGATTTTGGCAAGCCATCGTTTCAGTGATCCAGACCATTGATCTGTCAGACAATATTGCAGATAGAAAATGCCACTGAACTTTTTTCAGATGGATGTTGATTATTGTTATATTTCTCTTTTTAACCGTCTATTTTTGGGCTAGAAATCAAACGGTTGAGAGTTTTCTTATCAATCCACTGAGTGGCTCAACTGATCAACGGTCTAGATTAGGCAACCACTGTTCCAATAGCCAGTGTATATTGTGCAAAGATCTGTACATTACATGCTTCTAGCACAAGATACATGCATGCAAGACTACTAAGAAAATTAAAAAGAAATAATAATTTTACTAGAAAAATACATAAAAGAGTTATCCAGCTTGGCCCATTTACAGCCATAGGTTGTTTGATTTTGACTTCTGATAGGTATGTGTTGGGCTCAGGTCTATGTTGAATAATGTGGGCCGGGCTTAAATAATCTTGTCGGGCTCTAACCGGCTGTTGACACACCTGAGTGAGATCCGAGTCGTTGGATGTATATCTAACCGCACATGAAATAGGAAGTTTGATTCGTTCATGATGTTAGATGAAAGGAGCAATCTGTATGAGATTTGAGGCCAGTTGTAGGTGGAGCCCACTCCTGAGATGTTCTGGCCTGAAAGTCAAGCTAGTTAACTCATATACCTGGTCTGATTGTCCTTCCGCACTTGTCTAAGTATGTTTCGTGTGGAGTTTCACCTTACACGTGGAGGGGAGTGTATGCTCTGACAGTTTGTGGTTTTAAAAATGTGGGTGCTTGACATGGTATCAGGGTGTCCTATATTTTAATCCCAATAGTAACAAATATGCATTAACATTATATTTCCGGCCAGAATATACATTGATATACTATCTTCTAATTGCATAAGCTTTTAGTGAAAGTAATGATTTTACATTATATCAGAGCAGAATGACTATATACTAACCACGTAGGCCACACGTCTATATTAAATATGGACATTTTTTTCATTTCTTCATACCATTGATTTTCCACACACGTGTGTACTACTGGATGAGTTGACTAGTATAAATTTTGACTCACATCAGCAAAATATATGTATAATAGTCTGCTTTTTTATTCTTGTTTTGTCATCCTTCTCTTATAATAAAAAATTTCTTACTAGTTCCCTTGAGGATTCGTTAGAATATGATCCAACAGGAATTCATAGTATATATATATTTTTTATAAAAAGGTTCTCGTTAAAAGTGCACCCCATAAGAATACTATAAGGTGGGCTTTATTAATTAATTGTCTAGATTTATCTAAAGGTTAGATAATGTAATCGGGTGCACCAATGAGCCCCACTAAGTTGTGATACATCCAGAATTCGTGTAAGGAATGGTGTGTTATTATTGTGATATATACACAGTATTTTGACAGAATTAGGATAACCAATTCGTGTGCAGCCTTTCAGGAGAGGAGTTTTGATAGGTTTCAAACTCCTCTGCCCTCATTAGTATAAAACGGAGTCGGGTCTCCAATCCTACACCATTGACAGAAGTTACAATCCCATCTTGTCTTCTCTAAAGGGTGTTAAGGAAAGGAAGATCCGGGTACTCTGATTCTACAATAATGGTAAGCTATCTCCCTCTTTTGATCTCCATATCCAATGCACAGTTTGGATTATGGGTGGCAACGTGTGGGCCCAGTTGGCAGGTGTGTCAATTTGGGGTCATAAAAATGGGTGGTGGGGTCTGGCTTGGGTGATCATAAACATGAGGCCCACTTAGGGCCGGTTTGGACATTACTCAAAATGCGATTTCTGAAAAAGACAAATCCTCAACAAAGGACAGAAAGAAGACATTTGAAATCTATAGATATGACAAATCTCTCTATCCAAACAGTCCATTAAAAAACATCTAAAAGTCGATTTAAAGATCCAAAGTATATAAAATTCAAAAAAATAATGATTTTTTAAGAAAATGATTGCTGTAAAAAAAAAAAAAAAGTTCCTTTTAGGTCCATTCTAATGATTTATCAGGCGACTAGAAAGAAATGTGCGATGCATGGTGCACTGTATGGAATTTGTGCAAGATCCAAGTCGTTCAATAGGTGGGGCCCACAATCTTCACGTCAAAGAGTGACACTGAGGCATTCATTAATTTCAGATGAAGGGAACATTTTGTATAAAGATTTCAGGCCAATTATGTGTGGGGTCCACTCCTAAGATGATATTAGCTGGAAAGTCAAGCAAATCAACTCATTTAGTGGTCGCTAATCTTATAAATGTATCATATTGATTTGAACATATGTTATTGAGTGGTCCACCTAAATTTTGAAATTTTGTATTTTATTCATCCCAAGGATAGGCAACTACAATTAGAGGTGTACATGAACCGGGCTAGCTCGGTTAGCTCGCTTGACTCGACTCGACTCGAAAAAGTTCGATTTGAGTCGGTTTGAAGCTGAGTTCGACCCGAGTCGAACTGATTTTTTAAGCTCGAAAATGAGTTCGAGCTGGCCCCAGCTCAACTCGGCTCGGATTGAACCTTGCTCAAATTGAACTCGGATCGAACCAATTTGGTGACTCGGTTACTTTGATATTGATGTTGCTCACCAAGTGTTCGATGAAACGACTTAAAGAAGTGTGGCTGGTGGCAAGGAAGCTATGTCTATGAAACCAACATCTTTTTTTTTTTCTTGATTTTTATGTTGCTTAGAAGGTGTTTGATAAAATACCTGTGAAAACCAGTATTGCTGTCTCAAATACAATGAGATTTCGAAGGTGGTGATTGTGAAAATGCTGCAATGGCAAACTTAGCTCGATCTTGGCTCGAACTCGGCTCGTACTAGCCCGAGCTGCCGACTGAACCGAGCCGAGCTGGCCAGTCAGGCTTGAGGACTGAACCGAGCCAAGTTCGAGCTGAGGTCAGCTAGTGGCTGAGCCAAGCTGAGGCCAGCTTGACTCGGTTCGACTCAATGTACACCCCCTAGCTACAACAATCAACCCATTGCGCATGAAGCAGACCCACGGCCTTCATCATTCGGCCATGGGCCCCACTCTACAAACTCTTTGGCTGATATGCTTCCCACAATGGCTAGCAATGCAAGAGCTGCCCCATCAGTAGGCCCGGCTCGGACCTAAACTTTAGGTCTGTGGACCGGTCATGGCTCTCGATTTATGGCCCTGATTAATAAACAGGTGGGCCTGATTTCATCTGACAACATTTTTTTCTGAGGCGTACCAAGAGTCCAGATCCAAGCTCGTATGATTGCTATAGATGGGCTTAGGCCCAAATTTCAATCTTGATTATTTAAGGGCCAGGCTATGGCCTGGCTTTCGGCCGAGTCCGGCCCATGTGTGCCGATCTATCACATATGGAAGATTTGAGTTGTCCATAAGGTGGTCATTGTGTAATGGACGGATGGGAGAGCCTATCATAGAAATGGACGGATGTAGTCCTTCGGACATGGCATCTAGACCGTGCTATTTGATGGATGGCTTGGATCTCAGGAAAGTGTGGCATTGATTTGGACAGCCTGTCTAGCTGCTCATTGAATTATCCTAGATTAGGAGCAGTTATTTTATGCCCGAGCAATCAGGATCATCGAAACAGTTAATTGTTAGATCTGTGACTGATAATAATGGGGCCAATCTCGTGCAGATAGGCCCACTAGACCGGTTCGAAATCTGGCCAGAATTATCCAAGCCCAGCCCATTGATTATAGCCCTACGGTTGTGGGTACTTCCTCCAGAGTGGGCTAGGTAGGCCAATCTGGTTTCGGGTGCTGACCTGATAACGGCCACCTCAGGCCTGTAATGGATGCCCGCAATCATATATGGGCCTGGACTTCACAAAAGCCGGACCCAGAACCATGGTCCCACGATTAGAGCCCAAGAGACGAGAATAGTCCATTGATGATGTTGATTGATGGGCCTTGGCAAGTGGGCTTTAAACAAGAGGCCCAATTAGGGGTGCACACGGGTCGGTTTGGTCCGGGGTAAAACCGGAACCGAACCGTTCCTAACGGTTCTAGGATTTTCGGAACTGGAACTGAACCGTTAGCACACTAGAACCGAACCAGAACCGGACCGTGAAAACCGGTTCGGTTCCGGATCGGTTCCACGGTTCTGGATTTTTCAAATATGGACAAGCAGATATCTCCATTTTTTCTCGCTTTCTGTTGAAAAGGGAAACGTCCCTTGGGACGTTTTTGAGCACCTTACATGATAGACGGTTCAGATCGCGAAAAGGGATGATGGGTGGAGCCCACTGTCAAAACCCAATCCATGCACGTACCTCCTTGGATGTTTTTTTTGCATGGTTTCGATATTTTGAAAAAAAATAAGTGGGCCCCACTTCTGATGGCATTCTCGGAGATCTACTCCGTTCATCCTCTTCGTAATAACGACTAACGTGTAAGAAGAGGTGGGAACCACGGTTCCACGGTTCGGGTCGGTTCTACCTGCCCCTAAACCGGAACCGAACCGTATCCAACGGTTCTTGTAATTTTGGAACTGGAACCGGAACCGGTGTTGTCCAGAACCGGACCAAACCGAACCGATCCAACGGTTCCGGTCCGGTTCCACGGTTCTACCGGTTAAATGTGCACCCCTAGGCCCAATTGCTAAATGGGCAATGCTCAGGCCTGACATTTGGTTCTGATTGACTGACAAGTAGCGCTAGGCATCCAGTCGGGTTGGACCAGATTAGGGCTGACCTGATTCGATCCGATTTTAAAATAGGCCTGACCTGAGCTTGACCCGACTCAATACGTGCAACATACCTAACTCAATTCAAGTCCAGGTCTAGCCTGTACTAATTTGAATTGAGTTCGACCTTGTCACAAGTACCAGGTTAGGTAAGGTGCGACAGGTATCCATGGGCTGAAAATAACACTCAAAACTTAGATTCATTTGCTAGAATTGTAGCCTCACCATCAGCTACCCGGCATCTCATATCTAAAATGTCATATTTATTTTATTTATTATTTATTATTATTATTTTTTTTTTAACATATACGTGTGAGTTGAGACAATAACGAATTGGATTTCGGGTCGAACCAAGTCAAGTTACTGAATGACTCGAACGCAGCTCGATTTAAGTTCAGTTTAAACAAAGTCAACGCACCCACTCCGTATCGAGTCAGATGTGAAGAGCCAGGTTTACCGAGTCGAGTCGTCCGTGCCCAGCTCTACTGTGAGAGGTTAGATAATCCAGACCATCCAAATTTGTGTGGTCCATTGTATATGGAGCCTCTAGAAACTCGGACCAATTAGATGGTCCCTAGTCCTCACAGCCCAACTAGTGGACATCAAATGGACGGAGTATATTATATATCTAATCTGTTATCGATAATTTGGACTGTTCATTTTGCATTACTTGCATGCCACGTATGTAATTTCTAGGTGATGCCTGCGTATCATCCATCACACTCTGCTGGAGTATCAAAGATTCTCTCAGCCCAAGCTCACACGCGAGTACAAGGCATCCCATCAACACGCCATTACCGAGAAATTTACGACTGTGGACCCCACCTTTTATCCGTTGGATATTCTTGAAACAATACAAACTTACCATACGCACTTGGACCTACTCGTACGGAGTCAGAATTTTGGGACGAAAATAC
Source organism: Magnolia changhungtana (assembly GCA_030180095.1). Taxonomy (NCBI): domain Eukaryota; kingdom Viridiplantae; phylum Streptophyta; class Magnoliopsida; order Magnoliales; family Magnoliaceae; genus Magnolia; species Magnolia changhungtana. The sequence continues at coordinate 3,655,380 of JASAUF010000481.1, forward strand.
CCCTCCTTTTGATGGAAACAGATTCGATACTCCCCTGCCACCGGCTAATAGCAGACGGTCGGTGGTTTGTGGACCCCACCATGATGTATACTTTTCATCCATGCCATCCATATATTTTTCCAGATCATTTTATGGTATGAGACCAAAAATTAGGTATATCTAAATCTCAAGTGTACCACATTACAGGAAACAGTGTTTAGTGAGCGTCAACCATTAGAAACTCAGGTGGAGCCCACTGTGATGTTTGTGAGAAATCCTCCCCGTCTAAGTTCATTCATAGGGTCGCAAAGACCTGGATGAAGAGGAAAAACAAATTTCATAATGATCCAAAACTTCTGCAAAACCTAAAAGGGTTTCAATGGTAGACGTTCAATTCCCCACTGCCTTTTACAGTGTGGTCCACTTGATATCTAGATCTCTCTTATTTTTCACCTTAAGCCTTAATTCGAGATCACCAAATAGATGGACGGTTTGGATATAACACATACCTCATAATGGGACCCACAAAAATCGGTGGGGATTACAACGGGGAAAAAGAAAGAAAGAAAAAAAAAAGATGTCAGTGAGTTGGGGTCGACCGGGTTGGGACCCGGTCGACCGGGTCAAAGCTGGGTCTATCGCTACGGATTATAACCGTAGCCAAAACTGTAGTGCTATGCACTTATTTCTCTTTTTTATTTTTTTTATTTTAATTTTTATTTTTACATGGAGAACGTTTTCTCCCTTACATTTTTCCTTAATACATAATTATGTAAATATGTATATATAAGTATATAAAAATATTTTTCTATCTTTTAATTCATTTCTTTGTCTATTTATTTAACAAGCATATCTCTTAAACTGAAATGATTTACTTAACTTACCACATATGATTTTGAGGTAGGAGAAGCTAATTACCAAAAAATTTTATATACTTATATATACATATTTACATAATTATATAATATAGCAAAATGTAAGGCCCTGTTTGGCCTGGCGAATTGGAAGGGATTGGAAGTTAAATCCTAGGATTGGCCCAGAGTGCCAAACAGACAGGGTGACCTGATCCTCCCATGGATCTTAAGACAATCCACTGACAACACTATCATTACCTTTAAATCTCATCCAATCCACCCTAATCCGTTCAAATTTGCTTGGGACGTGTTTGGTTTGAGGGATTGAAAGGGATGGGAAGGTTTAATCCCGGGATTGGCCGGGCGTGCCAAACAGACTCTACATAGCAATCCCGGGATATAACAATCCCATGAATCTTAAGACAATCCACTGACAACACCATCATTACCTTGAAATCCATGCCATCCACCCTAATACCATTCACTCCCTTCCAATCCACCCGGCCAAATGGGCCCCAAGGGGGAAAATGTTCTCCATGTAAAAAATAAAAAGAGAAAAAAGAAAAAAGTGCATAGCACTACAATTATGGCTACGGTTATATGAGCGGGGCAAACATGAAAATGAGCAGGGTAAGCATGAAAAAGAGTGGGGCAAACTGAAGTATGAGCGGAGCAAACTAGAAAAACAGTGGGGCAACTAGAAAAGCAGTGGGGGAAACATGAAAAACAACGGGAGAAACATGAAAAACAGCGCGAGAAACATGAAAACAGCGGGGCAAACTAGAAAAGTAGCGGGAGAAACATGAAAAACAGTGAGGGAAACTAGAAAAATAGCGGGGGAACATGAAAAATAGTGGGGGAAAACATGAAAATGAGCGGGGCAAACTAGAAAAACAGCGAGAGAAACATGAAACACAATGCGGGAAACATGAAAAACAGCGGGGCAAACTAGAAAAACAACGGGGGAAACATAAAAAAATAGCGAAAGAATCATGAAAGATAGTGGGAGAAACATGAAAAGCAGCGGAGGAAACATGAAAAACAACTATGAAATCTTAAAAAATTCATTGTTGCTTAGCTTAAGATACAACTAATCACATGTGCCAATATGTTACATATAGGATATTTGAACTATGAAGAAATGTGACCCACCATGTAAAATCAGCCCTACTCATTTATCAAGTGGGCCAAATGAGTACATGGAAGCACACCATCAGCATCTCTGATTTAAACTCTCTGTTTTTTTCATGCACAATGGCCTGATTTTTTCACCAAATGATTCTTCAAAGTGAGTCCCTCCTTTAGCATGACACTCATGTCCCAGACAAATGATAGGTTTACAGGTTAGATGGACTGTATTGGCTATCCCACAACTGGTTGTAGGAGATCATTACTCTCAAAGAAAATATGTTCAAAGTTCCAAATTCATTAGCAAAATCAGATAGTTTGCCCCGCTCATATTTCAGTTTGCCCCGCTGTTTTTCTTGTTTGTCCCGCTGTTTTTTTTGTTTGCTCCGCTCATATTTCAGTTTGCCCCGCTGTTTTTCTAGTTTGTCCCGCTCATATTTTAATTTGCCCCGCTGTTTTTCTTGTTTACCCCGCTCATATTTCAGTTTGCCCCGCTGTTTTTCTAATTTGCCCTGCTCATATTTCAGTTTGCCCTGCTAATTTTCTAGTTTACCCCTCTCATTTTCATGTTTGCCCCGCTCGGGTGGTAGACTATTAGGAGTTTCAACACCCGCTCAAGCGTTCGAGTATCCATAGGTGGTGAAATTCCGACCACGAGCTAATTAAAATTGGCCACGAAGTGAATGAAATGAATTTTCGACCATCGACCTGATGGAATCTTGGAAAATAAGTAGGTTAGTTAGCTAAAGTAGCATCTCCTACCCCCAAATCCTATATGGTACGTCAAGTAACTCATTCTGGTTTAAGAGATATGTTTATTAAATGAATAAAAAGAGAGAAAAATATTTTTATATGCTTATATATACATATTTATATAAATATGTATTAGAGAAAAATGTAAGAGAGAAAAAGTTCTCATTTAAAAAAAAAAAAGGTACAATGGTGGAGCATGTGGGCGGGCCCTAAGATGATTAGTTGGGGTCGCACAGTGCTACTTGTGTACACAAGTGAAGGTGAAGCTTTGTCCCACATCGGAAGTGTCGTCTCGAAGTTGTGGGGTTTGGACCTAGTCGACCCCAACTCGCTATCCAACCTTTGTAATGGGCGGGCTATGGGTAAGGCTATAGCTACGGCTATAGCTACGGTTATAGCTATGGTTATATTCCGTAGCCAAAGGTAGCCCTAACTTCCACAAACCAAAAAGCGGAAAAAGCAGGGGCATTTTCGACTGAGTAACAGAGCCATACAACTGGAAATTACTCTCAAAAGGAGGGGTATTTTCGTTCTGAAATTCCAACTTCGTACGAGGAGGTCCAAGTGGGTACAAGTTTGTATTTTCGTTATTACATTAGTTTATTATATTTCAATATATGACTTATTTTTTGTATCTATGATTTTTTTTTTTTAATTATATACGTGATTATTCATCATAAAGAACTTCATTTTTTTCTTTAAAAAAATAAGCTAAAATATAGGATTACTCCTTTAAAAAGTCATGTAGCATAGCACCCAATCTATTTGAGAGAGAGAAATCTGGCATTCTTGTTAGCTTGAGTCCTTGGAAATGACGTGGACAAATAAGACCCGACATCACTAGTGAACCTTCTACACAAACAATCCACACTCAATTATAAGCTTTTAAAAACAGCCCATCCAACAACCTCTAGCTTTACCCAAATAAACACCAACACCAATCCATTCTTATTTCAAAAACACCTACTATTCCTTTCCCCATAAATAGCCCATAAGACTACCATCAAGCCAACCACCACACCATCCTTATTTTCCAATCCCTCCTCTAAGCCAGGCCAAGAGAAGATCTTCAATTATCCCCAGCATTACCCACGACACTTTGGAAAGAACAAGAAACCCCTCCCACTTTGAGGCAAAGGGCAATAAATGAAAAGGATGGATTGATTCTGCATTTTTCATGCACATCATGCAAATGGATTGGATTGAACTAGTATTTGAGCTGGGGGTTGCGGTACAATTTTTTTTCCTTCTTATGTGGATTCTTTTCATGTGCCACATTTGCCATATGCATGCATCATGCATCAATTTGTGCACTATGCACTATCAAGCACCTATAAGTCATGCCACCGTACATTTTCAAACGCCATATATGCGCCACATGTTCATCGGGCCACATTTGCTAAAATTTTGATGCGTACATGCACTAAATATGAGAGAACCCTTCTCTTTTGAAAACTTGACAAATAGCATGAAAATAACTAGTCTAGGACAGCTTGACCTAAACAAGTTGTTTAGGATTAAACTTTTGCTACCACCTAAATAGTCTTGAGAAAAGAATGACATTGATGGTTGTAAAAAATCCTTCTAATTTTGTTTCCCCCACTGTTTTTTATGTTTTCCCCGCTATTTTTCTAGTTTGCCTTATTGTTTTTATGTTTCCCATTGTTTTTTTAAATTGTCCATTTGTTTTCATGTTTTGTTTTTCATGTTTGCCCAGCTGTTTTTTATGTTTGCCCCGCTGATTTTTTAATTTTGCCCCATTGATTTTCTAGTTTTGATTTTCTAATTTGCCCCGCTGATTTCCTAATTTGCCTCACTGATTTTCTAGTTTGCCCCGCTGATTTTCTAGTTTACCCCATTGATTTTCTAGTTTCTCCCGCTGATTTCCTAGTTTGCCCCGCTGATTTTCTAATTTTCCCCGCTTAATTTCATGTATGGCTGAAAGTTGGGCGGGTTCAACCCGACCGACCCGACATTGGGTTGGGCTCGAGCAGGATATATTGGGTCTGATCTCAAGCTTGGGCTATACAAACACTAACCCGATAAAACTTAGGTTGGGCTTGGGTTGAGGTCTCAGGTTGCCCGACCTAACCCGAACCCGATCAATATATTAGTTAATTATAAATTATAATTAAGTGTGGATTGTTCGTATAGAAGGTACACTAGTGATGTTGGGTCTCATTTGTCTACGTCATTTCCAAGGACTCACGCTAACAAGCTATGCCGGATTTCTCTCTCCCAAATAGATTGCGTGCTATGCTACATGACTTTTTAAAAGAGTAGTCCTATATTTTAACTTGGTTTTTAAAAGAAAAAATAAACTAATGTAATAACAAAAATATTAGCACGTATATTGAAATATACAAAAAATAAGTCCTATATTGAAATATAATAATAAGTCCTATATAATTAATAAAATCATAGATACAAAAAATAAGTCCTATATTGAAATATAATAAACTAATGTAATAACGAAAATATTAGCACGTATACACCCGACCAACCCAATCAACCCGTCGAGCCCTCTTGGGTTGGGCTTGGGTTGAGAATTCCCAACCCAAGATTGGGTTGGGTTGGGTCAAGGTTTAGGTATAGGAACCTTGGGTTGGGTTAGGGTTGAGCACCAACCCGAACCAACCCACCCGACTTTCAACCCGAACCAACTCGACCGCGAAGTGATTGAAATTGACCACGAACTGAATGAAATAGATTTTTGACCATCGACCTGATGGAATCTTGGAAAATAACTAAGTTGGTTGGCTAACTTAACTTCTCCTACCTCAAAATCATATGTGGTACGTTAAGTAAATCATTCTAGTTTAGGAGATATGCTTGTTAAATAAATAGACAAAGAAATGAATTAAAAGATAGAAAAATATTTTTATATACTTATATATACATATTTACATAATTATGTATTATAGAAAAATGTAAGGGAGAAAATGTTCTCCATGTAAAAAATAAAAATAAATAAAAAAAAAAAAGAAAAACCGTCCTATAGCTACGGATTTGCGGCCTCTATGGCTACGGATTATAACCGTAGCCATAGGTATCGCTAATCCGTAGCTATAGGTACCTTGGTCCAGGGACCTAAAAAAGTGGGTCAGCTAGTTGGGGTCGACCGGGTTGGGACCCGGTCGACCGGGTCAGTTGTCTTGCCCACTTTTTTTATATATTTGTCTCATTTTTATCTTACCCAGTCGACCGGTTTATTACCCGGTCGACCCCAACTTACTTTACAATTACCCGGTCGATCGGGTTATGACTCGGTCGACCCCATTTAGATAAATTTCATATAAATGGGGTCGACCGGGTAACAACCCGGTTGACCGGGTAACTGTCCAGCGAGTTCGGGTCGACCGGGTCAGACCCGGTCGACCCCGAATGATTTTTATGGTGATGACATTTAAACTTCACTGCTTTCTATCATGTGGCCCATTGAGTTTTGGATCTACATCATTTTTGGGTACATGAGAGTAAAGTGAAGGGGATTGACCGTGAAATGCATTGAATTGAAGGGAATTGTCCGTGAAATGAGTGGAATTTACCGTGACATGAAGGGGATTGTCCATGAAATGCATGGAATTGACCGTCCATTGAAAGGAATTGTCCTGAAATCCATAGAATTGACCGTGACATGAGGGGGATTGTCCGTGAAATGCATGGAATTGACCGTGAAGTGAAGGGGAGTCGCCGGAAATGACCGTGAAATGCATGGAATTGACCGTGAAGTGAAGGGGATGACCGTGAGATGCATGGAATTCACCGTGAAGTGAAGGGGATTGAGCGGGGCAAACTAGAAAAACAGTGGGTCAAATTGAAATATGAGCGGGGCAAACTAGAAAAACAGTGGGGCAAACTGAAATATGAGCGAGGCAAACTAGTAATTGCCTGTTTGAGGTTGCTACGGCAGAATGCATTTCTTTGTCAAGATAAAACAAGAGATTTTAAAAAAAAAAAAAAAAAAAATTTGGTTTGGTGAAACATGGGCTTATTTTTAACTTGCAAAAACATAGAGAAAACTTTTTATTTTGAAGCGAATTTGGAGCCATTATTTTCATCAATAGAAAAAGGGCCAAGTGGTGAAGGATTCCAAGTAGAGGTGGGCCACCATCTGCCTAGCAAGGAGCCACCTTACATACAAATGGGTGTGCAAGAGATGTTAATGGACGAGAGAGTGCGACAAGGTGGGCCATTCCTTAGTCTCCCACAGATGGAGGGTTTAAATAAATGATACAGCAACAATCCACATTCCTTGGAAAATGGGCCTAAGATTGGTTAATTAGGATCTTCCGTTGTGGGAAAAATTTGGTTCATGGTGCGACCCATTAGATGATTGACCTAAATCACCAAACCATGCGTCACAATTAAATAAACTCAAGACCCCAGAGTACTATTCATATTATCTTATCAACGATCATATCATTCCTCTTCTAGTTTTACAGTAAGTCTTTGATTTTCATGTTTATTTGAATAGATAGGAAACCATTATGAACTCACAATCACACGACTGATGGAGAAGTTGAAAGCGATGAAGTAAAGCATGAAAATGAGTGGGGCAAACTGGAAAATTAGCAGGGTAAACTAGGAAATCAGCGGGGCAAATTAGAAAGTCAGCGAGGCAAACTAGAAAATTAGTGGGGAAAACTGAAAAATCAACAGGGAAACTAGAAAATCAGCGGGGAAAATTGGAAAATCAGCGGGGCAAACTAGAAAATCAACGAGGCAAACTAGAAAATCAGAGGGGCAAACTGAAAAATCAGCGGGGATAACTAGAAAATCAGCTGGGCAAACTAGGATATCAGCAGGGCAAACATGAAAATGAGCGGGGCAAACTTAACAAATAATTTCGTGGCTTAAGCCGAAAAATCTAAACATATTCAATGTTCAAATGGACCACACCACATAAAATTTTGAATTGTACTTATAATGTTGATCATTTCTTAGGGGCCACAGAAGTTTTGGATCAAGCTTATAATTGTGTTTTCTATTAATTCATATCTGTATGATCTTATGAATAGGTTTGATAACAAACAAACATCACTGTTGGGCCAACTATGGTTTCATTAGTAAAAATCATTATGCCCACTGTTTGTCGTGGTATGATCCACTTGATCTTTTGATATTCTTCAATTTGAGGGCTAAACCCCTTAAAATAAATGGAAAAATGGATGGATGGCGTGGATATACTACATACATTCAATGTGGGCCCAATTGAGTTTACTTAGTACAATGGGAGCATACTGACTAACTCAGTACGCAATCCGATTACGCTTGCTACGCCCCACAATGTTGTTTTATTTATAATACATCATGTTCATCGGATTATGTAATACCCCTCCGTTTTCATCGCAATATGTATACACCAAAACCCCATATGTGGAAGGGAATCTAAACATTGAGGGAAAGAACCTAGACATTCAGCGGGACAAACATGAAATTGAACAGGACAAACATGAAATTCAGCGGGGAAAACATGAAATTTAGTGGGGAAAACATGAAATTGATCGAGGTAAACTTGATATTTAGCGGGGGAAATATGAGATTCAGCAGGGCAAATCATTAAATTCAGCGGGACAAACTGAAATATCAGCGAGGGAAACTAGAAGATCAGCGGGGCAAACTAAGAAATCAAAGGGGCAAACTAGGAAATCAGCGGGGCAAACTGGAAAATCAGCGGGGCAAACTGAAAAATTAGCGGGAAAAACTGAAAAATCAGCGGGGCAAACTGGAAAATCAACAGGGCAAACTAGAAAATAAAATGGACAAATTGAAAAATCAGCGGGGAAAACTAGAAAATCAGCGGGGCAAACTGAAAAATCAGCGGGGCAAACTAGAATATCAGCGGGGCAAACATAAAAATGAGTGGGACAAACATGAAAATCATTCTGCTTACTGTTTCTCATAGTATGATCCACTTGATCTTTTGATATGCTTCAATTTGGGGCTCAACCCCTTAAAATAGATGGAAAAACGGATGACTTAGATATCAAACTTATTTGCCACATAGGCTCTTGTGGGGGTGTGTTGATGGGTGGCCAAAGTACTCGTGGACCTAGGAATTAATAATACAATTGCCTCTACGTACTCGATAGTTACTATGGTGTGGTGGTTAGGATTTGATCCAGCATGTAGTGTTACCTGGTTTCTACTCCCAACAACCCCTATAACAACAATACCGATAATTTTTATTAGTATATACTGTAAAACACTTATGCATTCTCGTTTGCATGAAGGGGGAGGAGATGGTAGTGATTTAAAAGGTATATTATTCCACCAATCAAGAGTCTTGATTTTCTTAAAGGGGCGGAAGGAAATGGTAATGTACTGGAGGGCACCATTGAGCTTTGGATATACATCATTTATGGTGATGACATTCAATCTCCACTGTTTTCTATCATGTGACCCATTGAGCTTTGGATCTACATCATTTTTGGGTACATGAGAGTGAAGTGAAGGGGATTGACCGTGAAATGCATTGAATTGAAGGGAATTGTCCGTGAAATGAGTAGAATTTACCATGACGTGAAGGGGATTGTCCATGAAATGCATGGAATTGACCGTCCATTGAAGGGAATTGTCCTCCAATGCATAGAATTGACCGTGACATGAGGGGGATTGTCCGTGAAATGCATGGAATTGATCGTGAAGTGAAGGAGAGTCGCCGGAAATGACCGTGAAATGCATGGAAATGACCGTGAAGTGAAGGGGAGTCGCCGGAAATGACCGTGAAATGAGCGAAGTGAGTGGCTGAGAAAAGTTCAAAAGCAGGACGAATAGAGGGAAACACATTAAGAAAGAATGAAGTATTTAAAAAATTACAAGGTAATGATTTGAATGCCATATTAATGAGAAACGCGTGCAAAATATGTGTAAAGAAGCACACAAGTACAAAAGTCTTAAGGAAATGCTAGGATCTCTAACCTTGGGAGATATTGTGAAATGGTACATCCACAGTGGAGCCCAACAGACCAATGTTCTAGATAAAAGAACTATCAGCATGATCCTCTAGGCAGATTGAATTCCTAAACTAAAAAGAGAGACACATCCACACTCTCAAACACATGGGAGAATACAGCTATAGCTTAATGACTGAACAAGATATTGTTAGAGCAATGGATGAGTAATGAATTGCACAAGTAATTAAATGATCACATTGTTAATAGAAGAGTATAATTTAAAATTGTTTTTCCTCAAGCTAATACCTACATGTCATCGCTAGTTAAAAACATGAAGGAATCATTTGAAGAACACTAAGGAAATCCATCTCTTCAAGCTAACAAGAATCAAATTATGAGAACCAGAATATCTCATTTATACCAAAACCCTACCAGTATTTCAAAATCTAACAATAGGGAAAGAGCATATTCAGTTAGAATGGTGCAGGTCTGAACAAGCCAGGGGATTACACTTACAATTATCTTGATCTTGTAAGCTTCTAAGAAGGGATGTCTGCTATCCAGTAGAGGACATCAAATACCTTCTTCTGAAGGCTGCAAAAGAAATGCCAAGATCATAACCAAAATTTATACACCATTTTCTAAAATTCAACCTCTAATGAATGATCATAACCAAAATTTATACACCATTTTCTGAAGACTCCTAAAACCTAGTTTCTCACATATTTGCAAGAAAAAAAAAAACTGATTTGTAGATAAAAGAAGGTCGTAAAAGAAACAGGAGAACTAACCTGCATATCCCATCTTTTATCGAAATTCTTTTCAAGGCAACATAGGTCATACTGCTTTATATATGATTCAAAACCATCCAAGATTTTCAAACTTAGTTTCTAGTATCCAAACATATACAAAGGAAAAGAATAAAAAATAAGAAAAAATATACAAAATACACAATTCAAAAATGCATTCCATTAACCTGCAAGCAATAAAATTGAAATTAAAAATTACAATGGACATACATTTTGCATAACCAATCCATAGAAATAAAGAGGTAATCTGAAATTTGAACATTCTCGAGACATACCTCTGAAATTTAAAATTGCAACCAAGGCCACAAGCTCGGCAATCTCGTTCAATATAGTCAAACATGTTTCAAGGTTGGACTAAGACCCATTAACTAAAAAAAGCAAAAATAAGACTTAATCATGATTTCGGCCAATTTCATCATCTGGGGGAGGATCTGAAGTGGAGGAGGTGGGCCACAGAAGTTTTGGATCAAGTTTATAATTGTATTTTTTTTGGGTTAATCCATGTTTGTATGATCTTATAAATAGGTTTAACAACAAACAAACATCACTATTAGGCTGACTATGGTTTCAACGGTGGAAATCATTATGCCCACTGTTTCTCGTGGTATGATCCATTTGATCTTTTGATATGCTTCAATTTGGGGCTAAATTACTAAAATTAGATGAATTATGAGCGGGGCAAACTAGAAAATCAGCGGGGCAAACTGAAATATGAGCAGGGCAAACTAGAAAATCAACGAAGCAAACTGAAATATGAGCGGGGCAAACTAGAAAATCAGCGGGGCAAATTGAAATATGAGCGAGGTAAACTAGAAAATCAGCGGGGAAAACTAGAAAATGAGCGGGGCAAACTAGAAAATGAGCGGGGCAAACTAGGAAATCAGCGGGGAAAACATGAAATTCAGCGGGGCAAACTTAACAAATAATTTCATGGCTTGAGCCGAAAAATCTCATGTAATCTGAAGTCTGGCTCAGTTTCTAACTTCCATCTGCCTGGCTTCATGAGATTCCTAATGTGATGAATGTTGCTCTGGTTGCTTTGGTAGTCCACATGGTTGGAGTTGGTTATAAAGAGTGCTCCATGTAAAAATCTCTGCCATATACTTCCTAAAAGCCAACCCAAATTCTTAAGAGAAGACTAAGATAATAATGGTGATGATGATGTATTTGTAAATTCATACACATACACAAACATACATACTTATAGAAATATATAGATATGCATATGCACATACAGATACAGATACAGGCAAGCAAATCATTAAATTCAGCAGAACAAACTGGAAAATCAGTGGAGAAAACTATAAGATCAACGGGGCAAACTGGAAAATCAGCAGGGGAAACTATAAGATCAGCGGGGCAAACTAGAAAATCAGCGGGGCAAACTGAAAAATCAGCGGGGGAAACAGGTTTGAAGGTGCCTCATCAATGAGGAACTTCTGTCCATGTTTCCCATTCTCTGTTTCCTTCTTCTTAGTTGGCGATGACTTCGATTTGTCACTTCTAGGTTTGAATCTGTGAAACCAGCTCCTTGCAGAATCCATTTCAATTATAACAACATAATCCCAAATGCATGCTCTTCTTTCCTACGAAAATTTAAACAAACCATGATTCTACATCAAATATCAACCCGAAATTGTCAAAACAAGGTAAACGAACAGAATTCATCTCTTTACACAGCAAATAATAATATAATGCAAAAAGTGCTTAAGGTGCTACAGAAATAAATAAATAAGACACGACTTTTTCATTATTGATAAGCCTAAGGTTCAGCAAGACCCCCTCCGACAACTAAAAGAGAAAGATGAGAAGGCAAAAGGGAGATGCCACAAGGTATAGAAGAAAAATAAAAGACGACCACAAAGACGAACAACTGCAAGCGAAACAGGCTACATTTTTCTCCAGAACTGGACCCCTCTATGATCTTCATCATAATTCTCTGGAGACGAGGTTGAGATCCAACATGGACAGCAATGATAAATTTATGTCTGCACTTAACTCGGAAGAAGAAGAAAAAAAGGGAAAAAACATTAACTTCCACTACAAATCATCATCCATATGCCAAATCCCACTCCAAGAACCGAAACTAAAATTTCTGAATCCAAATATTAACAAACTCCCCCAAATTAGCCATGGATACTTAAAATATCTGAAAAAGAAAAAAATCAACTGAATTCCATAAAATACAAAAATAAAGGGCCATGTTTCGATGAACTATTGAATTGAATTGCGATTATTAGTTTTACAAAGCAGGAATAACCAAAATGTGGTTTCATCCATTATCACTCCAATTACATTAACTTCAACTTGCAAGTTGAATGATAAAGGCATGTAATTTTGTACACTTTCCCTTGTCTTGATAGAAACGACCATTCAAATTTCAATTCACTTGGGCATCCAAACACATGCTAATTCTACCGGAAATCTGAAAACATGAAATTGATTGGGGTATCCAAACACATCCCTCTCATCAACCCTCGCTTATTTCCTTCTCAAGTCTATGGGAAAAACATGAAATTCAGTGAGGAAAACATGAAATTGATCGGGGTAAACTTGATATTCAGCGGGGGAAATATGAGATTCCGCAAGGCAAATCATTAAATTCAACGGGGCAAACTGGAAAATCAGCGGGGGAAACTAGAAGATCAGCTGGGCAAACTAGAAATCAATTTGGGCAAACTAGGAAATCAATGGGCAAAGCTGGAAAATCAGTAGGCAAATCGAAAAATCATGGGACAAACTGAAAAATCAGCGGGGCAAACTAAAAAAATCAGCGGGGGAAACTTAAAAAATTAGCGGGGTAAACTGAAAAATCAGCGGGGCAAACTAGGATATCAGTGGGGCAAACTTAACAAATAATTTTGTGGCTTGAGCCAAAAATCTAAACATATTCAATGTTTAAATGGACCATACCACATGAAAATTTGAATTGAATTTCTAATGTTGATCATTTCTTAGGGGCCACCAAAGTTTTGGATCAAGCTTATAATTGTTGTGTTTTCTATTAATCCATATCTGTATGATCTTATCAATAGGTTTAATAACAAACAAACGTCACTGTTGGGTTGACTATGGTTTCAGCGGTGGAAATCACTATGCCCACTGTTTCCCATGGTATGATCCACATGCATGATCGAGGGAACAGGAATTTCCTTTCGGCCAGAGTATCTAAGCCTAAAGATATCATCGAAAATTGCATTAATGTGATGATTTTATCCAACAATGCAATTTTTCGATCATCCTCGTATCATGGGATGATTTTATCATCCAAAAATGCCTAAAGATATCATCCAAAAATTGCATTGATGTGATGACTATAAAATCTCTTTAGAAAATCAATCCTCTCTCTCTCTCTCTCTCTCTCTCTCTCTCTCTCCTCTCTCTCTCTCCATTGACCTAATCCCCACTACTCATTGCAGGGTGAAACTCATCCTCCTTTTGGGTGTGTTTGGTTGCATCCAAGTAGACTGATTGATCACAAAATATCATGACATTTCATAGTTCATGCCAATTTACACGGATTAATAAGGAAATTTCATGATATTTTGGTGCAACCAAATGCAATATTAGAGAAGGGCTTTATTCATTTTCTATAAACCTCTCTCTCAAGTGAGCAAAGGAGAATCCATGGCAGTAGGCTTCGCCATGAAAATCAGCGGAGGAAACTTTAAAATCAGCGGGGTAAACTAGAAAATCAGCAGGGCAAACTAGAAAATCGGCGTGGGAAACTAGAAAATCGGCGGGGTAAACTAGAAAATCAGCAGGGGAAACTTTAAAATCGGCAGGGAAACTAGAAAATCAGCGAGGGAAACTAGAAAATCGGGGAAACTTTAAAATTGGCGGGGAAACTAGAAAATCGGGGGAGAAACTAGAAAATCAATGGGGAAACTTTAAAATTGGTGGGGAAACTAGAAAATCGGAGGGGAAACTTTAAAATCGGAGGGAGAAACTAGAAAATCAGTGGGGAAACTAGAAAATCGTGGGGAAACATATAATTGGGCGAGGCAAGTATGAAATTGAGCGGGGCAAGCATAAAAATTGTATTCACTCCAAGATTATTGCAAACCTCGTACAATGTATATTCAACGATGTAGATAATACAATGTATATAACATGAAATGGTACATGAGTGGGACAACAATGTACATTATATATTCCACAATGAAACTAATACTCCGTATAATACAATATCTTTCCAAAATTCCTCCTATCCCATAGACAAATATCATCTACAGTCTATAGATAAGCAATCATATGCTATTGACTTTCTTCAACTGGCGACATATTTTTGCATGTCAAATGGACCACACCAAATGAAATTTTGAATTGAACTTCTAATGTTGATCATTTCTTAGGGGCTACAGAAGTTTTGGATCAAGCTAGTGATATGGTCACAATTCTCACATGTAGTGGAAAAGGAAATTGCAATCTCATATGTTTTGGTTAAAAAGTTATGATCAATTTACAGTCCATATTCATTTGGTCTAATCATGTCACATTCTTTTGGTCCAACCATGTCACATTCTTTTGGTCCAACCATGTCATGTCCTACATCAGTTGGGGATGAACGAATTAGCCTAATTTTCAGTATGAGAAAAACAGGGCCCCATTTCATGAACAATTCATCATGCTTGTGAGCGTGGCAAAATCAAACCTTTTCATGCATGGGCTTTTATTTCAGATCTTTGCTGTGAGTTTTGGAGCTTGAGTGCACTCCTTTAAATGGGTGGTTGATAAATGGTTTTGGGTTGGCAACCAAACAGGTTATGGTATAAAAACAACAGTAATAAAACAACCTTAGCTGTCCATTTCTTTCACCTAAATCAAATTATGCAATCATTGCAATTTTCTTTTCTACCATGTGGGAAATGTGTTGGATTCTCTTTTCCTTATATCCAATTCATCGCTTACATTCCAAGCAAACAAACATCGCGTGGTAATTATATCTTTTGTGATTTGATTTATTATAGAAATCTTTTTACCAAACTGGTTACTGATTTTGGATAAGAGAGTTCCATAGTAAAAGAAATCAATTCTACCAAAATTGCAATTTCCTTTTTCCACTATGTAGAAAATGTCCTAAATTTCATTTTCTTGAAATCTACCCTATTTATTGCAATCCAAACATATGAGAATTATGACCATATCACTAGTTTTTATATGAGATTGCAATTTCCTTTTCCACTATGTAACAAATGAAACATATGAGATTGCAATTTCCTTTTTCCACTATGTAGAAAATGTCCTGAATTTCATTTTTCTTGAAATCTACCCTATTTATTGCAATCCAAACATATGAGAATTGTGATCATTTCTTAGGGGCCACAGAAGTTTTGGATCAAGCTTATAATTGTTTTTTCTATTGATCCATGTCTGTATGATCTTATGTATAGGTTTGATAACAAACAAACATCACTGTTGGGCCCACTGATTGCCCAGCTCTTTTTCATGGTTGCCCCACTGGTTTTCTAGTTTGCCCCACTCAATTTCTTGTTTACCCTGATGAAATCTTGGAAAATAACTAAGTTGGTTGGCTAAATTAGCTTTTCCGACCTCAAAATCATATGTGGTACGTTAAGTAAATCATTCTGGTTTGGATCCTTACTCTTGCTCGGGTGGTAGACTCTTAGGAGTTTCAACACCCGGTCAAGCGTTCGAGTATCCATAGGTGGTGAAATTCCACTAGTGTGAGTGTGTGGGGGGGTGTGTGCGTGTGTAAAAAAAAAATCATTCCAATTTAGGAGATATGCTTGTTAAGTACATAGACAAAGAAATGAATTAAAAGATAGAAAAATATTTTTATATAGGGGCAAGCATGAAAAAGAGCAGGAGGCAAGCATGAAAAAGAGTGGGTGAGCGGGGCAAGCATGAAAATGAGTGAGACAAGCATGAAAAAGAGCAGGGTAAGCATGAAAATGAGCGAGGCAAACTAAGAAATCAGCGGGCCAAACTAAAAAATCAGCGAGGCAAAAAAAAAAATGGGCAAACTAAGGGGCAAACTAAGAAATCAGCGGGACAAACTAGAAAATCAGCGGGGCAAACTAGATATTCAGCGGGGCAAACTAGAAATTCAGCGAGGCAGACTGAAAAATCAGCGGGGCAAACTAAGAAATCAGTGGGGCAAACTAGAAAATCAGCGGAGCAAACTAGATATTCAGCGGGGCAAACTAGAAATTCAGCAAGACAAACTGAAAATGAATGGGGCAAACATGAAATCGAGCGGGGTAAACATGAAATTAGCCGGCCAAACTAGAAAATAAGAGGGGCAAACTAGAAAATCATTATGCCCACTGTTTCTCGTGGTATGATCCACTTGATCTTTTGATATGCTTCAATTTGGGCCTCAACCCCTTATATATATATATATATATATATATATATATATATATATATATATATATACACATATACACATACATACATACATACATGCGCGCGCGCATGAACATGTGTCATGTGTATATATACGTGTGTATGGGAAAAGGCTCTACATGGTCAAGCTCATGGGAACTCCCCATGAGGGGTTACCTCTCAAGTGACTTTTGTAGGCCACACCACGTACAAAACTTGAGAGAGGTTACCTTCCATTAAAACATTCATAATTATTTTTTGGGCCCACCGAGATGTGGTTCACAAATCCAGCCCATCCATAATGTGTGTCCCACTTAGATGAGGGGTCGGACCAAGTTTCAGGCACATCCAAATTTCAGGTGGGCCCCACCAAGTAATTTTCTATGTTTTAGGCATGTCTTCACATGATTTTAGAAGGTATGGCCCACCTGAGTTCCGTATACGGTTGTTTTTTCTGCTATCCTATGATTTAAAGGGGACCCATCAAATTCATGGTGTTGATGTTCGACCCACATCATGGTGGGGCCCACACAGCTCGACCTCATGGTGCTGTTTTTTCTGCATGTCTATATATATTACACACACATGTTGTTGTTGCGAGTAAAATAGGTATTGCTCAGTCCCTTTCTCCCTCTATTACCCTTGCCCAGTATAAAATAAAAATGCAACTACATTCATTCAATGTGGGCCCAACTGAGTTTAACATATACCTTTGATGCGTGCTTTCTTCACTGGACCGACCATTTTCAGAAGGAGACAGAGTGCGGATAAAGGGGGTCCACAAAAAGGGTTTTTTCTGGTCTCTCTACCGGAAACCCAGTGAGAAAAGGGGGTGAAAGCAACGGCAGTGAAAACAGCAGTGGAAAGGGAGAGGAAAAGCAAACAATGGAAATGGGAGAGGAAAAGCCACAGCCGTGAGAAGGAGGGGTATTTTTGTCCTGAAATCCCGACTCCGTACGAGGAGGTCTAAGTGGGTACTCTAAGTTTGTATTGATTCAAAAAAACCGCTGGGTAAAAGGTGGGGTCCACAGTCGTAAATTTCTCCGCCATTACCTTTGTCATCACAGCACACAAACACACGATCCAATCCATCCATCAGATGAGACCCATTATGTATTATCTTTATGTGAAGAATCAGACAAGTCCACTAGTTATGCTGGCTACTATTGTTCACAAAATAAATGGATGGCTGTAAAGACTTTTCATATATATTTTTTTCTCTTCCATCTGACTTTTTCTCACTTTGTGGCCCACCTGAAGAATAAACCACCATGATTTTTGGTTAAGATCAATTGAAAGGTCAGAACTATCTATGGACGGCTTGGATCTCGTTACTCGCACATGTACTGGCGTGTAGGTGGGATGCCTTGTCCATGCGTGTGGCTTGAGCAAACCTCAACAAACCAATTCATGTCATTTGCCGGTGTCTTATTGCGGTGGTTATGGTTTTGAGAACGGATCACCTACATCCGGTTGCATGCTAATCTAGTATTTAGCTCCTTTTTTATTATAAAATTTTGATTTATTATGGAATCGGATCCAAATAAAGAGTGTGGCCCACCATGAAAATCAACTTTCTCTAGAATTAGGCCAATCCACTCATTCGATGGGCCACATATATACACTGAGTTGGATTATCGGTCATCCTTTAATGTTGATGGCGTGGCATTTTCTGATGAATGGATCACTCTGATATTTTTTAAAGAAATCTTCATGGTGAGTGGAACTTCTTGCATGGATGGGATATATAACAAGTCAGCAGAAAGATGGGCTGCATACGAACTTAGCATACAGACTGCTGTATGTTGTATTTTCCTCCTTGTGGGCATTGCCTGTGCTAAGAAGTTATGTGGAGCCCATATAGATGATTGTGATAAATCCAGTCCGTCCATCAGTTTATTAATATCACAATAGATCAGAAGTCCAAAAATCAGTAGGATCCAAATCTCACGTAGGCCACACCACAGGAAAAACAGGAGATTGAACGGCCACCAATGGAAGCTTTGTGGGGCCCACGTAAGTTTTCTTTATCAGAGTGATATTTCTGCCTACAGTTTATATAAGTGGTAATAACCCTAAGAGCGGTTTCGATCATGGTCGGCTCCAGTAAGGTTTATGTGGACGTTTCCATTCTCAATGTTTCATTTGGTGTGGTCGACCTAAGTTTCTTTATCGCCTGATTTGTGGACCAGTATCTTATTGTGATCTTGAGAAACTGATGGACGGAGTGGATTTATCACAGGAATCTCTTTGGGCCCCACATAGCTTCCGACCACAGGAACTTCATGTGTTCCGTGGAACAAGCAATTTGCGTCCGATCTACACCGTCCGCTCGCATCACTGCCGCCGTGGGGTCCTTCTTCCCGTGATCTAAATGGTGGATGGGAGAAACCCCAAAAGCCACCACCATCTGATAATCATAAAGCTATTCCATTTTCGCCCCTCCAATGACATTTCTATGGACGGCTAGGATCCTCTGAAAGGAGAGACCATGGGACGCCCATGATAGGCCCACCATGTTAGCAGATCAAGTTAATAAGCGGTGGATCCAACCCACCCATCAGGCAGGGGGTGGGTCCACTGACATTCCCTGGTCCAATAATCAAGAAGATCCATTCATTAGGGGGACAACACGTGGACGTCCAAAGTAGACCGTTGGATCTTCGGGCACGTCACGTCCATGGTGGTCCCTGACTGATGAACGGACCGGAATAGCCTACAACACCTACTTTATGCAGCTGCGTAAAACTGCCCAAGCAGTGTGGGGCCCATCACGTTGTAGATGTAAATCCACCCAGTCCATCAGGCGAGAATCCTTATTTGAACCGTACATTCAAAAGATAATCTCAATAAGAAAACTCGGGTGGGCCATGCCAATGAGAACAATGTACAGCTCTATCTAATACCACTGAGCTCGGTCGGTGTGGACCACCTGAATTTTATATCAGAATGATTTTTGTATATTCACTTCATCACAGTGCGTTACACGTGATTAACGGGTCTGATGAGAGATATACGCTATAGTGTCCCCACATACAAACTTACGGTTATCATTCCTTCCCATTGTTCCTTACGGTGTGGCCCTCTTGAGTTGTGGATCTACATGATTTTTCTTTTCAAATTGAAGAATCGATAATATAACCTGATGTACGGAGTGGATTTCATGCATACAATTGGTAGGACCCACAGATGTTCGAAACTTTACGTAAAACAGGTGCGGCAGAGGATTCCGGTCTCCTGATGAACGAGCTGGATCTTCCACACGTACGGCATGCGGCACGTGTTCGAATCACCCGCTCTTAGAGTGAAAATGAATTGAAGCTCTTGCGTCAGATCTACGAGTTCGACGCGGAACGGCAGAAGGAAGAAAGAGATTATAATAAAGGAGAAAAAGACACACACTCTCTCTCTCTCTCTCTCTCCATTTTGCCCTTGCCAATCTTCTTATTTCCCATTTTTACCCATCTGATCTTATTCAAATCGTGGCGAGTCCCTGTAATTAGGGTTAAAATGCAAAAGCCGTTGAAATTCTTGCATTGGAAATTAGGTTTTTTCTCTCTCTAGAAATCGAAGTATCTGATGAGGATCTGTTGATTGAATTGCTGGAGTGCGTCGAAATCGGCGGTGAGATCAAGATGGAGAAGAACAAGAATCGTACGGGCATGCTTGCGGCGGGCCGCAAAAAGGTCAGATTTTGATTGTTCGATTAGAAAAAAAGGAAAACACAAATCATTTGAAACCCTAGTTCTTTTTTATTATTTCTTTGATGCTTGTTTCAGATTTTGTAAATTAGGTCAAATCGAAGTTTAATTTTTGTCAATTTTTATTTTTTCGGATCAGCTTGAACAATTTAGACAGAAGAAGGAAGGCAAAGGTAGTAGTAGTACTCGAGGAAAGGCCTCTGATAAATCTAGTAAGAGTGGGTCCAGTGCCGATGCTGACCTGGCGCCAGTTGCTGATATGGTGCCTGTGGATGATTTTTCAGCATCGGATTTGGCCGAGGGTGGGAGTATACCAGTTCTAGATGCCGACGTGGCATCTGCTGGTGGGTCAGTTGTGGTCACGGATGCTGAGTTGGCAACTGCTGATTCGTTGGTTTCTGCTTCCGCTTTGGGCGAGATGGGGGAAGGGGAAACTGGCATCATGCGAGCTGCTGCTGATTCGGTTGATGGAGGAGCAGCCATGGTGAAAACCGGTGCTGACCATGTTACTGTGGATTCGTTGGTTCCACTGGTTGTGGAGAAGATGGATGGAGGAGGGGCTGAGTTGGATATAGTTGATTCGTACCTCCCACCGGCTACAGCAATGGTGGATGGAAGGGATGAGGAGTTGGTGCCTGCAAAGGTGGATGAGGGGGATGTTGAGACTGATGATTCGTCAGCTCGGTTAGTTGCAGCAGAGGTGGATGAGGGGCATGACAAATTGCCGCGTGTTGATTCATCTGTTCCACCAGTAATGGCAGAGGCAGATGAAGAGAATGCTGACTTGGCACCTTCTGTGGTGGAGGCTGGTCAAGTGGGTGTGGAAATAGACAGAGTCAGAGTTGCACAACTGGATAGAGCAGTATTAGATGAGGTAAGACTTGTTGCTTATCTTTGTTGTTTTGGATGCTTTCCATTGCAGGTTTTTATTTTCTGGAGTTTAGTTATGATCAGAAAATGCAGGTCAGACTTAGATTAGGTAATGTAATTTTGGATTCGATGTATAATTACATTCTCATCTGTTGGATAGGGGCAATGCAGGAAGCTCAATGTTCAGGTTTGGATCAATGTGATGGGAGCAGTGATGTCAGTCACGGGGCTTTACAAGATGGTGGCGAGAGCTCAGAAGTTGGGTCATCGAGGATGGGAATTGAAAGGCATGGGAGTCTTGCTGTGTCTGATGCTGTGGTGGGAGATGCGGTGAGTACAGCTCAAGAAGCAGATGGGCATTCTGTTTCGGACAACATTATCATGGAGGCCGAAGGAACTGCTGCTGTCATTGAGCCTGGAAAGACATCAGGCTCTAAGGGTGAGGATATTGGTGGGAACTACGATCGTGGTGAAAATATGGGCGCGCCATCTTCATCCCAAGATTTTGCAACTGTGCAGGAGAGGGGAGTTGGGTTGTCGAGGATGGAAATTGAAAAGGATGGGAGTCTTGCTGTGTCTGATGCTATGGTGGCTGATGCGGTGAGTACTGCTCAAGAAGCAGATGGGTCTTCTGTTTTGGATGGCGTTACCATGGAGGCAGAAGGAACTGCTGCTGTCATCGAGCATGGAGAGATATCAGGGTCTAAGGGTGAGGATATTGGCAGGAACTACGAACGTGGTGAAAATATGGGCGTGCCATCTTCGTCCCAAGATTTTGCAACTGTGCAGGAAAGGGGAGTTGGTGAAGGAGTGCACAAGCAGCAGCATTTTCCAGAGGATGCTACTGTTATTGTCAGTATAAGCACGGAAGAGCTTCTGGAAGAACGAAAGGTGAGTGCGTTGGGAAGACAGACTATTTCTCTGGCGAAGGTACTGGAGGGGCTTGAGGAAGAGGAAGTCCGGTTCCTACTTAAATCAAGAGAATCAGCTTCTATGGCAGGTGTAGTTGGTATTGGTAACAGAACTCTACTTGAAGCTAGCTTTGCCAACAGCGTGGAGAATCTTAAACAGCAACTTTTCTTGACAAATGTCGAGAAAGACTGTCTCCATTTGCAGCTTGCTGAACAGATTGAGGTACAGATGGAATTTGATCAGCATGATAGGCAGTTGCTTGATGAAGTATCCAAGCTCCAAGCTTTAGTTAAAGAATCTAAAGAAAGGAATACAAGCATCAGTGAAGAACTCATGCAGTGTAGGTCTGAGCTCCAGGCTATGGCTGCTGGAAAGGAGGAGCTTGAAATCCAATTCCTTTCTGCGAGAGGTGATATTGAGGAACATAAAGGAAGGGCTTCTGAGTTGCAGGATAAATTAGAACAGTCGCAAAAAGAGGAGGCACACCTGTTGGCGGAATTGGCTAACTGCAAGAATTTACTGGGAATGTTACAAACGGAAAATGCAAGGTTAACTGGGAATCTCATTTCAGCAACGGAGGAGAGAAAGAAGCTTGAGGCAGAGCAAGAATACTTTGCGAGCGAGAACAAGAAACTTGCTGCAGAGTTGTCCGAGCATAAAGAACGTTTGGTTATCATGCATGACACACAAATGCAGCTTGAGGCTGGCCTTGAAGAAGCCATGTTTAGCCTTGAACGACTCACTGAAGATAATATCTATCTGTCTAGCAGTTTAGATTTACACAAGGAGAAGGTAAAAGAGTTTGATGACTGGTATCAGCAGTTAATTGCTCAAGCCGAGGAGGCTGGGAATAAACTGGAAAGCTCTGTTGTGCTGGGTGTCGTTAGTGATAAAGCAATTGAAGATTCTCAGCTAGTAATTGAAAATTTTTATGGAGATGATGTCTCCAGCGCTGTCCAGGAATCTGAAATGCTTAGCCATGCACAGGGGTTGTTGCTTCCGTCAATTGAAAGGAAAGATTTTGGTGATTCTGTTGGATTGCTGGCCTTAAAGGGACACATGGAAGAGGCTAAGGAATTGGTGCAGAAGCTTGAAAAGGCAATTCAAGGGATGCACTCTCAGTCAGCATCCTTAAGGTCAGGTGGTAAGACCTCTGCTTCTGGAGTATCAAAACTAATTCAAGCCTTTGAGTCGAAGGTCCAACAGGATGATATAGTTTCAGATGATGTCCCTTCAACTGAAGGAAAACATTCTGCAGATCCTTTCAAGTTGGCACAGGAACAGACATCAAGTCTTAGAGCAGTGCTGGAGCGGTTTGATCTGGATGTGGAAAAGGCTAATGAACTATTTGAGCAAGAGCAGGACAGCAAAAGACTTGCTACTGTGGCATTGAAGGAGCTCGAAGTTGAGCATGAAACCCAAAGGCAACGGAACAGCGATATTGAAGGAAAGAGCAGTGAACTTGTTGAGAAATTGGCTAAATATGAATCGGTAATTGATGATCTTCTGAATCAGCTTAATGAAATTCAGAGAAGTGCTGATGAAACCGGTGGCATCATCTTAAATAATGCAGAAAGTCTGCGGAAGGAAGTGGCTGACAAGACATCTGTTCTTGAGCAAGAGCAGATGTCTCTTACTGGTGCTATTTCTGAGGCCATTGAAAAGCTTAGCTTGTGTATTGGATTGGTTGTCTCCCCAAGTTCAGCCAGTTCTGAGAAGCCAGATGTGGGTGCCCTTACCATCAAGGTGGTTGATGCCAGCATAAAAGCCATTGAAGGTCTGCACAAGAAACTTGAAGCAGCTTATCTGGAGCAAGAAAGAATCTTAAAACAAGTAGAAAGCCTGCAGAAGGAAGTGGCTGACAAGACATCTATTCTTGAGCAAGAGCGGATGTCTCGTATGGGGACTATTTCTGAGGCCATTGGAAAGCTCAACTCGTGTACTGGGCTGGTTGTCTCCCCAAGTTCAGCCAATTCTGAGAAGCCAGATGTTGGTGCCCATGCCACCAAGGCAGTCAATGCTGCCATAAAAGCCATCGAAGGTCTGCACAAGAAACTTGAAGCAGCTTATCTGGAGCATGAAAGAATCCAAAATGCTCACGAGGAATTAAATCGGAATTTCGTTGACATGCAAGGAAGGAATGAAGCAGCTGTTGGTCTACTGAATCAGATTTATAGTGGCCTCAGGAAACTTGCGAATGACTCATCTGGAAATGTAGAGGCAAGTGAAACAAATATAAAAGATGAGGAACTGCTAGATCTTGTACCCAGTAATTGTGAAAGGCTTATGGAGCAACTACAGAAGTTGCTGGATGAGAGGCATGAACTCCTGTGTTCAAAAAATGAGCTTGAGTCTGAGCTGATGGAGACAACCCAAGCTATAGGAGTGTCGAACCAAAGATGTGTTGATCTAGGTAGTAAGGTGGAAGAGCTTGAGTCTGAGCTGATGAAGAGAACCCAGGCTATGGAAGAGCTGAACAAAAGATGTGTTGATTTAGGTAATACAGTGGAAGAGCAAAAAAGTAATGCACATCCAGAAGCCATTGCCCAGTTGGTCAAAGATGTTGTGGCTATAATTCATCCCGAGGATATGGCAATTGACTCGGAAATGATACCGATAAGGCATCTAGAGGCTTCGGTTGCTTTACTTCTACAGAAATACAGAGAAGCAGTGGAGCAGGTCAGCTTGTCGAAGGACTGTTTACGGGAGTTTATCTCGACACCAGAGTGTTCTGCTGAGGATGGTATGGTTCCATTTCATACCTTCTTGAAGGAAGAGGTTGGTTTGAAGTTGATGGAATTGAATGAGTTGAAGCAAAAGATGCTCCAGTTGGACTCTTCGAATCTTCATCAAGATGATGAGGTGTGCATTCTCAAGGAAAATTTAAGTAAGGCCGAAGAGGCCCTCAAAGTGGCTCGTTCAGAATTACACGCTAAAGGAACTGAACTCGAACAATCAGAACAGAGGCTATCATCTGTCAGGGAGAAGCTCGGTATAGCTGTTGCGAAGGGGAAAGGTTTGATCGTGCAGCGGGACAGTCTAAAACAGTTGTTGGCAGAGAAGTCAAGTGAGCTTGAAAAGTGCATGCAAGAATTAGAGTCAAAAGATGCCATACTTCATGAGGTCGAATCAAAACTCAAGGCCTATTCAGAGGCAGGTGAGCGTGTTGAGGCTCTAGAAACTGAGCTGTCATACATTCGGAATTCAGCCACCGCATTGAGAGAATCCTTTCTCAGTAAGGATTCTATTCTTCAAAGGATTGAAGAGATATTGGAGGACTTAGAGTTGCCTGAGCATTTCCATTCCAGAGACATAATCGAAAAAATCGAGTGGCTGGCAAGATCAATCACGGGGAATTCTTTGCCTTTAACTGACTGGGATCAGAAAAGTTCTGTGGGGGGATCTTATTCTGATGGTGGTTTTGTGGTTATGGATGCCTGGAAGGAAGACTTACAACCAAGCTCAAATCCAGGGTTTGATGATTTGAGAAGAAAATATGATGAGCTCCAAAATAAGTTTTATGGCTTGGCTGAGCATAATGAGATGCTGGAACAGTCATTGGTGGAAAGGAACAACCTTGTGCAGAGGTGGGAAGAGGTGTTGGACAGAATCGATATGCCTCTGCAGTTGAGGTCAATGGAGCCAGAAGAGAAGATCGAGTGGTTAGGAAGAGCACTTTCTGAGGGTCAGCTCATTAGAGATGCTTTCCAGGTGAAGATTGAGAACCTTGAGATCTCTTCGGATTCACTAATAGCTGAACTGGAAGAGTCACAAAAGAAACTGGCCGATCTTGAGGCCAAGCTTGCAGCTGTTACACGTGAAAAAGAGCTTCTTTCTGAAAGCATGGAGAAGCTTACATGTGAGAATCAGAAAATGTCAGAGAAGGCAGTTCAAGACGAATCTGGCAAAAGCAATTTGCTCAAGGAAGTAGCTGATTTGCAGGAGAAATTGGCTGAGAACCTTGAAAATTATCACTACATTGAAAGTGACATCAAGAGATTACAGGGCTTAGTGAATGACGCCTTGCTGGATCACGATCTGGCAGACAATGTTGTTGGCATCAGTAATACGGAGCATTTGGAAGGACTGCTTAGGAAGCTAATAGATAACTACATGGCCTTCTGTTCAGAGAAATCTATGCGTAAAGACACTGAGATGGAACATGTTACTGATGAAGCTGGTACAGCACCTGCTGAACAGGGACTGAAAGATTTGCTGGATACCAAGGAGCAGGAATTATTGCTTCTGAAGGAAGAGCTTGATGCGGCTTTGGGTAATTTGGTCCTTGTGAAGGAGGAGAAGGATACAACTTTGCAGAAGTATCAGTCGTTGATTTCAGAAAGAGAAGCAATCTGTAAAGAGAGGGATGATCTGCAAGAACAACTCAAACAAGAGGAGCAAAAATCTGCATCTGCAAGAGAGAAGTTAAATGTTGCTGTTAGAAAAGGCAAAGGGTTAGTACAACAGCGGGATGGTTTGAAACAAACAATTGAGGAGATGCATACTGAACTTGAACACTTAAAGAATGAGTTTAGCCAGCGAGAAAATACTCTTTTGCAGTATGGACAGAAAATCCAGGACTTGTCAGCCTACGCAAAGAAGGTCGAGGCTCTGGAAGCTGAAAATTCAATATTGAGGAATCGGTTGACAGAGACTGAGCACAGTTTGCAGGATAGTGGCCAAACCTTGAGTGGTTTATTGACTGCATTACATGCCATTGATGTTGGGGGTCAGGTGAGTTCCAATGACCCTGTGCAGAAGATGGAAGGGATCGGGAAACTGAGTCGCGATTTGCATGCAGCAGCAGTTTCCTCTGAACACGAAGCAAAGAAATCTAAAAGAGCGGCCGAGCTACTTCTTGTGGAGTTGAATGAGGTTCAGGATAGAGCTGACAGCCTCCAAGAGGATCTGGAGAAAGCACAAGCTGCAGCTACGGAGCTCTCCAAACAAAGGGAGAAAGTGGAGACTGCAAGAAATGAATCTGTTTCGAATCTCGAACAGTTCATCACTGCCCGTGAAGAGGAAAGGAGAAGGCAACATGCCAACTTTATGGAGTTGAAGGCCGGTGTTGATCAACTGCTGGAGGAGTGTTTTGGGTTTGCTAATCTTCTAAATAATGTGTTTTCAAAGGACCTGGAGCTCTTGCGCAATGTTGAGGTTGGTATGGTGTCTTTCTTGAAACAGATGAATAGCATGAGTGCTGTCAGCCAGCCTCTTCAAAATGCATCTGGAGATGCCTTTTCTAGTATTCCGGTAAATGAGGTAACGTCCATTCCCTTCGTTCTTTCTTCTAAGTACTACTTTTGAAACTTACAAAACGCTTCAATATTGTTATAGGTAAGTATGATCCCCATTTGTCTTTGTTTTCTCAAATGATGTGTGTTTTTTCAGGGGAAGATTTCTGGTTCTGGTTCTTTCTTAGATTTGAATATGCAAGATGGAAGTGCCATAACTGAAGTTGTTGGTATTGTTGGTCATGGCTTGCAAGAATGCATGAAAAAGATCAATGATCTGAAGAGAAAGTGCCACACATATTCTACTGCTTTTGAGAAACAAGCTACACGCCTGCCTGAAATCATGGAGACTATTCGAAGAGAAGTATCTTCTCAAGAAGAATCTTCAGAATCTTTAAAGAAAGATGTCACTCATCTTGAGTCATTGAGAACGGAAAAGGATGCTGAAATCAATATGGTGCAGAAAAACATTGCTCTGCTCTATGAAGCATGCAGCAGGTCACTTTTGGAAATTGAGAATCGAAAAGCCCATATGATTGGAAATGGTTTGACCTCCGGAGTTCATTTATCAGGAAATACTGGGGCGACCTTGCTTATGCGCTTTGACCGAAAAGAAACTGTTGATGGACGAACCCTTTCTTTCACAGAGGAATCTATTAGGACAATGGCAGATGCCCTTTTGTCAGCTGTGAAGGGGTCAGCAAATACTCAGGCAGCATTTGTAGAGAGCAATGAAAGGGAACTGAAAGCCACCGTATCTCATTTGCAGAACGAACTTCAGGAGAAGGACATCCAAAGAAATAGGATTTGTTCAGAGCTTGTAACTCAAATCAAGGAAGCTGAAGCTACTGCAAAGAATTACATGGTGGATCTTGAATCTGCCAACACGCAGGTGCATAATTTGGAGAAGCAGTTAGAATCAATGAAGAATGAGCAGAGATTACTGGAGACAAGAGTTAACGAGCTAAGGGATTATGAGTCCACGTCAAAAGAGTTACAGGAGAAGATCAGATCCATGAATGGTGCTCTAAGTGCCAAAGATCAAGGTAAAAACCATTTCGAGCTTTTCATTTAAAATAGCCCTTCCAGCTGAACTCGTGTGCTCTTGGCAATGCACTTGTGGAGCATATATACCAAATCAATGTGCGAGAGATCCAAGCTGTTTTTTTTTTTTTGTCAGGGTGATCATCATGTAGGTTCCTTGGTCCAAAGGAAACAAAGCTGGTCATCAGATTGGCTGCTCATTACAAACCAAAATGGATGTTGAAAATCAACCGTCCATGTCCCCACACATGGGCAGACCAGCCGTCTTTTGGCAAGGGCATAATATAGTGGGACTGCCTTAATAATGACTTGGATCTCAAACACATGCCAAGTCTCCTATGAGCCACGTGTGGGTCCCATTTGCATTGCTTTATTTGAAAATTAGGGTATTTGAAGTTCTCTTTGGTTTGAATTGAGCAACTTGAAATCTGTATGCATGATAAGCTGTAATTTGGAACTCTGCAGAGATCGAGAGCCTAATGCAAGCACTTGATGAAGAAGAGTCACAGATGGAAGATTTGTCCAGCCGGATTGAGGAACTGGAGAAGGTTGTGCAACAAAAAAATCTGGCACTGGAGAACCTTGAAGCTTCTCGTGGTAAAGCTATGGCAAAGCTTTCTACAACTGTAAGCAAGTTTGACGAGTTACATCATCTGTCAGAGAGCCTTCTCTCGGAGGTTGAAAATCTTCAAACACAATTGCAAGGTCGGGATGCAGAGATCTCATTCCTACGTCAAGAGGTGACTCGGTGTACCAATGATGTTCTAAGTTCGCAGGAGAACAGCAAGAGGAATTCAACTGATGTGCAGGATTTAATGACATGGTTAAACATGATGGTTTCACGTTTTGGGGTGTATGATGTGCATCTTGATGATCAGAAGGGAAATCAAATTCATGCATTCACTGAAGTTCTAGAAAAACATATTACATTAGCACTGTCTGAATTAGATGATTTAAGGTTGCTTGCTCAAAGCAAAGATGCTTTGTTGCAAGCAGAAAGGAGTAAATTTGAAGAGCTGTTGCATAAGGGGGAAATTCTTGAGATTTCTCTACATGAGAAGGAGTCCCAACTAGCATTATTGCAAGGAGCAGGAGGTTCTGGGCAACCATCTAATATGAACACCTCGGAAACATTGGACGTTGAACCACTGGTATGTCACAATTTATTTTTGGTTCTAATTTTTTCCCCCGATGCTGTTAGATGTTTCTTTTGTTTCATATTTACCTTCTCTGGCTTGCCTTTTGGGTTATCATTATCTTTATTGTTATTATTATTATTATTATTATTATTTCAAATCTCAAATAAGCATTTGTTGCTATTTGGGTTTTGTTTTTGTTTTTTGTTTTATTGTTTTGTTTTGTTTTTCATTTTAGTATTTCCAATCTCAAATAAGCATGCAATCACTATTCATTATAACTTTCCTATTTGTGGGTTTGGAATTCCCTGGGTATTTGGGTCTTTAAATGGCATGCATTTAATTGAGCTGGAGCTAGATATAAGTGGTGGCCATTTTTGTTCCTTTTCGGATGCCATCTTAAATGGAATGCTCCCATTCTGCTTGAGCATTTACTTGAGCTGGAGCTAGATATAAGCAGTGGCCATTTCTTGTTCCTTTTCAGATGCCACCTTAAATGGAATATTCCCATTCTTATTGAGCATTGGGAAGTCTCATATTGAATCAGAAAGGTTTCTTGCAGTGACCAAACTGTGGCAGTATTGGGCAGTTGACATTGAAGATATTGATATAAACCAACCTATAGAAAATATGAATCAAATTGAGGTTTACTATTTTTTTTTTTAAATATTTGGTTTTTTCGTTATAAAATCGCAGAATCACACTACCTAAGTACAGATTACTTGTAATCCATATCTGCTTAATGGTAGCATGATGACATCTGGTTGCAATATATTGAACAGATTGTGCCTGATGATACGTCTTTTACAAGCTTCGCGTTTATGGTGTTATGGACATTTTTGTGAGCATTAAGAATAAGCGTGGTCCTTTTAAATCACTGCAAGGACTTCGAACTGTTAATCTCCAAAGTTATAAGCTGGTTAATCTCTAGAGTCATAATCTTAAATACATTAGCT
This sequence comes from Magnolia changhungtana, assembly GCA_030180095.1. Lineage (NCBI taxonomy): Eukaryota > Viridiplantae > Streptophyta > Magnoliopsida > Magnoliales > Magnoliaceae > Magnolia > Magnolia changhungtana. Next base: position 3,686,006 of record JASAUF010000481.1, read on the forward strand.
AGATGTTTCCATCAACAAGTTATTGTTTTATTGCCTTTTATTATTGATTTGTGGCAGGTTAGGTTGTGATGGAATTTGGAAGTATCTGTTTTTATTAATGCATTTAAACAAGCTAATCCCCTTTTAGGTTGACCTATAGACTTTGCGATGATTTAAACCGAAGATTTCACTTTCGATTAACGCATTGCGCATATTTGGTGCAGATAAATAAAAGGGTGGGCCCTGTCCGCAGTATTCGCAAAGCCAACAACGATCAAGTTGCTATAGCAATAGACACAGAGTCTGGTAGTAGTATGTTAGATGATGAAGACGATGATAAAGGTCAGCTTGTTCTGCCGCCCTCTCTTGTTTTTATGGAAGCATGCCGTTTCACTGTGTTGAAAGAATCTTAGCGGCTGGAATATTCAACAATTATCTTTTCTTTCTTTTTTTAGTGCATGGCTTCAAGTCGCTTACCATGTCAAGGATCGTCCCTAGAGTTACGAGACCCATTGCAGACAGGATTGATGGGATATGGTAGGCACAATTCTAAATTTTCATCTTCAAGATAATATTATCTAGGCTATTTTCCGGAGCTAAAATCTTTTGTGTTGGTTATCAACCAGGGTCTCAGGCGAGCGGATGCTAATGAGGCAGCCTACTCTAAGGCTTGGAGTTGTAATATATTGGTTTATGCTACATATATTACTTGCAACATCTATTTTTTGAGAAAGAATCCTACTGGTGCGTGTTGAATATCTTACTCTTTTCACTTTATACCTTTTTAGCCAACCACTGTTCATTGGAAAAATAGGATCATCTTCCAAAATCTTGTACCCTTTATTTGCAGTAGGCAGGGTCCCTTTGCACATTTAAAAAGGGTCTGCCCACCATAAATGGGTGGTGTGAGATATTGAATCGTAATATCTTCTGTTCCAATTGGGCCTCTGCTACCGATCCTGTGATGATTGCCCCCCTTGATTCTTTGACCCTACTGTGATTTTACTGATCTTTTCTCCTATACTGGTTGATTTTGATACTATAGATATCTGCAAAGTAATGCAGAACTATATTGCCTTTCATGTATATTGTTGTATCCGGAAAAATTGAGTATAAGTAGATCATCTGAATTCTAATTGACAGCTTGACTATATTCTCATATTGATTGAAAGTTACGGTGTAGGCTCAGAGTTCAGAAAATTCCCCAAATGGACAAACAGTTGCCTTTTTATGCCTTGTGCTTGTGTCATCTTTTGAAAACATAATGAAAAATAAAATAAAATCTTCAGGCCGAGAGATTATACAGTCATCACCATCACCACCACCATCATCATCTAAGCCTTATCCCAATTAATCGGGTACATGAATCTTGTTCTGTCATTACACTCTATCATGGACCATATCCTGTCAGGATTCATGATAAAAGGTTGTCACAAAAGTTTCACACTGTCTGCCAACCTGATGCAACCGCCCTCCTTTATCTGGGCTTGGGACTGGCAATGAGAGCACAAAACTGCCACTGGCGTTATTAGAGATTGTACAGTATGTTTGGGTTTTCAGTTTGTACAAGTGGTATTCATGGTTCAGTGATCCAAACATTGATATGATGGCACTTACCCTGGATGGCACACGCACCAAAATGGAACTGATCACCTACAACATGCAGCATGGTACAATTCTTTTTTTTTTTTTTTTATAATTATTTTTAAAATTTTTATGCCTCACTGAATCTTGTTTGGTAAATGCTGGCAAACACAGTTGTGGGTTAAGTTAGCCTATGATCAGCTGTAGGTGGTCAAGTTCACCAAAAAAACCCCAGATTGGAAGATGAAGATCCTAGCTATAGATTATTCAAATCGTATTGTATATGTATGTGATATGTGTTACCCCAATGAGAATGTTCTCTTCTTTTTGTGTTTTAGCTATAACTAAATTGTCTGGCACAGGTTACCACCTATTTTGACTTTTTGACTTGTTCAGGTGTCTCAGGAACCCAAATCTTGCTGAGTTGTCACATGCTGATGTGATAATGTTGAAAATATTATTTTATATTATTATTTATGTCACAATAAATAGATCTAAGACAAACTATATAAATGATGGATCTTATATATCAACAAAATTATAAATAAGAATCTTTTTTTTTTTTCCTAATGGACATGTTGACTTTTGTTTGACACAAGAATTCTTGAGAAAGTGAGGTGTCCTTGTTAGGTGCTTTCATTGATTTAAATATCGGTTTTGTCGCATGCATCGCACCCTTGGGATATGGAAAGATATCGGTGTTGCATGGGAAATGTTGCATGTAACCTGGAATGTATCACTGTTTTTGGAAAACATTAGGAAATTGATTGAATTTTTTGATGAAGATTCAGGGGATCTTAAAAATGCATTATTATAAAAAACCCAAAAGATCACAAAAAACAAGTACGCATAATAAATTTCTTTTGTATAGGGTCCTAAATTGTGCTCTATCTGTCAAAAGTGATGCAATTGCATCCAAAATGAGTTCATATTGTAAATCATACAAGACAAGTACGAAAACACAATCAATACATTCAAAAGCCAAAGAAAAAAGTAATAATGTACCTATATTAATACAACGCGTGTATTAAAAAAATATGCTTCCAAAATATGTTTTGTTTAATGATCTATAAAAATTAAATTTATTAAGATCAACATCACTCATCATTCATCAATACACAAATATATTAGGAAATGATTTTGGTTGGCCGGTGTAATTTTTAGAAAATATTAATTTATTTTCTATATTTTAATTTTAATTTTTTTAATTTTAAATTTTTTTTTTTTTGACAAGTCACATATTATATTATATAAAAGAAGGAAAGGAACAAACAAAATAAAGAAGCTGCACTGCCGAGGGAGCTACACAGGCAACTAAGATCCTAAAAACAGCAAATTACAGCCCTTTAAATTTTCTACGTTAACAGTCCATTCAGCGACTAGAAATCTGGCTCTGGAAGCGACAGAGTCAGCAGATTTGGATATCCCGTTGAAACACCCGTCATTTCTTTCTTCCCAAACAGCCCACCAGACAGCAAGAATCGCCATTCTCCAAAGAGACAACTTCTTCTTGTCAAAATAAATGCCATGCCAAGCCTTTAGAAAAGTACCAGTTGAGAGAGATGTCCAGTTCATTTCAAATCGAAGAAGGATATCTTTCCAGATATGACTAATGAAGGTACAGTGAATAAATAGGTGATTCACCGTTTCCTCATTAGACATACAACAAAGACATACGTTAGGGAGGATCATCCCTCTTTTTCTCAAGTTATCGATCGTGAGGACTCTATTCTTGGCCACTAACCACGTAAACCCTATTATCTTTGGAGGAGCTTTGTACTTTGATATCTTATTGGTGTAGATCTCTTCTTCCTTATCCGCCCCTTTACCAATACACCTGTAGAACGATTTTACCGAGAACTTTCCTGATTTGTGTTTGATCCAAACTAACTTTTCTTCATTTTCCGAATCTCTCTTGACATTGTGAATACAATTTAAAAGCGCCATGTACTCTTCAACCTTGTTGTCGCAGAGATTCCTTCCGCACTCAACATTCCAGACCACCACTCCCCCAATCACAGAATAACTGGCTGCTACAGAAGTTTCCTGATTAGTCGCTGTACGGAAGATGCGAGGAAACTTATCTTTTAGCACTCTGTCCCCTACCCAGGAGTCATACCAGAAACTGATCCTATCGCCTCTCCCTATTGAGAAGCGGAGATGATTAGAGACTTCCACCTGAGTAGATAAGATCCCTTTCCACATCGCTGAAGATCTGTTTAAGGATGAAGGGTTAGTCCACCAACCCCCTTTAGACGACCCATACTTCAGCTTTATTAGGGTGTTCCACAAACTACCATCTTCGGATCCTAACCTCCAAATCCACTTTCCTAGGAGAGCCCTATTCATTTTCTTGAGATCTTTTATACCGGCCCCTCCATCTTGGATTTGCTTACACACCTCTTTCCAATTCAAAAGATGAAACTTCTTTTTATCTTTGTTACCGTGCCATAAGAAATTTCTCCTTAGCTTCTCCAATTTCTGTAAGATCGCACCTGGGCATGAAAACAACGACATAAAGTATAAAGGGAGATTCGTGAGGGCTGCCTTTATAAGTGTAGTTCTTCCAAATCTAGAAATTACTTTATCCCACATGAATAACGGGGGTTTTCCAAAGCAGAGGGGGAGGCCCACAAATGTAGTCGGAAGAGAACCTGCTTCACAATTCCAAAATTTTTGAAATGCTCAGTCAATCTGTAGATTAGCCTATAAGCACCCTCATATGATTTTTTTTACACTCAAATTGCATGTTAAATGGGTGAGATTAGGAGAATTTCGGATTTTCTCAAAATTCCTTCATTTTCTCCAAAATCGAAAATTGGAGGTAAAAATCCATAATTGAGCATGCAAAACATGCAAAATCAGAGGTTAGTAACTTGGTTCCACTGATTCTAAACCATTTAAACGGGAAAAAAACTTTAAATTAAAAAAAAAAAAAATCACTAATTGGGTTTTGCCTTGTCTCCACTCTCTGAACTTGATTTTGCCACCCAAATCTCTCTCTCCAAACCAACTCACAAGGATTGGTCAAAATCTTCTTAGGAAATCCCGCCCCCCCCCCCCTTAAAAATATATATATATATATATATATATATATAGAGAGAGAGAGAGAGAGAGAGAGAGAGAGAGAGAGAGAGAGAGAGATTTGAAACTCTAAGACCCAACTAAGAAATCAAGATATCTTTTTAGTTGGTCAATAAAATTGAACGTGATTCTGCACAAGAAAGTTACAAATGATGAAATGAACATAAATCATTAAAGGACTATTGTCTATCTTTTGAGGTAAAATTTCTTGAAAGACAGAACAAAGGAAAGAGAGGAGAATCATTTAATACTATCACGATATGTATTCTGTATACAAGTCCTTGATGATATCTAACAAAGGAAATAGACGAGAATCATTTAATAATATCATGACAAGTCCTTGGTTGATAATATCTCATACATTTTACTTTTCTTGGTGCACATTGACGGGAAATGGATGATCAATGAGTTTTTTCTTCTTTTTTTGGATTTATTTATATCTTTCATATTTTCTAAGAAAAACAGAAAAAAAAAAAGATCTTATGATCTATGATATGATTCGACATCTATTATGACTTGAGTTACAATAGCGATTTGGACAACATTGCAAAGCATTCAACTAAACAACCTCGCCAAAACTGAGATATCTTGGCATTTGTTATTTTCCAATTCTTTCATCATCTATTTTCCCTTCTTAATATGCAAGAACTCTGTTCCTACTTCCTACAGAGACCACTCTGTTCTCTGTCAGCTCCCGTTTCTCTCATCCATGTTGTTGTGGCTGGTGTTGGTTAAGTTTCTTGATTCCCTGAAGCTTCCCCTCCATGACATCCCTTAACTTGCTGCATTTTTGCTGTATCAATAAATAGTGTTTTCAACCTGTGTTTGGATAGGCCCCGATATTGGAAACAGGTGGATGGGTTGGAAAACTTCAGCCAAGGTACATTTGTTTTGCTAACTGTGGCCCACCTGACAAGTGGATCAACCAGATACTTGTGCTAGGGCATCAATATGGTGTTGCCCTTTCAATGGATGGATTTGATCTTGGACCTATCTTGCCATGCTGGCATGGGGCGTGTACATGAGCTTTATTGCACACGTGTGCTTAGGAAAGATCTACTATTAATATGGATCTAAGTAGTTGGTTCAATTAATTGGAAATAAGAAAATTGTTATAACCGTCTATCACATTTGTAATCAGTGGTCCTCATTTGCTGTTACATTAGAGTTCGAATTCATTTTGCCGGTGTCGTTTGGGAATCAGGGTCACGAGCATGTGTTGTTGCCCTATGGAGCCCGCATGCAGAGAGGTTCTCAGAATCTTAACATCCATCTTATGGGTGCTATTTTGATTACTTAAGCTCCAGTAATCAAAGTGAAAGGAAAACCTGACCATCGAGTCGTGGAGTTGAGTGGGAACCATTAAACAAAACATAACAGTTGTCTGAATCATCTGTTCAATGTATGCTTTTTAACGTGGCTCGTCTTGGTTAGTGTCCAGAATGCAAGTAGTTGCAATCATCAGGCCATTTACACGTGGGGCCCCATAGAGAAACACACGCTGATGATCCCGGGCCACCACATAGTCAAAACAAACTCTTCATGTCATTGCAATTATTGCAATCAAGGGTTGAATTTTGATTTTGGTGTATCATAATGCTCACCACTGAAACCAGGTCGTATTGCCCTGTACTGTGCTGTTCCAGACCAATACAATTGTATTGTTCATGGACGAAACTGGTCCTTGTCGGCCGTATCCAGCCATTGATACTAGTTTTGGATGATAATTCTTCTGCAGCTAGAACAACTCTTGCATTTCTGTTGTTGTTAGTTATTATTATTATTATTATTATTATTATTTTTAACGGATTGACCATTTATTTATCTATTTGCAGGTAGGCTTCTAGTCGGGGAAGCAACAATGAAATGGGTCGCCCCTCAGAAAAAAAAAGAAAAAAAGAAAAAGAAAAAAGCCTCTGAATCATCTGTGTAAACAACGATTTTGTTTTATTAGATTAGACATGACCGGGTAATTTACATTATTTTGGCCATACAGGCAGCTGTGATTTTCCTCCTCTTTTTTTGGGTTGTATAAATCTCAGCGTGCCCTGGTTTGCTTTCAATAAAAGCTTGCGATTCCATCAGCGGAGCCCGCTTCAGCTATTCATCTCACACTCAAAAGAGCCATACAAGCAAAAACCCCATCAGTTGGCTCTCCTTAGTTGTGTATATCTGTTATACATTTTACATCTCTTCGTATATTTTCTACACGCTGTTATGAATTTCTTCTTTCTTGGAATTCATTTAAAGGTTGTCAGCTGCATTGTGGGATTTGTAATTTCGGATTTTTATTTTTTAAAATATTTTGACCGGTTCTCTATTTTATAGTTTCATTTCTTTTTTCTTTTTCTTTTCGAGGATGGCTATGATCTGTTGCCTTGTATCCGGAAGGAATGTTAATTGCCCAATGCTCGTAATGTGGCAGGTTGGGAGGTAGATCATATCCGTACATATAGTAGGCCCTGCCAGTAGCGCCGTGCGGCTTCTCTACTGAGGTGGGTGGGATCCCTGACCGTGGGGCCCACTGTGATGTATGTGCCTTATATACATGCCGTTCATATAGTGGTCCCTACCATGGATGGCAATTATTTCAAAATACACTTAGATTGGTTTATCGAAGCCATATGAATGTGGGCCCTCAAAGCTACGGTGGCAAAGAAAACAGTCAAATGTTCAACATTGGAGTGCTGGAAGCTGAGGAAAATTGATTATCTGGTACGTATGATTGTTGAAACATAGGCCATCCATACTTGTGAGGCCCACTTGTTGGACAGTTCAAACTAACCACCCGCATAGATGGCTCTACCATTTCCAGTTCATCCCGCATCATCTATATATCTATCTTCCCCTTCATGTATAAACTAGGAATTGGGATCGTCCAACATTTTCAACTGCGTACCATTTGTGCGAAGGAACTCGAAATGGACGGTCTTGATTCAATGCACCTAACTGCGGGACATTCATGGCAAGACATCTCTTCTTGTTTTTTTTTTTTTTTTCATGTGGAAGTTCATCAGTCGCAGCAATCATGGAATATGTGTTCCATTTCAAGCTGTATATGTGGGGCCATGTTTCAGTGATCCGAGCCGTTCATCTTATGGACCCCACATCCGTAAAATATTCCGGAATGGTGAATGTGGGTGAAATTCACCAAGACACAATAATATTTTTATTATTTATTATTATTATTATTATTATTTTTAAAGTTCGAAGGAACCACTCTTGAGTTGCTCGAGGTGGGCCCACTGTGTATGATGCCTTGGCCCGATAATCAGGTCAGTCCAATACTCGGGCGGTGGGCCGCAGTTTGCAGAACGCATGCATGACTGAAGAAATCTGGCTAAAGTTTTGTAAGCCGTTCAGCTATTTCCAACGCAGCGGCCCACCTGATGAGCGGACCAGCCTGATTTTTGGGTGGGAACAAATCGAATATCGTCTGTGCATGCCTTGATTGCTGGTAGCAAGACCTCAGGAAACCTCGTGGAAATACATGAACTTAAGAAGCACCGTATGTATCCTCCTACCTTTGCTGTGGACCACAAGATCGGTGGGCCCCACGCGCCACCACCATTTGACCCATGACGAGACCGCATGGAGACTTGTGCTCGACCGAAGTACGATGGACCACAAGATCGGTGGGCCCCACGCGCCATATCCATTTGACCATGCAGACCACATGATTGCAATGTGCCTGTGGCGGTGGTAGTGTTAGCGTACACTGCCTGCCCACAGTAGTCGGTACTCAACCCAATCTCATCCGTACACGTGGCACATGCAATCGTCAATCTATTCCATCCAGGTGTCCGACCCTATGTTGTATGGGCCCCACTACGCACGTGGTTCAGTTTCGAGACGTATGGCAGCGGAGTCCCACCGTCACCATATCTGTGGTCTAATGCTCACCATCGGATCATTCCCTAATAGTTGGTTCATTTTGTGTGATGTGTGGCCTATAAATCGCCACGTGTTGTATTCTCGATGGGCCGGGCCATTGGATCGTGTGATTTTCGAACCACTAGTAGATTGCCGTGTTTGAAAAAGAAATCTACGGATAGAAAACCCCCGTGAAAGTGACGTGTTGGTAACAGGAGCCAACACTCCTGTCCTAGTTTTGCACCGTTTAGAAAAAATGGTGGTGACTCATCGTCCTTGTCGGTGATGGCAATGGGCCCATCATATAAACGGTTTAGATCATTAGAACATGATTGAACTGAATCCTGACAATGAATACCATGATACAAGCGGTTTGGATCTTGTATCATTAGCACGCGAACCGGTTCCGAAGAGTCCTCGCACGTGTGTTAAATGAAAACCATCAATAAACGTTTTTAAACCGTTCATTCTTTTTCATTTTTCATCATCATTTATTTGGACGGTCTGGATTTCCCTAAAACCATGACATGTATAGGTTTCAGGAGTCATAACCATTTTTAAATGGTGCAAAACTCATATGATAGTCACGCGCATGGGTCATTCATAGATTCCCATTTCCACATTCCTTAATGAGAGAAAATCCAAGTGATGCAACTGATAGGATCTAAATTCACATGAAATCATAAGACATCTCCAGATTTTGTGAAGATCCGATGGCCCTTGGTGGGCCCCACACCAATGGCATTAGAATCCAGAAGAAGATATGGGTGCTTGATTTAGGAGGACATGATGCATCAGACCTTGTAGGATGTTTTCATTTTTCCATTCAATGCAAGTGGGGCCCACATTTATTTTAACAGCGGCCTCAAAATAGACGGTCAAAGATTAAGTAGACCAACAGTACTAGGACTGGGCCCACTGGGGTGTGTTTATGGCATCCAATCCGTCCAGCAGGCTGGCCGCACCTTAAAATTTCGACGGCCCTAAAATCAATCCGATCCAACCATCAAGCGGGCCACCGAGTGAATTTAGAGGGTTTTGGATGATTATCCATTGTTTTCTATGGTGTGGATCATCTAATGATTTTTGTAGGCTGATTTTTAAGACATCTCATCATTATAGTGCATGGGTTAGATGGTATATGCATATACTGTCCCACTAAAAAAACAAAAACCTCTAAATTCATGTGGGGCCTACTTGATGGTTGGATCAACGTGATTTTTTTTAAGGCATCCAAATAGTGGGGCAGCCCTGCTGGATAGGCTAGATGCCATAAATACATCCTGATGGGCCACACGTGTAACACTTGTAGAAAATCTTATTCCATGGAGGACTTGCAAATACTAAAGAGACAGATGGATGGCTAGGATCTTCTAATTTGGAAGACTTTTTAGGCCATCTCCTATTTATGGGGGAGATGAACCTATAGGGTCCACCTTCCCCCATCCATGGTGGGGCCTGTTACATGAACGGTTTTCATCACCCGTAACTGCACTTTCATAACTAGGCCCGCCCTGAGTGATGCCAAACTCCATCCTGACCGTGGATCTAAACCTAGAGAATCAATGTTTGGATGGGCCCATCACCGTGCATCGAAAGTTATCCAATATCAGAAGATCAAGACCCTTGGATATTGGGCCAAAGGTTGAGATTAAAGAAAATATTGAGCAATTCACGTACAAATTATTGGATGGTCGCGATCTTCCAATCTAAAAGATTGATGGGGTATTTCCCATCAATCGTGGGGCCCACCTTTGAAGATTTATTCCCGTTGGCGAACATGGAACGTAGAGCTTTGCTGAGCCCACACGCAACACACATGCCACCTTCTATGCCAGCATGGCACGCAAATGAAATATCCAAGCCATCCTTCATGTGAAACTAACCATTCAAATTCTTTTGACAAAAGATAAATGTGGACCACTCAGTAGTCATTCCATGTTATTAGAAATTAGAAATAAACGGACGGGTTAGAAAAGCTGGGTTAGAAAACCTCATCCAATTTTTTTCACAACCGTACATTTTTAAGATAATTGTGGTCTAATTGACTAGTGGGCCCACCTGATTCTCGGGTGAGGTAATCTTAATAGTGGCTCGTTTCTGATGGATGGCTGGGATATTGCATCGTTTTTACACGCTGGCATGTGTGGTGGCATGTGCATTAGTCAAGTTGTACAAGCAGTAGTAGATATACCTAGAGGTGGGCACAGGATGATCCAATCCAATTAACTCGACTCGTCCGACTCGGTCCGATCTGACTTGACCTGAATTAAACGGGTGAGTCGGTCCGAACCAAGTAAGCTTCGCCCAATCCGAACTCAAACTGAGTTGAGTTTGAGTTACCCAGTAACTCAAGTCGACCCGACCTGAAACTCGATCCGGTTAGACCCGACTCGATCCAAAACCCAACTCAACCCGACTATCTAACCCTACCTCGACCTGATCCCAACCTTTCTCTCTCCCTCCCTCCCTCATCCTCCTCTTCCAAGCTCGACAACCACCTACCACCATCACCCTCCTCCACTTCCTCCTCTTCCTCTTCTCTCTCTCTCTCCACTCCACTCCCTCCCTCCCTCTTCCAAGCCCAGCAACCACCCACCACCATCACCCTCCTCCTCCCCTCTCTCCTCTCCACTCCCTCCCTCCCTCATCTCTCAATCCGACTCGGTGCCAACTCGACCTGACTAAGTACTTCTGACCGGATTAGACTTGGTCCGGATCAGTCCAGGCTAGACCGAACTCGGATCAAGTTAGGCATGCTGGACTCGGTATTGAGTCAGATCGAGTTCGGGTCAAGCCTATTTCAAAATCGGATTGAGTCGAGTCAGCCCTAACTTGGTCTGCCTCCCAGCTCTAGATATACCCACAATCACAAACATGATTTTCCTAATTTCTTGCAATGTCATTGGTCTACATCATCACTTCTCAGTGATGTTGTCAACACTACTATATTAAATGCGATATAGGATGATGTGACCCAATTACATTGCAACAAATAGAAAAATCCTGTTTGTGGCAAATATATGACCTGAGTTCTTCCAAGAAATAAACTCCCTAACTCATATTTTTCCTTGTTTATTTTATTTTCCTGAGAAAAATGCTGAGTGTTGCATCGGGTCATTAAGACCATCCAATCAATCAATCTGAACCGTCAATCAAGTCAAGAACTCATTTTACAGGCTACCAAGAAAAAATAATCACTTAAATCGGGTGATCCAATCCATCCTTGATTTGGCCTTTTTTATTCATCTAGGATCCAAGTTATGGATTTGATGTCTAAGATTGCCCAACAAGAGCAATTCTTTAGAATCATAAGCAATCCATGATGGTCTTACAACGGGTCTATATATTTTTAATGATCTTGACCACCTACGTCTAAAGCAATCGATCTAGTGGTTAAGAATGAATATAAATTTACAGGATTAGATAAACGGCCCAAAATTTGTCAACATGGGTTTGATTGATGGACCAACCATTGATTGACTGTCACACCTCAAAATTTGGGTACCCGAATAGGGTGTCCAGGACCCGAATTCCAGACCCGTGACCTATATAAAATAAATAAATAAATAAAATATAAATAAAATATGACAATTTCATACACAATTCATTTTCTCCCATCATAGTCCAAAATTTTAAAATCCAAACACAGACTAAGATAACTAATTGCATAGTCTGTTATTACATCGATGCATGATTATTTAACTTAACTTGAAATAAGAAAAATTAAGTCAAACATTACTACATTCAGAGTTCTAAAATAAAATAAAATCCATCTTATTTAGAATGACATGCCATATGCATCAAATCATATTCCATGCTCCACTACTAATAGAAGTACCCTGCATCTTCAAACTATTCATAACCTGAAATGGTTAAAACATAATGAGTTGACAACTCAATAGGATCACATCAATCCCGAGTTGAAAATCTCACAAATACTACCAAATTAATCTTGACACATTAATCAAAATAAGACGAACACAGGATGTAAAAATCATAAATAATAATTTGACATTTATGAATATGAAATAAATGAATTGTTTAACATAGCTTTCTAAAAATGCTAAGATTTGGAGTGGCAAAACACTCATGTGTGCTGATCCTTTTAGGGGATGATCCACGGCAGAGCACCGGTATTGATCCTTTCAGGGTATGACCCTCGGCAGAGCACCAGTATAACCTTTTAGGGACAAAAGCCCAGGGCAGTGCACCTGTGTGTACTGATCCTTTTAAGGAATCACCCACAGCAGAGCACCCGTGCCGATCCTTTTGGGAATGACCCTAGGCAGAGCACCCGTGTCGTGCTGATCATTTCGGGAATGACCCTAGGCAGAGCACTCGTAAGAATCATTGTACAAAAAAAAATAATTGTTCACATATGATGCATCTAACTTACAAGGAAACATTTTAATAAATAAAATCAGAGCATCTATAACAAATAATATGGTGATCCCTTTAGGGCAGAGCACCTGTAAGGATCATTGCATAAAAAAATAATAATTGCTCACATAATAAATATTCATCATCACTCCTAAATAATATCAAATGCAAATAATAATAATAATAATAATAATAATAATTGTTATGGGAAGATCCGAGACGACTACAATCGGAGGGATCGACGGTCCGTCACTCCGAGCGGAGAGTCCGAGCCTCGGCATAATACTAGGAAGGTGGGTTAAGATGGACAAAGCTCCCATTCTTGATCACCTTCTTTCCAAGAGCAGTCGGAAGAGAAAATATTCGAGTTATACGACCGACTCCGAGCAAGCATCCATCATGACACTGAGAAGGGCTAGCTGTATTACTTGCGAACGGATCAAGGTTCGGCTCGGGTTGACATAACCAACCATCAGCTCGGAGCGATATCGTCGTCTTCGGTCTGGCCGAGCCGAGGCATCTCCGAGGATAAAGGTCCCACGCGCTAAGTGGAGAAACTGCCATGTATAGGTATGCGCTATTATCTCGCCCGCAGATACGCACATCGTAGGACATGATCTTTGAATTCCGGGCAATATCTCCATGATCCACGAACCCCACTGATCGTGCCGAGATTATCGGATGCGAATCGAGCGATGAAAAGGTATAAATATTACATCATCCCATGAGAACAGGTACGCAACATCTGACACTCTCCCCTTTCTCCTAAACTTAGACCCAGATTCTGTTGTCCTGACTTAGGCATCGGAGGGTCCCCCGGCTTAGCCAGGGTCTCCATTGCTTACGGTTTATGTGCAGGATTCCTGGTCCAACGCCTGCTCGGAGTGTGTGAAGAGGGGAAGAGGGCTGACCAGATTTTGACCTCAACATTTTTGGCGCCGTCTGTGGGAAACTGATACAAAAAGTCAGTTTCCTGTTCTCGAAAGCTATGGCTAGGGGGAAGAAGAAAGCAGTGGTGGTGGAACCGGAGCAGACCCGCTCTTCGTCACTACTTCATGTGGAGTCTGCTCCGGGCCCTTCTCAGCGTTCTCGAAACTGTTCCAACAAATACCGCGCTTTGAAAGGAGAAGTGCAGGCCTTGCGCGATGAGTTGCAACGGATGAGACAGGAGCGCGAGCCCCAGCAACAACCCGAGCGGAGAAGTCCAGTGTCAGAAGTTGTTGGACCAACCGTTCAAGCCCATTCAGCAACAAGAAGTCCGAGGCGCGGGACATCTCCGCAACAATCTACCCGAGCACCAGTGTCGGCTCAAAACCCTCCCCCAGCTCCAATGCGAGCTCCTACCAGGAATGTGACGACTCGGGCCCCGACGAATGTCCCAGCCGCCTCGGCTCTGGCTCCAACGGACCTTCGTCACACTCTAGAGAGGAGAAGGGAAAGAAGAATGCCCGAGCCGGAGAACACTCGGGAAGAAGTGGCGAAAAACAGGGATCCCTGGGAGTCACGATTCGCAGACCTGAATAACCAAGTCTTGATGTTACAGAAGCAACAGCAGCCATCATCGATCCCGGCTGCTGTTCAAGCCATGATGGAAGAGACCAAGCCTCCGTTCACCTCAGAAATCATGAACGAAGTGATGCCTCAGAGATTTCGGATTCCTCCTGTCATCCAGTACTCCGGGTCCGGCGACCCATCAGAACATGTGGAAGCTTATCGTTCGTGGATGCGGATAGAGACTGCAACTGATGCAATGATGTGCAGAGGATTCTCGATCACTCTGGCCGGATCCGCTCGGAATTGGTATCGACAACTCAAGCCTGGATCCATATGTTCATTCGAAGAATTAGCTCGGTCATTCCTTACCCAATTCATAAGCGGTAAGAGAAGCCGAAAGCCCAATACCCACCTGCTTACCATCAAACAAGGGTCGAAAGAATCCTTAAAGGATTACATTGCTCGATTCAACGAGGAAGCATTGCAGGTGGAAGACTATGACGACAAGATGGCTCTCGCCGCAGTATGTAGCGGCTTGAGGGAAGGAAGGTTCGCCTTCTCTATAGGGAAGAACCCGGCAAAGACGTTAGCCGAGCTCATCGCTAGAGCCCAGAAATACGTCCATGCCGAGGAGTTCTCTGCTACCCACAAGAGTATCCAGATAACCGAGCCGAATGGGAAAGGAAGAGGCCAAGGAACGAGGAACCTCAAGCCCCGAGGAAAAACTCGGACGATCATTCTTCTCGTGATCGCCGACCGAGCAGGAAGCCAGAAGGGAGATTCCGTTCCTACACACCTCTCAACACTACCACCGAGCAGATCTTACTGGATATCCGCGGTGAGAAACTTCTCAACTGGCCAGTCTGTATGCGGGCAGACCCAGAACTTCGCGACAAGCGCAAGTATTGTCGCTTCCATCGAGATCATGGCCACAATACCGATGAGTGTGTAGATCTCAAGGATGAAATTGAATCCCTCATTCGGAAGGGGCACTTACGTCGGTATACCAAGCAAGAGAAAACTACTCGGAAAGAGGAGCGAGCACGAGAACGCCCCAAAAATCCGCCCGAAGAACCTGTGGAGATCTACACTATCTTTGGAGGTACATCAGGCGGGGGAGATTCAAACAGAGCCCGGAAAGCTCATTCCCGAAGGAGCCCAGAGCATTATATTAATCTTACCGAGCGGCCTAACAAAGAACTACGAGTCAGTCCTTGTAGCCTCACCTTCATAGAAGATGACGCTCGGGGGATACAACATCCACACGATGACGCCTTGGTGGTCACTATGACCATAGCCAATCATAAGGTGTACCGGATTCTCGTTGACACTGGAAGTTCAGCCGATGTGATCTACTCTGAGGCCTTCGGAAGGATGGGGATTCCACAATCTCGTCTTAGACCTGTGAAGACCCCCTTACACGGTTTTGCCGGAGAAAGAGTAATCTCTGAAGGAGACATTTCCCTCCCAGTGACTGCGGGAGAGGGACAATATCAAGTCACCTTGATGGTGGACTTCCTTGTTGTTAATGTGCCATCAGTGCATAATGTGATTATGGGCAGGCCCTCCCTCAATGCAATGCGGGCGGTCGTGTCTACTTATTACCTGATGATGAAATTTTCCGCCGAAGGCGGAACAGGTTACCTCCGAGGCGATCAACGCGAGGCTCGGAGATGTTATGCCATTGCGGTTCAAAAAGGGTCTGTAAAGCAAACACTCACTGTCAACATCTTGGACCCGCGCGGACCTACCGAGAATAAGCCAATTGAAGATTTGGAGAAGGTACCACTTGACGAAGCCGATCCTAGCAAGACAGTTCAGCTCGGAACATCACTCACGCCTGAGCAACGCTCCGAGCTGTTAACTTTCCTGCAACGACACAGAGACGTATTCGCCTGGTCGCACGCGGATATGCCAGGAATCTCTCCAGACGTCTTGGTCCATCGGTTGAACGTGGATCTAAACCACAGGCCTGTGAAATAAAAGAGGAGACCGTTTGATGCCGAGCGATGTGAAGCCATTGTGGAAGAAGTCTCGGTCCTGTTGGACGCCGGCTTCATAGAAGAAGTATATTATCCAGAATGGATCGCGAATGTGGTGCTGGTTAAGAAGGCAAATGACAAATGGAGAGTTTGCGTGGACTATTCAGACCTGAACAAAGCATGTCCAAAAGACAGTTTCCCGTTACCTCGGATCGATCAACTAGTGGACAGTACTGCGGGACACGAACTACTTTCCTTCCTGGATGCCTACTCTGGTTACAATCAGATCGCGATGCATCCCCCAGATAGGCAGAAGACTACCTTTGTCACAGACAGGGGGCTCTACTGTTACCGGGTCATGCCATTTGGCCTAAAAAACGCCGGGGCCACATACCAGAGGCTAGTCAACCAGATGTTCGCAAGACAGATCGGGCGCACGATGGAAGTTTACGTCGATGACATGTTGGTAAAAAGTGTCAAGGCATCCGATCACTTGGCGGACCTCGGAGAAACTTTCGAAGTCCTCCGAGAATATCAAATGAAGCTGAACCCAGCGAAGTGCGTTTTCGGAGTCGGCTCGCGAAGGTTCCTCGGATTCCAAGTCAGCCAGAGAGGCATCGAAGCTAACCCGGATAAGATTAAAGCACTCCTCGACATGAGTTCGCCTCGGACTGTCAAAGAAATACAATGCCTCACTGGACGAGTAGCAGCGCTCGGACGCTTCATATCCCGAGCCACTGATAAATGCCTCCCCTTGTTCCAGCAGTTGAAGGGTCATAAGAAGGCCGAGTGGACGCCCGAATGTGAGCAAGCTTTCCAGCAGCTGAAACAATATCTGGGCTCACCACCTCTGCTATCAAAACCGGAGGATGGCGAATCTTTGTTCTTATACCTTGCAGTCTCAGCCTCAGCAGTCAGTTCGGCTCTGATCAGGGAAGTGGGGAACAAACAACATCCAGTATATTATGTGAGCAAAGCTATGGTACCAGCAGAAACAAGATACCCCGCTGTGGAGAAGCTTGCACTCGGCTTGGTCGTTTCGGCTCGGAGGTTGCGTCCATATTTCCAAGCTCATTCGATCATCGTGTTAACTGACTCCCCCCTCCGGCAGATTCTCCAAAAGCCAGAGGTCTCGGGTCGGTTGACCAAGTGGGCGATTGAACTTGGGGAATTTGACATTACTTTTCGGCCGAGGACAGCAAAGAAAGGCCAAGCAGTGGCTGATTTCATCGCAGAATTCACCGTCCTAGAGGAAGGGCAGATCAACGACGAGGATGAAGTAACTTCGCCTGACCTCCCAAGCAACTCACAGGTTATTCCAGAAGCCGGATGGATCCTCTACGTGGACGGATCATCTAACTCAAAACGAGCCGGGGCGGGGATCGTCTTGATCGCTCCTGACTCCACAATTATCCAATATGCCATCCGACTCGGCTTCAAAGCTTCCAACAATGAGGCGGAGTATGAGGCACTATTAGCTGGGCTCAGATTGGCCGCCAGCCTCGGGGTCCAATCTATACAAGTTCGATGCGACTCTCAGCTAGTCGTGAATCACATCTCCGCCGACTATGAAGCCAAAGAAAATAGAATGATTGCTTATCTAGACGAGGCCAGAAAACTGATCGAGAAGTTTTGGAACTGTACGGTTCACCAGATTCTGAGGACAGAAAATGCATGGGCTGATGCCCTGGCAAAGTTGGCGTCAGCCGCAGAGGGAAAGATTCCGCGGATCGTTCCGGTAGAGTTCATTGAATATCCAAGCATCGATCGCATAGAGAAAAAGATGGTTAATCCGGTGGATAACAGTCCGAGCTGAATGGACCCAATCTTTGGCTACCTCGAGTCAGGGGAGGTTCTCTCGGACAGACAGGAAGCTAGACGTCTGAGAGTCCGAGCAGCAAGATACGTTATTCTGAATGGAACTCTGTATAAGAAGGGGTATTCGCAGCCATATCTCAGGTGTCTTCGACCTGAGGAAGCGGAATATGTCATCCGGGAAATTCACGAAGGGATCTGCGGAAACCATTCTGGCAGCCGAGCCCTGGCTTTAAAGGTGCTTCGGTAGGGATACTTCTGGCCGACCCTCAAAGAAGATGCCAAGAGGTATGTTAGAAAATGTGACAAATGTCAACGTTTTGCGGCAGTGCCTAGGCAACCGGCGGAAGAAATGACTCCCATGAGCGGTCCGTGGCCTTTCGCTCAGTGGGGGATCGACATCATCGGCCCTCTACCGACCGGAAAAGGACAAGTCAAGTTTGCCATCGTCGCTGTCGACTACTTCACGAAGTGGGCTGAGGCCGAACCCGTCGCAAAGATTACCGAACAGAAAATAATTGACTTCGTTTGGAAGAACATTGTCTGTAGATTTGGAGTTCCGAATACAATCGTCTCAGACAATGGCAGGCAGTTCGACAATGACAAATTCAGGGGTATGTGTAGAGGGCTCGGTATCAAGAATGCTTACGCCTCGCCTCGGCATCCGCAGTCCAATGGGCAAGTGGAGGCAGTAAACAAGGTCATCAAGCACCACCTCAAGAAGAAGCTGGAAAAAGCAAAGGGTAACTGGCCGGAAGAACTTCCATTCGTCCTCTGGGCGTACAGAACCACAGCTCAATCTTCCACTGGAGAAACTCCGTTCTCTCTTTCTTATGGGTCGGAGGCAATAGTGCCCGTTGAAATCGGCCTCCCTACGGCTCGAGTGGATAATTACAATGAGAATCGAAATATCGAGCAAATCACCGCCAATTTGGATCTTCTGGAAGAGATCTGAGAAGTTTCGAAGCTCCGTGCCGCTGCCCGACATCAGCAAGTAGCCAGATTCTACAATTCTAAAGTGAAGGTTAGACGATTCCGACCAGGGGATCTGGTTCTTCGACGAGTCTTTCAGAACACGGCTGAGCCGGGAACCGGAGCACTCGGTCCTAACTGGGAAGGACCATACCGAGTGGTTCGATCGACTAAGCCCGGATCCTACCACTTGGAGGATCTCGAAAGCCGTCAACTCCCCCACCCGTGGAATGCTGAGCATCTGAAAATTTACTATCCTTAATGAGGCGCTCCGAGCAGCTTACTGACCTTTAAGGTTATTCAATAAATGTACGCCCCCGAGCGACAAGCCTTTAAGGCTATGAATAAAAATACATCCGATCGGCTTATTCTTGTCATCAACAAAGATCAAACGGACTAAATTCTACAAAGGCGTCTCCTCCTGAGGAGAGGAAGCTACGAGGCGATCTGACTTCCCACTAAAGAAGTCGGACCAATTTCTACAAAGGCATCCCCCCTTAACCGGGAGGGCAAAGCCAATGGGTAACTTCGACCCCCTAGTAAGGGAGTCGGTCCCACCTACACGGAAGGCCCTTCGCTGAAAGCGAAACGAGTTGATCCTTTTAAGGATCAGACCGAGGCCCAAATCACATCCGAACAAATCGAGGACTCGGTTCGACTGCACAACCTAGTAAGCAAGAACGACCAATAAAAAGAAAAGGAGGTGATCCAAAATTGGCTCTTTCATTAAATGCTATAAATGTGAAGTACATAGTAAAAAAAAAAAAGAAAATAAAATACAAATAAAGGAAGCGGAGTCTTCAAGAGGTCGGAGGAGCTTGGGAACCGGGGGCTTGATCCTGGTTGGTCGCCTCGGCAGCAGTATCAGCAGGGTCCTCAGGCAGGAGGGGATCGAGGTCATAAAACTTGGTGGCCTCGATATCCCTCTCCTTCGAGGTCTTGTACGAATCTATTGCCGCAGTAACTGCCACTGCCAAGGAGGCCTCAGCCTCGGCCTTCTGAGCCTCCAGAGCCGTGGCAACGGCTCTGCTTTTCTCTTCTGCAGCTTCGGCCTTGATCTTCTTCTGGTCCTCACTCAATCGGGCAACCTCCCCAGCCAGGGTGTCAGCGCGGACCCTGGCATGATCCAGCTCAGCCACTGCCGCATCACGACGTGCCTCAAGGTCCTTCGCGATCCTCTGAAGCTGGAGCAGTTCAGACCTACTGCCTTCAAGCTGATGACACAGATCACTCCGCTCTAGCTGAAGGATAGAAGCCTTGTCCCGTGAGACTCCCGCTTCCGCTCTGAGAACCTCCGTCTCCGCCCGGAGGGCTCCCACCTCGCTCCTGAGGGTTTCGACCTCGGCGTCAATTTTCCGACGCTCTCGGACCCTCTCCCAGCATAGGAGGATCCTTGGAACAGACTGGTCCAAAGCAAGGAAATGAGAAAGAAATAATAATACAAAAAATAGCTACAACTTTTTTAAAGAAAGGGGCAGAAAGTACCTGGTAGAAGACTCCAGCCAAGTCTTCCAAGAAGCAGTCTTCCGGTTTATCAAGAAGGCGCGAAATGGATTCCTCCGTAACGTGTTTCGCCGCCCAGTCTGTTAAACAAGACATGTGATAACCCGGCTCGAACCTTCCTCTGCTCGTGCCAACTTGAGCCGAGCTCGTCTCCTCCCCGGCTCCCGTCCGACTACCAGCCGAGGGTTGAGCCTCACCCTCGGCATCGCGTACAGCCTCCCCCTCATTATCCGGTTGGGTAATCATGGCGTCGGCCATCTGAACGGCTTCCTCCCTCTCGGAGGATGATGGAACGACTATCAATGGGGGTTCTAACCTTGCTCCTTCGTTGGGGGGAGCGGCGATGGATGGAGGAGGGGTTGCCCCCGTTGCTGGAGCAGAGGCGAGGTTAGGGCCGCATAAAGGTACGACCATATCAACACCGACCGGGTGCTCCGTGGCTGCACCCGGTAGTATTGGAATTGGGGACACAATTGCAGATGAGATGGTCCCTCAACCAAGGGTGCTGAGGCAGGAAATGGAGCTGTATCCCGAACCAAGATGTTCGGGATAGGGGGAGGAAGTGCCACCCTCTGAGCCGCGACCCCTGAGGCAGAACCTGAATGACGAACTCCTTGAACGACCTTCTTCCTCCGAACTACCTTCGCCGGGGGCTTGGCCCTCAGCATCTCCTCAGCAGACAGCGCAGCTTTCCTCCTTCGAGAACCAGATGCCTCGGCCATGCCTGTGCGAGAAAATAATAAGAATAGCGTTACCCCGGACCAATGAAAATATGCTGAATGAGAACAAAAATACTCACTGAGCGAAGTAGGGAGCGGCCTCGTCTTGCAAAGCCCCGATCGGTGAAGGTTAGCAGTTGTGATCAGATCTGAACAGCAGCGACGTTCCTCCGAATATGTCCTCGCCTTAGCTATCTGGTTCCTTTGGTCCGAGGTGATGAAGGGCACGCCCCTCGCGAAACCTGCAAAACAAAAAAAAATCTCTTTTAAGCGAAGCTGAAGTAAAAAGCAATGCGTGAAAGAAATCTCGACCCGACCTGGTATTGTGAAGCGAGTGGGAACCCGAGTCGATAAAGCCCCAATCTCCGCTGCCGGCGCCTCCCACTCGCCTGCGGCCCAAAACCACTTGTTCTTCCAGTCCTTATTCGAGGACGGAAGACCCAAGACGAGCCCTGACCCCTTGCTACCTCTGGTCGCGAAGTAGTACCATGGATCGTTGCCCTCGTGCTTGACCAAGTACAGGTTCATCAGCTCGGCGGGTGTCAACGCCGAGTTCCCTACTTGGTGCCAGATAATGTAAGCGAAAATCAGCACCCTCCAAGCGTTAGGCGCAAGTTGCCCAGGCGCGAGCCCTAAGTAAGCGGTCAGAGCTCGGATGAAGGGGTGCATCGGGAGACGGAGTCCGCATAATAGGCCGCATAAAAATATGGCTATCTCCCCAACCGCGGGATTGCCAGCAGCATCAGTGGGCTCAGGGGCTCTGATCCGAACGGAGCGTGGTATGTCAAACTCAGTACGGATCCATCCATTTGAGACTCCGTTATTACGGAGCCCCCTGGAACCAGTTCCGAAGCCCGTCCACCAGGGGGCATCTCTGGGACATCGACGACTGCAGCTCTAGGGGCTCGTGCTGTCCCTTTCTTGCTGGCCTTCTTGCTGACCTGACGAGTGTGAGCTCTCGCCACCGTCTGCTTCTGGGGCCGAGGATATAAAGGCACAGCCTCGAAGGGACCTTCGGAGGTCTCTCTTCCATTATCAGAACTCCCCGACTCGAAGTCGTCATTGTAGATTTCCCTATCGGAAGACATCTCGAAATAGTGGTGTTAAGGATCAAACTCACCAGATAATCGCCGGAGATGGCTTCAGCAAGCGTGAAAACTATATCGAAAATCACTTCTGCCAGAAATCGCTTTCGCCGGAAATCGCCTTCTCCGCTAAACAACTCAAATGCAAACGATAGCAGTCGAATGAAGACCCCGGACGGGCCTTTTATAGACTGAAGAAACCCTGCATTAAATGACCCGTAATAATGGCTGCGTCGGAATCATTGCTGGCCAACTCTGAGTCCGACGTGGTGTCATATCATTGGTTCAAAATATAGTAGAGGTAACGCTATCCGCCTCGATTGTTGTGTGAGTTAATCAACACGGTACCCGAGTGCAGAAAAGAGTGCTCGACACGACGCCCCGAGTGCACGTGGCGATCATTCACAGGTTGGTGACGATTCGGAATCCCAACCGTTGCCACATGTTTGCTCACGGTTAGCCCAAAGCCGCTAAACCCCGAGTACGTGACGTTTCACACGAGGACCATAAACGCACCAAAGAACTGAGGCGACTGATCTTTCAATTAATTACTCTCCGAGCTCATGAATGACCTCAGAGAGTAGGGGGCTTCTGTTATGGGAAGATCTGAGACGACTACAATCGGAGGGATCGACGGTCCGTCACTCCGAGCGGAGAGTCCGAGCCTCGGCATAATACTAGGAAGGTGGGTTAAGATGGACGAAGCTCCCATTCTTGATCACCTTCTTTCCAAGAGCAGTCGGAAGAGAAAATATTCGAGTTATACGACCGACTCCGAGTAAGCATCCATCATGACACTGAGAAGGGCTAGCTGTATTACTTGCGAACGGATCAAGGTTCGGCTCTGGTTGACATAACCAACCATCAGCTCGGAGCGATATCGTCGTCTTCGGTCTGGCCGAGCCGAGGCATCTCCGAGGATAAAGGTCCCACGCGCTAAGTGGAGAAAGTGTCATGTATAGGTATGCGCTATTATCTCGCCCGCAGATACGCACATCGTAGGACATGATCTTCGGATTCTGGGCAATATCTCCATGATCCACGAACCCCACTGATCGTGCCGAGATTAACGGATACGAATCGAGCGATGAAAAGGTATAAATATTACATCATCCCATGAGAACAGGTACGCAACATCTGACACTCTCCCTTTTCTCCTAAACTTAGACCCAGATTCTGTTGTCCTGACTTAGGCATCGGAGGGTCCCCCGGCTTAGCCAGGGTCTCCATTGCTTACGGTTTATGTGCAGGATTCCTGGTCCGACGCCTGCTCAGAGTGTGTGAAGAGGGGAAGAGGGCTAACCAGATTTTGACCTCAACAATAATAATAATAATATTTGCATTAATTCAAATAAAAAATATTTCAATGTCTAGATTATATAAGGCAACAGATATGAATTTTTCAAGGGGGGAATGATCACCTACCTATTGTGGAAAAATTGTGTGATGGGAGGAGAATAATCTGAACGATGCTGATTTCTACATGTACTAGCTTGGATTGATCAACTCTGAACTCAATGATGAACCCTCACGGATACTCTCCCTTCTCCTGATTTCTCTTTTTTTTCTTCTCACAATCTTTCTTTTGTGATTTTCTCTCTCGTTTTTCTAGATAGCATGAGAAATAGGGTATAAAAAAAATGATGTCGGTGAGTTGGTGGGTTCTGAGTTTAATGAGCGGTTTAGATTGAGGAGTGGGTCCCACCATGATGTTGGCAATCATGGTGGATGGGTTCCCATCTGCAACCGCTGTGGAGAAGTGGAAAGAGAGGGAGTCGTGGAGGAGAGAGTTGTGGAGAAGTGGAAAGCAAGTGACGCACGTCACTTGCTTTGTTATTTATTATTTATTTATTTTTATTTTTTAGAATGGGCCCCACAGGAGTGATGTGAAAAATCCACACCATACATTCATTTTGCCCATCAAAGTTAGGGCTTGAGCCCAAAAATGAGGGCCATCCACATCTCAGGTGGGCCACACCAAAGGCAATGGTGGAACCCACCGTTTTAGAAAAACGGAGTATTATATTCTACCCACCTTATCAAAACTTCGTCCTCGAAATTTATATACCTAAAAGAGGTTAGGATACTTTTCTCGAATTTCTTGTTCTCGCTCCCACGATGCTTCTTCCTCGCTGTGATGACTCCACTGTACCTTCACGAGTGGTATAACCTTTGTCCGAAGTACTTGCTCCTTACGATCGAGAATGCGCACAGGTTGCTTTTCATATGTGACATTTTCTTGAATCTCTAGCAGCTCCCATTCGATGACATGACAATCGTCCGGATTGTACTTACAAAGCATGGAGACGTGAAATACATGGTGGATATTGGATAACTGAGGTGGTAGGGCCAACTTGTATGCTACAGCTCCTACTCTTTGTAGGATCTCAAAGGGTCCGATAAAACGTGGTGCAAGCTTCCCTTTCTTTCCAAAATGCATAACTCCTTTCATTGGGGAAACTTTTATGAACACATGATCTCCCACACAAAACTCTAAGTCTCTGCATCGATTATCTGCATAGCTCTTTTGGCGACTTTGGGCGGCACGCATACGTTTCCGAATGATGTCAATCTTTTTGGAGGTCTCTTGAATAAGTTCTGGTCCTAACAATGTCCTTTCTCCTACTTCGGTCTAACAGCTTGGTGATCTGCAGGGTCTTTCGTATAAAGCTTCAAATGGTGCCATACCAATGCTGGCTTGGTAGCTATTATTATATGCGAATTCCACCAGCGGCAGATGATCGTCCCAATTGCCCTTGAAGTCGAGAATGCAACTGCGTAACATATCTTCTAAAATCTGGTTCGTCCTTTCTGTTTGCCCATCGGTCTACGGGTGAAATGATGTGCTGAAATTGAGAGTAGTTCCCAAAGCTTCTTGTAGACTTGCCCAAAATAAACCTAGGATCTCAGTCGGAGATGATGGATACTGGAGTACCATGAAGACGGACGATTTCTTTAATATAAATTTTACTCAACTCCACTGCAGATGTAGAAATCTTTATCGGGATGAAGTGTGCGGATTTGGTTAATCTGTCCACGATCACCCATACAATGTCATGGTGTCGACCTGTCTTCGGAAATCCAACTACGAAATCCATGGATATATGCTCCCATTTCCACTTGGGGACCGGTAACGGCTGCAAGAGTCTTGATGGTCTTCGATGGTCTGCTTTCACTTGTTGACATGTTGCATATTTAGATACGTACTCGGCGATTTTCCACTTCATATTGTTCCACCAGTATTGGCGCTTAACATCGTGGTACATTTTGGTCTCCCCTGGATGGATAGTGAATCTTGATCTATGAGCCTCGTTCAAAATCTCTTGCTTCAAATCAGGTTTGTTTGGAACACATAGCCTTCCACAAAACCTAATCCCTTCATCAGTGCCAATTCGCCATTCTGCATTCTCCTTCCCCATTCCTTCCGCTCCTTTTTCTTGTAGCCAAACGTCTTCCTTCTGGGCTTCTAGAATACGCCAAATCTAAGAGAAAAGTTTATCATGATCTAATCTCAATTCTAAAGAATAATAAGTTAAACTTAGCTATTAAACTTAAGAAAATAAAAATAAAATTACACACCAAGGTAGGCTGTGCTACTAGGTTACTTAAATGCGCCTGAGGTTCTTCAAGCTGGAGTTGCAGATCGAAATCCTTGATGACATTTAGTATCTCCCACTCTTTGATCATTAAGCTGGTCACAAGTCTTCGTGTCTTTCTGATTAGGGCATCGGCCACGACATTTGCTTTTCCTGGGTGATATGAAATATCTAAATGGTAGTCTTTCAAAAATTCCATCCATCTTCTCTGACCCATATTCAATTTATTCTGATTAAAGAGATACTTTAAACTCTTATGGTCTGAATATAAGTCGAATTGTTTCCCATATAGGTAGTGCCTCCAAATTTTCAAAGCAAAAACCACTGCTGCTAACTCCAGATCATGCGTCGGGTAATTTCACTTGTGAGTTTTTAACTGTCGTGATGCAAATGCGATAACTTTACCTCCTTGCATAAGAACACATCCTAACCCCTGATATGACGCATCGGTATAAACGATGAATCTTTCTCCTTCAGTCGGTAATGCCAGAACTGGGGCTGATGTCAACCATTTCTTCAGTTCGGTAAATGCCTGCTCGCAATCTTGATCCCACTTAAAGTTCGTATTCTTCTTAGTTAGATTAGTTAGGGGTCTTGTTATATTAGAGAATCCTTCTATAAATCTTCGATAGTAACCAGCAAGGCCGAGAAAACTTCGCACTTCAGACACATTCGAGGGCTGCTCCCATTCTAATATTGCTTCAATTTTAGCTGGATCCACAGATATCCATTTCCTTGTGTCACGCCCCAAACTCGGAAACCGGGCTCACAAAATTCCCGATCGCCGAATCCGGCGCCGACAGCCTCCGTAGAACCCCATTCTCGGCTCCCAGCGCCCATATGCCAGGTTCCGATCCTGGGATGCTACAAGGAGGATTTTTTTCAACATCCGTTTAATTTGTAATAAGCATAATCAAAGGCATAACCCACAAACAACAACCAAAAACTCCATCACATTTTCACTATGATCAAAAACTTTATAAGTACAATGAGCATAAAGGGAAATACAATGAGAATGGACAAAAAGCTCCAAAAGATCTGCTCATGGCTCCGCCTCAATGGCGTCAATCCTCGCACACCGCACGCAACGGTCGTGCATAAGCTTATAGAAAGCTTAGAAGGTGGTGAAAGTGTGTGCACAAGGTAGTAATGCAGTTATGAAGTATCAGAGTAATGCGGAACATGCTGACGAGTCCATGAATACCACCAGCCGTACCAAGGCTATGCGATGCAAGGCATGAATGATGTCGGCCATACCAAGGCCATGCGATGCAAAATGTAACTCAAGCATACAAATCCTCATCTAAGTACACATATCAGTACACCTCAAAATCTGGGATATCACCGGGGTCTAGTACACTCTAAACCAGATTGTCGCCCCATCGCGCGCAATAAGGTAAGTGGAAGAGACCTCACTAGCCGCCTGCCAATATCGGGCGCGGCTCGTCGATAGCAGACCCATTCCTCGAGCTGGTCAAACTCAGCCTAGCATTGCCCCCTCCTCTCGGGCGGGTAAGGCCGTACCCCCTTCCAACCGACCACGACACAGTGGAAAGCGCAACCTCCTGGTAATCGGCCATCGGCGCTCATGCACCCACTCGGTCTAGACGTTGGAGCAACCTCTTGGTACCATAAGGGTTTAGGGACTTTCACCCAGGGATATCTATAGCACCCCATGTAGAACAAGATTTTCGGATCCAATCTCGCCAACCACGATATATGCTGTGGCGGCATTACGGCCCTGATGTCGCTAGGGCGTACAGTAACCATATCATATAATGCAAATGCATGAATCACACTATCCAGTCATGCAGCAATCCTGTGCGTCTGGTGCACTCATGTGGGGCAACACCGCCTAACCGGGAGCCCCTAAACAATCTGCCCGAAGGCATATGCTATGATCAGTCACTTCTCATACCAAGCATACATATGATGCGTATGATCATGAATCGTGGGACTATACTAAACATGTTATATGGGATGATGTTGTTCATAAGGAGATGGGCCTAGACGGCCTACAAGTATGGGCCTAACAATGGGCCCTAGGGAGAATCAGAATGCGGACATTTAACCAACATTATTCTACAATGTGGACGTCAAACCAACATTGCTCCCAAGGCATTGCCCGTCGTAAACATCATTACATAAATCATGTTGGGACCACACATTACAATGGACTTTCGGTACATCCCATTGGGCCTTAAATACATCAAATGGGCCGCAATAATGGGCCTCACCAATGGGCCTTATGTACATTGCAATGGGTCATAACCCATGGGCCTTAGATACGTCAAATGGGCCTAGTCTCACGGGTCTTAAAATACATCAAATGGCCTAAGGACATGGGCCTTACATCCACATCAAAGTGGGCCCCAATGATCTACCACAAATACATTAAGATGGACCTCAAAACATGCCAAGGTGGGGTCCACTTGGACTATGGATCTGGCTCATCTTTAGCTCATGTCATAAAATGATCCTTCAAAACGGATAGATGGATTGGGTGCAACATAAGCATCATGGTGGGGTGTCCAATTGAGGGCCCACCATAATGTGTATTATATTACATAATATAATAAATATATACATACATATATATATGTATAATATGTATACAATATAATATAATATAATATATATATATATAATATCACACGCACACACACCATGCGCATGTACCCACCCACACATGCACGTACACACACGTGCACATCCAACACGTGCACCGTCCAGCGGGCTCCACCGTCCAGCGGACGGTGGGATAAAACACACGTTCATGTGGGCTCCACGTGGGGCCCACTGTAATGTTTACATGCCATCCAACCAGTTCATAAGGTCACGCAGACCCAGGAGAAGGGAAAACACAAATTTCATCTTAATCCAAAACTTCTGTGGGCCCCAAAAAGGTTTCAATGGTAGACCCTCAATGCTCACTGTTTCCTTTGGTGTGGGCCTCCAAAACAGTGGATGGGCCTGATCTTTGGAGGGGACCCACTCCAGGGAGGGACCCACCCAATGAACTGGACGGATGAAACATATGCATCATGGTGGGGCCCACGGCAGGAGCCGTGGGTGCTGCTGCCGCCCGCCGTCCGCAGCGGGCGGCAGCAGGCAAGGCGCGCCCTCCTCGACAATGTGCAGAAGGCTGGAAGAAGGCAGCCTGTTGTGCTTGATTTTCTTTTTTTTTTTTTAATTTTCTGAAAAAAATATATGTGGGGCCCGCTACCGGAGAATCCACTCCGTCCAGTGGATTCTATGGATCGGAATACACCAAATCAATCTAATATTGGGTATTTTTGGCGTATAGAAATAGAAAGGTAGGTCCTAAAGTCTTAAACGGTATGAAATGTAGTCTTCTATGGTATGGCCCGCCTAATTATCGTATGGACCTCATTTTTTTGGCTCAACGCCTAAAACAAGGCAAGGAATAGGATAGACGGCGTGGATTGAACACATATATCAAGATAGGGCCTATTTGTGAGGTCCACACAACAAAAAAAGAAGCTTGAACCAAGCTTATATTTGGTTTTTCTCTGACGTCCAGCGTCCGGTTTGGTCGTGGCTCCTCCGTTGAGGTGGCCCCAGTTTAGGTGGGCCCGATAGATGGTGTGGGTACAATACATGTAAGGTGGGCCCCACTTGAAGATAGTTTGGATGAAATACATGCTTTAAGGTGGAATCTATCTAAGTGGGCCACACAACCATATCATGATCACATAAGAAAATTAAATAGAGAGGGAGGGGGAGAAATAGAGAGAGATAGATGGAGATCGGTGAGGATGGAGGGACCCCGCCACTATGGGCCCCTCATACAAACATACATCAAGGTGGGTACCACATATATGGACCATTGATCAAACAAAATGAATGTAGAACAACTATCTAAGATCATCCACCGCTTGATCTTCTTGCTCCCTCGGCTTTTGCCTAGTCTCCTTGTGCTCCTCTTTGATGGTGAAGATGAGAAATGGAAGGCTAGGATGAGAGGTGAGAGGGTGGAGAGGTGGGTCACACTTGTGGCTTGGAAGGAAATGGGGAAGGGCTCATACGTATGGGTTTTTTTTTTTTTTGCTTGGGAATAGTTTTGCAATTGAAGGGAGAGAGAGTGTTGTAAAGGGAGAGGAGTGATGGATGATTGATGTGGTGGTGATGGGGTGTAAGACACCTTTTTTGACTTTTTTGGCAAAAGGTGTAAGAAGGCATGTGTGTTGTAAGAACTTTTTTAACTTTTGAGGCTTATTTGGGAAAAGGTGAAAGGGATGTGTACTTGACCCATGATGGATTGATGGGTTGATGGATTGATGGATTGGTGGATTGATGTGACACATCGTAGAGATTCTCTTGGGTTTCACAACGTGCGGCGTTTTCCTCGCACCAAACGCTGGCCCACATCTTCTGGCCAGAGTATCGCCTCGGCGCGTGAGTCGCGGCATCGAAACCGCGGCGACGGTGCGGTCGCAAGGATATAAGTCCTAGGTTGAGTCGACTCGGGTTAACGGCGTATGAATCAGGGTTGTGCGCAGATACCGGTAAGGGTCGAAGGTTGCCGGAATTCGACCGGGAAGACCGTGGGAACCTACGGAACGGTACGGTCTAGGATACGGGTCTTACACTTTGACACCACATGCCTCGAGAATTTTACTTCATGCTTCCAGAAGTCACATTTTGATAACTTGACATACAATTGATTTTCCTTTAACGTTTGCAGAGTGGTCCTGAGATGTTCCTCATGCTCCTCATGAGTCTTGGAGTATATAAGAATATCATCAATGAATACAATAACGAATCGATCTAAATAAGGTTTGAATACCCGATTCATAAGATCCATAAATACCGCTGAAGCATTTGTCAATCCAAATGGCATTACCAAGAACTCATAGTGCCCGTAACGAGTCCTAAAAGCTGTCTTGTGGACGTCTTCATCCTTTATTCTCAACTGATGGTAACCTGACCTCAAATCTATTTTAGAAAAGAACCTCGCTCCCTTAAGCTGATCAAATAAATCTTCAATCCTAGGAAGAAGATATTTGTTCTTGATTGTTACTTTATTCAACTGACGATAATCGATACATAATCTCATAGTTCCATCCTTCTTCCTTACAAATAAGACTGGTACTCCCCATAGCGACGTGTTGGGTCTAATGAAACCCTGATCTAGCAACTGTTGGATCTGATCTTTTAATTCTTTTAATTCTACAGGGGCCATACGATATGGTGCTCTAGAGATGGGTGCAGTTCCAGGCATTAGATCGATACCGAAGTCCACATCTCTCTTTGAAGGTAACCTTGGAATATCCTGAAAAATTTCTGGAAACTCCCTTACCACAGGTATTTGTTCAATCCTTTCTTTTGATTGCTCGATTCCCACAATAGTCGACAAACCAATCGGCGCTTTCCTTCTTCGTATCCCACAAAATTTTAGTGGAGATCATCCTTCTATGTTCAACGTAATTATCTTCCTGAAACAATCTATCTTAGCACGATACTGGGACAACAAATCCATTCCTAAGATGACATCATATTCCCTCATAGGCATAATAATGAGATTTGCTGGCAGTATTTCATTTTCAATTATGGTGGGGCATTCTTCACATATTTACTCTAAATTCATGGACTTACCGAGAGGGGTTGTTACGATAATTTTCTTATCTAATCATGCGGGTGATATACCAAGTGAGCATACGAAGAAATAAGATATAAATGAATATGTATGTAACAACCCGGATTTTTGCCAACCTGGAATTAGACGTCCTTAGGCAATGGGTTGCTCCTAACACCTTATTAACCTATCAGAACTGAATCCCACAGTCTAAAATCGCTTCTGAACCCATTTCCTTCACAAATCCAACCCTTCACCATCTTGTTCTTTCAATTTTCCTAAGTACTTTCACCCTAGACACTATCTTAAACTAGTTAAGTATTATAACTTGGATCACTCTATATACAAACTACGAAGGACTAAGTACCACCTCAGACGGAAATCACTTAGGATTAAATCCTTTAGAAATTTGACAAAGTTAACTAAGTGCTAAACTAGATTAGCCATGAAATCCATTTGAATCACTTTAAATATGATCTGCAAGACCCAAAACTTGTAGAATCATTGACGCTAGGTTACCCTAAAACCTAGGATCAATCTCATTACCCGACTGCTCACGGGAGCATCTCGAAACTCCGTATCGGATCTGGACCGCACGTCGGGAGTCCGAATAATACGAAGTTAAGGAATTAGGACCGCCTCGCTGGGCTTGACAACCATCTCGGAAATCAAACTCAGACAGTGTCCCACGGCTGTTCGCTTGAGTCCGGAGCGAGGGAGTGTGAAAACACTTATTTCCTTACAAAATAAATATCTTGAATAGTAATCTGGCATCTCTCGTTTGCGGATCAGTTTTAAGCAACCAGACCGTCAGAATCAGACCAAATTATACCCTCGAATTAGGAGAAATTTCATACACATTTACATGTACTTGGAATCTCCGATCGAGATCTGCTGACTGTTGAATTGAAACTGGTCCGCCACGCGTGATCTGGAATCCCGACTGAAACAAAAACATAATAGAACGTAGATCCAGTGTCGGTGAGCTTAAGTCTGACTTTTGGCTCAAGGAGGGCTGCCAGAAACCCTCTTTTGAGCTGAATTAGAACCGATTTGGATA
Organism: Magnolia changhungtana; assembly: GCA_030180095.1. Classification (NCBI taxonomy): domain Eukaryota; kingdom Viridiplantae; phylum Streptophyta; class Magnoliopsida; order Magnoliales; family Magnoliaceae; genus Magnolia; species Magnolia changhungtana. The sequence continues at coordinate 3,718,734 of JASAUF010000481.1, forward strand.
TAACCCAAGTATACCTTGAACATAAGTATATTTCAGAGACTTTTTAGGCTATATAAGGGCCTTAGAGCACCTTCTCTCACAGCCATACGAATTTGAGATTTGAGAGAGAAAAAAGAGAGAGAAAGTGAGGGAGGAGTGGGAGAATCTCCCTACTATCGTTCCCTGCCACCACACGGGCTGCACCATCCTTTTCTTGACGCTTTTCCGGCGATACAGACTCCGTTTTAAGGTAAGAAACCCTAACCCTAATCTGTTTTGGGGTTTAGATAGTTGTAGGTTAGGAAATAGCTAACCTATTTCATTCTCTAGGTTGCCAAACTGCCGAATACGGAAGCTTAGCAAACCTACCGACTCCGTTACGATTCTACAACACAAGGTGCGGACTTTAGGTGTATAGGTTATGGTTTTCAACGCTTTCAATGTCAGATAATGATAGATTCATGATCTGCATGCAATTGCACATGTACAAAGTGCTTTCCGATTTCTATTTCGATTAAAGATGCAAATTATGGAATTTTACATATTCTAGGTATTCGTAGAAAATACCGTATACGTATATTTTTTGGAAATGTGTTTGACATGATTATTTGTTGTATGAATATATGATATATAGATAAAATACTTATTTGGTGAATGGATTCGCCCAAATATATGTTTTACTAATATACACTATGTATGTACAAATACTGTATTGTAGAAAGTACTGTATACATATGTATTTTAGAGATGTGTTTGCCATGATTATTTATTGTATAAATATACTATATATGCGTAAATTATTTGCTTGGCGAAAGGACTTGCCCTAATACATGTTTGCTAACATACACTAAGTATGTGAAATAGTGTAGGTTAAGTGTTTGTGGAAATGCTTGAGTGAGTAAGTGTTTGGATGTAGATGCCTTAGGAGGGTGTTGAGATTGGATTCTCAACTACCCTAGCGACATGTATGATTACCTCCATGAGGTTGATCACTTAAAACCACTTACTTGCAATACATGTGTTTGTATTCCTATTGATGTATTGTTTTACAACATGCTTTATATCATGCTTTATAATATGCTTATAACATGCCTACTAGCATGTTTGAATTACTTTGTTTATCATGCTTGAATTACTTTGTTTATCATGCTTTACTCCACATGATATGGATGATAATTGATTGTGTTTGGGGCTATGATTATAGTTCAGACAATCGGTACCAGATTGGAGATCGTGGTTGAGTTTCATGTCGCCACGTGAAATGCGTTCGACGAACTCGAGTCGTACTTCGGTTGGCGATAGTGGTTGGCCACGCAAAGTACTTATGCACTTCATGTCGTTCAACTTGTTGTGCACTCGAGCTAGCCGAGCTCGTCAAGTAACCCGATCTATCTAATGTATGTTCACCATGTTTGGTCGCTACTGCCTAAACCTAGGGTACCAAACTTACCAGTGAAATCCCTTTTAACTATGGTACCTCGATCCGCTAAGACTCATGAGCCGGGCATGGTGGTATGGGACACCGTGGTCGAGTTGTCGGCCTACGCTGGGGCCACGTGCCTCCCCGTAGTGACCAGTGAGCAACCAGACTTGTGAGCCGATTATGGTGGTATGAGACACTATATTCGAGTTGTCGGTGGACACTGGCGTAGCCTGGCTGTGGTCCCCATTCGGGTTGCATCCGAGTCCCATTGTCAATAAGTAGACCGGTCGGGCTTCGAAAATAGACTGCCAGTTGGTAGGACGTTAGTGGAGTGACCTCGAGCATACTCTGAATTTGCAGTGAGGCGATGAGTTTTGCCGCAATGTAGAGAGTATGAACTAGGCCTGTTTCTGTATAGTAATGAATCGTTAAAGAGGTGATGGGGGAGTGGTGTAACCTTTGTGCGTAACAACCCTGGCAGCCTTTGCAGTGACCTAGAAAACACATCATCGTCTGAGATTAACTAGGACTGACGACCCTAGAATGGATCATGTTTGGGAATGATACAAGGGAGGTACCTTAGTTTCTCAATCCTGCTGTTTGAAATGGACTAATTAAAAACTCGGTAAGCATGCTCATCATGCATTGCATGTGCCTGGAAGATGTAGAGTACTGTGGGATGAAAGCATTCCGCGAGCGTGAGATGGTGTTGCATGAGGGAGTATGTCGGTGAGGGCATCCATCATGACTGCATTCATACTTGCATTAATAAGAGTAGTTAGGAGTGTTTGATTGTACTGCTTTATCATTTCTGCTTGATTGCATTGATAACATGTTAACCTATGCTTTTTTGTTCCACTGAGTTAGCTACTCACTCCCACGTTATGGGACGGTGTTTTAAAACACCCACCAGACCCTGTATCAGATGCAGGTATTACTGGAGCACAGGAGACTGAGCCCGACTTCTATGACGATCAGGAGGAGTTCTCCTACATGCAGTTCGCTGGAGGCTTCGCATAGGCTGTCCAGTGCTACGGGGCTACAGGGTTGATAATTTCAGTTGTACTATTTTGACTTTTTGATTCAGAACCAACATATATATACGGTGACTCAGTTAGTGTTCATACTCTGGAGATCGAGAATGTTTTGTTTTATATATATATATATATATATATATATATATCTATATATACCTTTCAGTCTTCCGCTTACGCTTTATACATGGATCTGGAGTATGAATTACTGTTTTGGTAGAATCTCACTCATGTTTATTGTACTAACACAGACAACATTAAATCATCATTATCTATGTTGCATAAGTGATGTTCTGGAACTCGAGAGTTGAGTTACTACTCGACCCTCGATTTTTCGGGATATTACAGTGTAGCTCCTGAATCGAATAATGCTCTGGCAAGAGAAGTGTATGCCAAGATAGTACCTTCCACCACATCATTAGTAGCTTCAACACCATGTTGAGGAGTGATATCCGCAGGTTGTGCTGGGTCCTCATAAACAGAAACAGTAGTCTCATAAATCTGTGCAGCATCATCTTGAGGTGGCGTTGGATCATCATAGCTTCGATTTGGATCCTCATACTCCTGAAGTTGGGCTGGATCATTTGTGAATGAAGATAAAGCGTAAACACGTCCTTGAGCTTGAGGTCGGGGCGCCTGACTTTCTGGCCTCAGTTGTTGTTGCCATTGTTGAAGTGGTCTCGGATAAGCTCGAGGGGGTCCAGGCGGCTGGAATCGTGGATGTAGCTGTGTAGGCCTCTAAGGATAAGGTTGTGCTGGTCTCGCAGTTGGCTGAATCATCTGAGGGAGCGGCGGAGGTTGTTGATACGAAGTAGATGGTGCATAATGAGGAGGCGGCCTCTAAAACGATCGTGACAGTCCTTGATTCCCTAGATATTGGTGACGAGGTGGTAGAAGACAATGGCAGGCAGGATGACCTACCTTTTCACAGTTATGGCAAGTCCCAGTGAATTGTGTTGAAAGTTGAATAGTGGCATGACTGGGTACTGATGTTGGCATCATCTTCTGTCGCTTAGTTGATTCATGTTGTGTAAGAGATAAATGGGGCGTGGTCCTAGCTCCACTCCTCATCTCCTTCCTCGGCTCGCGATTCTTCCAATGCTCATCAAAGTCCTTTTCTATTGCGCTGGCGCGTTCCACTGCTTCTGCATACGTTTTAATAAGAAATGGCACCAGTCGAGTATCGATAGAAGGTTTCAGTCCTTCAATAAACTTCTGCCCTTTACGAAGCTCATCGGGTATGAGAAATGTCGCAAATCGTGCCAACCCTGTAAACTTTGCATCATATTGACGCACCGTAATATCTCCTTGTTCTAATTTCATGAATTCTGTAACCTTTTGAACATGCACATAAGCTGGAAAGTATTTATTTTCAAATTTTGTGCAAAATTGGTCCCATGTCCACCTTTCTATGCTCGGGTTCTCCTTAGTCGTAGATTCCCACCAATGATCGGCTTCTCCTTCCAACATATATATTGCTAATTCAGCCTTTTGTTGCTCATTACATCTCATAGCTGTGAAAATTTTCTCCATTTGCCTTTTCCAACCCTCAGCTTCACTTGGGTCAAGCCCACCTTTAAACGCAGGCAGTCTCTGCCTCTTGAATTTTTCCAATAAGGACCCCGTCCCTTCAGGAGCTACAAGTGTCGCTTGAGTTTGCTCCTGAGATTGACTTATAAGTACTTGTGTTCCCATAAATGAGGTAAACCCTTCCATTGCCTGGAGGATCTTGTCAATAATTCTTCCTTGCCTAGCTGCATCGGGTACTTGAGTCTCCGATGCGACCCCGAGGTTCATACTCTGATCCGTCATAGCCTAGGATAAATAAAGGGAATTATGAATTTTACTGAATAATTTTAAGATTTAGACGGTTCAATGTAGGCATACATGAAGATCTAAGAGAAGTTGAACTAAAATGTAGTTTAGAACTATGTGCAGAAATTTCTAGTCATAATGGTGCTATTTTATTTGATATTTTTGATATTTTTAGACATTATTTTAACTTGAAAAAAAAAATATATATATATATAAGTATAATGTACCCCTGTAAAATTTTATAATATTTTGCAGCCTGTAAAATTTTTAAAAATTCAGAGAGTACACGCTGTCTAGATTTGAATGATTTCTGGATAGATTTTTCTTAACTTCAAATACATACATGAAGGGTCAGTATTTTTAATTTTTACCTATTTTTTTTTAAAATTATACTAATTAAGGTTCAATTGAGTTCTTGAATCACCTTAATCGGAGTTTTACTTAAATAGTTATGATTTTTTAAAGTCAGATATTTTATATATATTATTGCTGCCCAACCTAAGAAATAGTTAGAAAAATTCTCAGAAAATTTCTAATGTCCAGATTTGATTTCATATGTTAATATACAGCCTAAATGGGATCTAAGTATTATATCACAATAGATGAAAATGTCCTACATAGGTATTCTAAATTTCTCACCTCCTAGTTAAGGCCACATAGGAAGACTTAGAGCTAAATCTCTATTCTAGGTCCATTGTTTAAGATCAACCTAGCTCTGATACCAACTTTGTCACGCCCCAAAATTCGGGTACCCGAATAGGGTGTCCAGGACCCGAATTCCAGACCCATGACCTATATAAAATAAATAAATAAATAAAATACAAATAAAATATGACAATTTCATACACATTTCATTTTCTCCCACCATAGTCCAAAATTTTAAAATCCAAATACAGACTAAAATAACTGATTGCATAGTCTGTTATTACATCGATGTATGATTATTTAACTTAACTTGAAATAAGAAAAATTAAGTCAAACATTACTACATTCAGAGTTCTAAAATAAAATAAAATCCATCTTATGTAGAATGACATGCCACATGCATCAAATCACATTCCATGCTCCACTACTAATAGAAGTACCCTGCATCTTCAAAATATTCATAACCTGAAACGGTTAAAACATAATGAGTTGACAACTCAATAGGATCACATCAATCCCGAGTTGAAAATCTCACAAATATTACCAAATTTAATCTTGACACATTAATCAAAATAAGACGAACACAGGATGTAAAAATCATAGTTAATAATTTGACATTCATGAATATGAAATAAATGAATTGTTTAACATAGCTTTCTAAAAATGCTAAGATTTAGAGTGGCAAAACACTCATGTGTGCTGATCCTTTTAGGGGATGACCCACGGCAGAGCACCGGTGTTGATCCTTTCAGGGTATGACCCTCGGCAGAGCACCGGTATAACCTTTTAGGGACAAAAGCCCAGGGCAGTGCACCTGTGTGTACTGATCCTTTTAAGGAATCACCCACAGCAGAGCACCCGTGCCGATCCTTTTGGAAATGACCCTGGGCAGAGCACCCGTGTCGTGCTGATCATTTCGGGAATGACCCTGGGCAGAGCACCCGTAAGAATCATTGTACCAAAAAAAAAATAATTGTTCACATATGATGCATCTAACTTACAAGGAAACATTTTAATAAACAAAATCAGAGCATCCATAACAAATAATATGGTGATCCCTTTAGGGCAGAGCACCCTTAAGGATCATTGCATAAAAAAAATAATTGCTCACATAATAAATACTCATCATCACCCCTAAATAATATCAAATGCAAATAATAATAATAATAATAATAATATTTGCATTAATTCAAATAAAAAATATTTCAATGTCTAAATTATATAAGGCAACAAATATGAATTTTTCAAGGAGGGAATGATTACCTACCTGTTGTGGAAAAATTGTGTGATGGGAGGAGAATAATCTGAACGATGCTGATTTCTATGTGTACTAGCTTGGATTGATCAACTCTGAACTCAATGATGAACCCTCACGGATACTCTCCCTTCTCCTGATTTCTCTTTTTTCTTCTCACAATCTTTCTTTTGTGATTTTCTCTCTCATTTTTCTAGATAGCATGAGAAATAGGGTATAAAAAAAATGATGTCGGTGAGTTGGTAGGTTCTGAGTTTAATGAGCGGTTTAGATTGAGGAGTGGGTCCCACCATGATGATGGCAATCATGGTGGATGGGTTCCCATCCGCAACCGCTGCGGAGAAGTGGAAAGAGAGGGAGTCGTGGAGGAGAGAGTTGTGGAGAAGTGGAAAGCAAGTGACGCACGTCACTTGCTTTGTTATTTTTTTTAAAATTTTTTAGAATGGGCCCCACAAGAGTGATGTAAAAAATCCACACCATACATTCATTTTGCCCATCAAAGTTAAGGCTTGAGCCCAAAAATGAGGGCCATCCACATCTCAGGTGGGCCACACCAAAGGCAACGGTGGAACCCACCGTTTAAAAAAAAAAACGGAGTATTACATTACTTTAGTCAATGTCCAATCAAGCTTATACAATAAATGGAGATAAAATAATGGAGAGTTGATAGGGATGGTTTAGTCAAGCAGTGTATGAGTCTTCGCCCAATAAATAATTGAGAAGGAGAACGTGATCGATCCGTCAAGTCTTTCAAAAGGTGGAAGATTTTTATCACATCTCCTGTTAAAAGTAGGGCCCATCAGTATTTATTTTTATTTTTGTTTTATTTTGGGACTTTAAATTCTTTGTTCGTAATGAGGGTAATGTTTTAGGTGTGTTTGTACTTAAAACTTATTTAGACACATCTATTTTAAATGGGATATTTTATTATTTTGTCATGTATGATGCTTTTTCGCATGATTAAGCATTGAAAACATTCACATGTGCATGATAGTAACTTATATGCTATGGCATTTGAAGAAGAATGATTGAATATGTAATATATATATATATATATATATATATATATATATATATATATATATATATAGAGGGTGTTTGAAGATTTATGGTAGCTCATGAGCTTGAAAGATAAAAGTGGCAGATATATACAAAGCACTGAAAGATGAAAAACAACAATCATAATATATGAGGTACATGTAATATGCATATGTGTAAAAAAATAATACTCTAATGACTATAATCATTTACAAGACTTATAATCGGACCATTATCGTTTTCAAGATCTCTAATTGGACTATAATCATTTATAATGCTTGTAATCGAATTATTATCGTTTTCAAAACTTATAATCGAACAGTAATCATTTTCGAGACCTTTAATCGTATCGTAACATTTTTAGAACTTATAATCAGATTGTAATTATTTTGAAGACTTGTAATCATATTGTAATCATTTTCAGGACCTATATTCCCGAGACCTATTATCATATCATAATTGTTCTCTTATATCACATCCAATATATTTAGAAAACATATCTTTTGAAGAATATATTATGCACCCGTGACACAAGTAATGCATGTGACACGCATGTATACAAGAAATTGATGGGTTTTTCTTTTCCCCCACGCTCGACCGGTCGTGAGCCTTACACGACCGGTCGAGGGCTGGTGCACGACCAGTCGTGAAGTTGAGTCCTGACTCGACTCAAAGTCAAGCGACTTTGGGATATTTTTCTCTGGGGTGCTCGCCTAGTCGTGGGTGACGCTCGACTGGTCGTGGCCTCGTCTCGACCGGTTGTGGTTACGCAGATTCGTTCCACAATTTTGCGGATTGCGGAAATCTGAGTCCTTTCGTTACTGGGATGCGGAAAGGAGTTGCCTAAAACTATAAATAGGGGTTCCTATTTTCTAAATGGATGAAAAAACACAAGAGGGCTATCAAAGGTGTGAGATAGAGAGATAAAGAGATAGAGGAAGCTTGTAGAAGGGAGGTTATGCTCGTAGAGGTTATCTACTATGCGATTTACATCTTAGTGCTTCTACGTCCTCGTAATCGGTGAGATCTTTCCGTTTTTCTTTTTTTATTCTTTCATTGTTTATCCACTCCTACGTGAGTGAAAAAGGTTGTAACGTTCTACTTCATAGTGGATTGTTGATCAGGACGAGGTCCCGTGGTTTTTACCTCTTTAAGAGTTTTCTACGTAAAAATCTCTTGTGTGGTGTGGTTTATGCTTTGATTTATTTTATTGCTTTATTATTCCATAATTCTGGTTTGTTTCGGGAGGCTAGATCCTAAGGTTTTGTGCAGGGCCCCCAATAAAGTGGTATCAGAGCTAAGTTCATTGAATGGGTAGGATCGGTTTTGAATTATGGAAGGTGGCTCATCAAGGATGATCAGCCTCAATGGTTCCAACTAGACCATATGGAAGGCTAAGATGGAGGACTTGCTTTATTGCATGGACCTATATTCTCCAATTTTAAGCATATCAGCAAAATCCAAGGATATGTCCGATGATGATTGGAAGAAGATGGACTGGAAGACGGTGAGGTTTATTAGATAATGGTTGAACGATTCCGTATTCCACCATGTGTCTACGGAGACCTCAGCCACTAGCCTATGGCTGAAATTGAAAGGGCTGTATGAGAGGAAGACAACCGGTAATAAGATTTTTTTGATAAGGCGACTTGTGAATCTCAAGTTCAAAGATGGTGATTCTGTGGCCGAGCACATGAATGAGGTCAGCAATATAGTGAATCAGCTCTCCGCTATGAAGATGGTCTTGGATGATGAATTGCAGGCTTTGCTATTGCTTTATTCATTGCCTGACAGTTGGGAGACATTGATGGTGTCTCTAAGTAACTTCGCGCCAGACTGAAAGATATCCATGGAACAGGTAACCAGTTGTCTCTTCAATGAGGAGACAAGGAGGAAGTCTCAGGAGTCTACTCAGCAAGAGGCCCTTGTGACACAGGAACGAGGGAGAGGAAAGAACAAGAAGGGTGGGAAGGCCTGAGATAAATCAAGAAGCAAGTCGAGTAACACGAAGGATGTTAATTGCTAGAATTGTGGCAAGAAGGGCCACTATAAGCATGAATGTGTGGTAAAAAGAACGACAAGAAAGGAGAAGGAAGATGAATCAGATTCTACTGCGGTCGCTTCAGATAACGACGTTGTAGTTATTCTTTCAGCAGATCATGATGTTTGTCTCACAGCTACGAGTCAGGACACCGACTGGGTGATAGACTCGGGAGACTTTTTCATGCGACTCCATGCAGAGACTTCTTCACAAGCTACAAGTCAGGACTTTAGGACCGTGAAGATGGGGAATTCTAATGTATCAAAGATCGTAGAGGTCGGTGATATTTATGTGAAAACTGATGTGGGCTTCACATTAGTTCTCAGGGATGTGAGACACATTCCAGACCTTCGCCTCAACTTGATGTCGACGGGAAGGTTGGATGATGATGGCTATGAAAGCTGGTTTGCTGGTGGGCGCTGGAAGCTCATCAAGGGTTCGTTGAATGTAGCCAGATGAAAGAAGTGTTGCACCCTTTACAAGGCAAGTGTCAGTGTGTGCAAGGGTGGGTTGAACGCAGTGGAAGATTCAGCTATTGACATGTGGCACAGGCGTCTAGGCCACATGAGTGAAAAAGGACTTCAAGTACTAGTGAGGAAGCAGCTCTTTCTAGACGTGACATGTATACCTCTCAAAACCTGTATTGATTGTTTAGCAGGGAAACAATATAGAATTTCATTTATTAAAACTACTCATGTTAATAAAGTGCATGCATTAGATTTGGTTTATTCTAATGTTTGTGGTCCTATGAAGACAAAAACCTTGGGTGGGGCATTGTATTTTATCTTTTTTATAGATAATGCATCTAGGAGGGTTTAAGTTTATACTTTGAAATCCAAGGACGAGGTCTTTGGTGTGTTTAAATTGTTTCATGCTATGGTCGAAAGAGAGACAGGTAGATCATTGAAGTGCATCCGCATTGATAATGGTGGTGAATACATTGACGACTTCCATGAGTATTGTAAGTCTCTGGGTATACGGCATGAACAAACGGTTCCCAAGATCCCCCAGCATAATGGTGTAGTTGAGCGAATGAATCGCACAATTGTTGAGAGAATCAAATGCATGTTATCCCATGCGAAATTGCCCAAGACGTCCTAGGGAGAAGCAATGCATACGACGGTGTATTTAATAAACAGGTCTCCATCCGCCCTGTTGAATGGAGAAGTACCTGAGAAAGTGTAGACTGGACAGGATCCATCGTACAGTCATCTCAGGGTGTTTGCATGTAGGGCATCCGTTCACGTACCAAAGGACGAGAGGTCCAGCTCGATATGAAGATCAGACAGTGTGTGTTCTCGGGGTACGGTGATGAAAAGTTCAGTTATAGATTGTGGGATCCGACCGAGAAGAAGCTCGTTAGGAGCAGAGATGTGGTTTTCTTTGAAGATCAGTGTATATAAGACATTAGTAAGCTAGAGAAGAACCAGCCTAGTTCAGGTGAGTTAGAGGACATGGATCCTATTATTCCTCCCGTGGTGCCTGATGACGGGGGAGTACAACAAGGTGCAGAGGACGAGGAAATTCCTTCAGAAGATGGACCAGGGGAGCAGTCCCCACTTGATCCACCTGTTGAGCCACAGGTGAGGAGGTCATTTAGGGACAGACAGCCGTCCAAGAGGTACTCGCCACATGAGTACATTATGTTGATTGATGGGGGAGAGCTAGAAGATTATTATGAGGCCCTAGCCGACGAGCATAAGAGGGAGTGGTTGAAAGTTATGCAAGAGGAGATGAAATCTTTGCATAAGAACCACACCTATGATATGGTGAAACAGTCTAAGGGCAAGAAAGCTTTGAATAACAAGTGGGTGTTCAGAAAGAAGATTGAGTAAAAGAATTCACAGACAAGGTTCAAGGCCAGACTTGTGGTGAAAGGGTTTGGTTAGAGGAAAGACATGCTTCAAGGAGATATTCTCATCAATGGTGAAGATGACATCCATACAGGTGTTGCTTGGGTTGACGGATAGCACGGATCTGGAGATAGAGCAGTTAGATGTTAAAATTGTCTTCCTCTATGGTGACTTGGAAGAAGAGATATACATGCACCAACCAGAGGGGTTCGAAATCAAGGAAAAAGAGCATATGGTGTGTATGCTGAGGAAGAGCTTGTATGCGTTAAAACAAGCTCCACAACAATGGTACAAGAAGTTTGACTCGTTTATGTTGAAGCATGAGTATGACAGAATGAAGTTAGACCACTGTGTGTTCTCGCCCAAGTTCTCAGATGGTGATTTCTTGTTTTGTTGTTATACGTTGATGACATGCTCATCATGGGAAAAGACATCAAGAAGATTGACAGGCTGAAACAGGAGTTGGGTAAGTCATTTGTGATGAAAGACTTAGGCCCAACTAAACAAATCCTAGGAATAGAGATAACCTGTGACAGAAGTAGCAGAAAACCTTGGCTGTCACAAGAGCGATATATTGAGAAAGTCCTAAAGCGATTTAATATGAATGCAGCGAAGCCGGTCAGTACTCAACTAGATGGTCACTTTAGATTGAGCGACAGACAGTGTCGCAAGACGAAGACAGATGTGGAAGAGATGCAGAAGATTCCCTACGCATCAATTGTAGGAAGTTTGATATATGCTATGGTGTGTACACGCCCAAACATAACATATGCGGTTGGTATTATCAGCCGGTATCTTTCCAATCCTGGCAAAGAGCATTGGGCAGCGGTGAAATGGATACTGCGGTATCTAAGAGGCTCATCCAGGTTGAGCCTATGCTATGGTGATGGTAAACCTGTGTTAGAGGGCTACACAGATGCAGATATGGCAGGTGACATAGACTCCAGTAAGTCTACATCAGGGTTCATGTTCACATTTGCAGGTGGAGCGGTCTCTTGGCAGAGCAAGCTACGGAAGGTAGTAGCATTGTCAATGACAGAGGCAGAGTATATTGCAGTTATAGAGGCATGTAAAGAGATGCTTTGGATGAAGAAGTTCCTACAGAAACTTATCCTGAAGTAGGAGCAGCACGTGGTCTATTGCGATAGTCAAAGTGCTATATACTTGAGCAAAGAACCTAAGTCAGCACTCCAAGTCGAAGCACATAGAGATTCGGTATCACTGGAACATAGATACTTTGGAACGGAAGGTGTTACAGCTTGAGAAGGTCCACACGGACGATAATGGGTTAGACATGATGACCAAGGCAACTCAAGGGCAAGTTTGAGGTTTGTAGAAATCAGGCTGACTTGAATAAGGTAAATCCCTCCTGGGTAAAAAAGAAAGAGATTCGATGGGATTTTTTTTCCCCATGCTCGACCGGTCGTGAGCCTTACACGACCAGTCGAGGGCTGGTGCACGACCAGTCGTGGAGTCGAGTCCTAACTCGACTCAAAGTCCAACGACTTTGAGATATTTTTCTCCAGGGTGCGCGACCGGTCGAGGGTGGTGCTCGACCGATCGTGGGTGACGCTTGACCGGTCGTGGCCTCATCTCGACCGGTTGTGGTTACGCAGATTCGTTCTGCAATTTTGCAGATTGCAGAAATCTGAGTCCTTTTGCAACTGGGATGCAGAAAGGAGTTTTCTAAAACTATAAATAGGGGTTCCTAGGGTTTTTCTAAATGGATGAAAAAAATACAAGAGGGCTATCAAAGGTGTGAGATAGAGAGAGAAAGAGAGAGGAAGCTTGTAGAAGGGAGGTTATGCTCGTGGAGGTTATTTACTGTGCAATTTATATCTCAGCGAGTCTACGTCCTCGTAATCGGTGAGATCTCTCCGTTTTTCTTTTTTAATTTTCTCATTGTTTATCCACTCCTGCATGAGTGAAGAAGGTTGTAACGTTATACTTCATAATGGATTGTTGATCTAGATGAGGTCCCGTGGTTTTTACGTCTTTAAGGGTTTTCCACATAAAAATCTCTTGTGTGGTGTGTTTTATGCTTTGATTTATTCCATTGCTTTATTATTCCATAATTCTGGTTTGTTTCGGGAGGCTAGATCCTAAGGTTTTGTGCAAAGCCCCCGACAGAAATAATATTTCAATTGAAATTCGTGGAGGAGTGTTTGCACAATTGTTTAACAACAAATTGAGAATTTTTCATCACAAAAACAAGTAATCTCTTACTTTCTTCTTACGCATCTTTTTTGTGTTTGGATTTTGTCATGACTGTCTCTTTTATAGAGATTGGGATCATTTTCTGTTTTGAGATTATCAATCACTACTAGAAAAACCATTATAGCCCCCCCAAAAAAAAACACCATTTTCATCTATTACCATTTACCAGTGTATTTAAGGCATTTCAGCTGTTATTGGAGAGAGGAGGTAGAAAACGCACATTTTGTAGAATACATTAACCATTAAATGAGATATTTTTGGACTCTTCTATCATACATGTTATTGGATTCTGTTCTCCAAATGTATGTAACAAATCATGGTTAGAAAAGTCCATGCATCACACTCATGGGCGTGTTTGGGTGCCACTAAAAATGAATTTTAACATGGTTTTCTCTCTATAGGCGTTGACAGGAAGCATACCAACGGTTGGGATTCAAACGAGGATAGAGGCCCACACAAGCATCCAACAAGCCTGTTGACAGTTGTTTCGAGAATTCTTTGCAGATGCTTATCACTTCCCAAATAAATCCTCCCCAGTTAATCACCACCGTTCAAAAGGCATTTCTTAAAATAAAAAATAAAAACCTATGTTTTTGTGTGTGTACCTGTGCGCCTGAGCGGGCATAGCTCGCATCTACCTGTGGCACAAGTCCCGAATGAAACACGTGTGCAAGATTTGAGCCTTCCATGTTGTTGAATATAATGCTTAGATCTTCTCCCTAAGAAATCAGACCGCTTCACTCATCATCAGGTGGGCCAAAATACACAAAAAATATATAAACGGACGGTCAAGATATTTTTTAATTGCTGTCCTGTCCATTGGCTTTGGATGCTTTAGCTTACCTGAGGTGTGAAACAATCTGATTTTCAGGCTGCAAGATCTAAACAGCGTGGCCCACCTGATTGAAAGATCTGATCAAGCACAATTATTTCACACTTGCACGTGTGCCTGCGTGTGGGTGTGCAGGCTCCCAATAGATTAGCAAACCTCAGTTCTATAACAAATTATCTAAAGACAGCACAGGAATCTTTTTCGTGAGACTTTGGGGAATTATTTGATACTCTGGCCGCTTACGACACTTGATACTCAGGCACTTAGAAATGGTACACATGGCGGAAACCACATTCACTAAGTTACAATCCACACATCAGATTAGTTTAACAATCCTGACCACCGATTCATGGACATAATTCGTTGAAATATGAGTATCATTGTATTTTTTTCATGTTAACCGTCCAATAAATGTCCAGCAATCTGATAGTTAGATGATCAAATAATCATAACTTTTGGTCCATAATACATCAAAAAGTGGTACCCATAATTTGGACCGTTAAATTTCGATGACTTGTATTGCACCTCTGCAATTTCTATATTCCTGAGTATCATCCATCACAGTCCGCCAGAGTATCAAAATTTTGTCCGCTTTAATCTCCAACCAGTGATTTGTTTTCTACGACTTTAAAGCACGGCCACTAGTAATCATGGCCCACCGAAAGGCTTTCGGACCCTACACCATCATTTAATAATATCAGTACACACTCACATATTTTATCTTTTGCGACAATAAAGAGACATCTGCTTCAGCCTCTCATTAATTGCCATTTTTTTAAGTTGTGGTGTCTGATGTACGTGCATGTGACTACTATTCAAGCCGTGGGCCCCATTTTTTATGGGGTATATATAAAAAAAATATCAATTATTTAAATAAATCCTAGCCTTCTAATTGCAATAGGTTTATTTCTAGCCGTTCTTTCATTTGCTACCCACTAGTTGGATTGTTAGGTCCGTTAGACGAGTCTGATCTTGAATTACATTCTGTCTTAAGTGGGCCCTATTATTTGAACGGTCTAGATTGACCGCTCGTCTGAAACAGGCACCATATAGGAGACACCTCGGTTTCAAAGTGGTGGTGAGCGAGCATCGAATCTTTTATTTAATCCAAAGTATACCAACTGCATCGAATCTACCCTGAGATCGAACGGTTGCGATCTTTTGAGCAATGCGATTTTTGTGGTGTCGTCCACAATGTCCGTTCATCAGGCAGGCATGACTGCTTAGGTAAGTCGCCAGGAAAAAGAAGCTAAACCGTTCATCACGAGGGCCTTATGTTTCTACGAAAATGGGACGTTGGTTAGCTTTTCTTATCTGCCTAATTCAAACGCGTGGGGCCTACATGATGACCAGATGGACCTTACCTTTCGGCCCAGCACATCAACAATCGTATCCCTCCAGATCAACAGATCGGATCTCACACAAGCTAGTTGCATCGACATGTGTCAGAGGCGAGTAGGATTTGCATGGCCACTCCCGCGAGTAGCCATCGCGCGTCTGGATAACCAGTTAACCACCGACTCGTTTGTTTTATTCGATGGTAACTGATGCCACGCGTCGACATGTTGTGGTACTGTACCATTTTCCCTCATACTTACCACATATGAAATAAATCATGACCGTGAAAATGGTAGGGCCCACCATGAAAATTATATTGGAAAAAATTCACGCTGTTCCACTTATAAGGTGAGCCACACCTTCAGAATCAATGGACAACCGACGGTCGGATTCAGCATACAGATGTCGCCAACCTATTTATCGTATCAGCCTTTTTTGATAAGATCGATCTCAATGGTGGGGGCCCACCATTTTGATGGTAATGATGTCCCACACAAGTGGCATGCTGGCATTAGATCGTACGATTCTGCAAGTTGAAGTTGCGTGTATGTGATCACCTCTGTTATTCGATCCTAGCAAAGCACCCAACGGCCTCACGCCTGGGATCGGATTCGGTCAGGTCCGGATGACACCGACGTCGGTCAGGCTACCTTGACGTATTTTCTATAAATCCACGCCGTCCATCTGTTTTTTCAGCTCATTTTAGGGTATCTTCCCAAAAATAAAGCAGATCGAAATCTCATGTGGACCAGACCACATGTAACAGTTGTGGTTGGCCGTTAAAAACTTCTTGTGGGTCACGAAAGTTCTGGGTCAAGATGATATTTATTTTTCCTCTTCATTCAGTCCTATGTGACCTTATCCACAGGTTGGATGGTAAAAACACATTACTTTCGACCATAGGAACTTTTTAATGGCGGGCGTCCAATCACCACTTTTTCCTGTGGTGTGCCCCATCTGAAAATTTTGATCCTTTGTTTTTGGCAATATGGCCTAAAAGGATGTATTAAAACGGATGGACGGTGTGGATATACAGAAAAAATATCAAGGTGGGTCCCACGGTCACGTCTTACCGAAGTCGGTGTCATCCCGACCTGACCGAATACTCTCTCCAAACGGTTTTACCATCACACGTTCGGAGCCAACGGTTCTTACCCACGTGGTGGTTAGCGAACGGTGCAGATGCTGGAGAACTTTGCGTGGAGGTTACGTGGGAATGTCGAGTGGAGGAGAGAGATTGGAGAGCTTCTTTTCTTTCTCTCCGTTTCTTGCATCGCCACGTGGCGACACAATAGTCGGTTGGAGATACGACCACGTCATCATTAGCTGCTATTGTTGGGCAGGCGGATTTTCCGGAGGAAAATGCCGGTGAGCACCTGGTCTTCTAGCTTTTCAAAATGACGATTTTGCCCTCGTAAATTTCTTTCATGTGAGAAAAACTACGGACTTCGGCGCTTGATTGACACTCCTGCGTCGAATTTATGACAGCTAATATATAGGACACGGTTCAACACAATCTGAGCCGTTTATCTTGTGGGCCCATGAAATCCTTGTCCAAGTGATGCATATCCTACTTTTCCCATCAATTCCGTCAGCTCCGATCTTCTCGCTTTTATATTCCATCATACTCTCATTAGACAAATTCAAGTCCTTTTAAGTTTCATGCCCGTTTGTTAATAATGAAATTTTTTACTTAATGAAGAATTCGGAAAGCGCATGATGTTTAGTAGTGTTTGTCAACTATTGACGAGGAAAGCGCTCTGTTATTTTATGTTGAAAGTTTTTTACGACTGAGGTCTAGCTTAATGGTGAATTCAAAATGTGCTCAGCAAACTTTTTTTAAAAATCTAAAATTACCCTGCGTGACAAAGATGTTCTCATTTGCATAATACACAACTAAACTTCTAACGCACGACACTTCTCTAGGCCCACCATGAGTTATGTGTTACATCCGTACCATCCATCAACTTTTTATATCATTCTAAAGCATGATCTCAAAAAATAGTCACATTTGAAGCTTTCACACCACAAAAAGTAGTGGGAATGGAATGACTACCGTTAAAACCTTTTTAAGGTCCACCGTGAAGCTTATTTGCCATCTAACGTCTACGTAAGGTCATACAGAGCCGGGTGAAGGGAAAACAAAAATAAACTTGATTAGAGCCTTCCGTGGCTCTACGAGGTTTTCAATGGTAGGCACCCAATTCTCACCGTTTGTTGTAGTGTGGCCCACTTAAGCTTTACATATGCCTTTAAAAAAAAAATTTATTTTCTAAAATGATATGGAAAAAATGAATGGACGATGTGAATAAAATATATACATCACGGTAGGTCCCACAAAGCCCTCGACTGTTCGTCTTTAACTAGATGGGGGGTCGTACGCAATCCCCGAATTTAGGGACGTGGATTTTCTATGCAAGCCTTTAGTGAGAAGCTCCTGCACTAGAAACCTGGGTGGGGCCCACCGTGATGTTTGTGATGAATCTAACTTGTCCATATGTCTTTTGAGCTCATTTTAGGACTTGAGACAAAAAATGAGCAAGATAAAAGACTCAAGTGAGCCGCACTAAAGGAAAAAGTAGGTAGGAAAATTTCTATTGCTGAAACCTCCCTTGGGTCGACAGTGATGTTTACATGCCATTAATATCATTTATAACATCATTCTTATTGAGATGAATTGAAACCACAAATATTAGCCTGATTCTAATTTTTTGTGCCCCCACGAATATTTTAAGCGTAGACATTTAATCCATTTTGGCTCATTTGAGTATTGGATTCAGGATCCAGCTCATATTTGGCCCCATATCCTAAAATGATCTTGCAAAAATGGATGGACATGGTAAATTTATCACAAACATCATCGTGGGCCACATCTAGGTTTCCAGCATATGAACTTCCCATGAAAGGTTTCATAGGAAATCCGCGTCCCGGATCAAGGGGGAGCAGATTAGGTGCGACCCCATATCCACCAAGGTGGGTGGGACCCCTGACTGTAGGGACCATTTAAAACTTCTTGTGGGCCACAAAAACTTTGGATCAATATGATATTTGTGTCACTACGTCAAGAGGTTGGACGACAAATAAACATTTCAGTGAAATCCATGAAGGTTTTTAATGATAGGGATTTAACCACGATTATTTCATATGGGTAAATGTGTTAGATTAACATATTTCAAACATTGATTAAGAAACCGGTTGTTCTAGATTCATTACTAGTTTTCTAACTTCCGATTCAAACTTTAGATTCTGCAGACTTCGTATCTCAAATTTAACAAACAAACCATTATATATATATATATATATATATATATATATATATATATATATATATATATATATATATATATATATATATATATACTGAATGATATTTCATTGCGTTTGAAGCCCAAATTATCTTTTGAATACATGTATGGCCATAAACTTGCATGAGTGGTAAATACAAATGTGCCATAACTAACACCATACATACTATATATATTCAAGCATTTCACATGTATTACATTCAACTTTAAGCGTCCCACATGTGACATGTGTTAATGTGCATACTCAAGTGACGAATATACGCTACCATGCATCTTCACATGCGTCACATGTGTCTAAATTATATGTGCACATGTATATCTCCGTATACTAATATGCATTATGTGTACAAGAGCTATACATGCTTGTTAGTGTTTGAGAAACAACAATCACTAATTCAAAACAGTTGAACAGGTATTAGCTAGATAGATGTATACAAAAAGTTATGTTCAAATAGAACTTTGATGGTAACTAAATGAACTCTTAGTTATATCATCCAAACTTTCCATACATCCATCTCAACATTCTTGAGGATCAAGTGTCTATGTGGGGGAGTGTAGAAAAGAAAAAATAAAAAAAAAAGAAAGAAAGAAAGAGAGAAAAGAGATGGAGAGATACGGAGAGAAGTGATCTCCACCGTCTCAACAAACAATCTTACCCATTTGATATCAAGTGTTGAATTTGAATGCACCTGTTGTACTGTATCTCTGATCATTTTTGAAAATCTCAATTGAAAGGACACGTGCTATAGCAAGGGAAAAATATTGTAAGTTAAAAATCTCTAAGTATGCTCGAAGTGCTTTTTGTAGAATCACAACTAACAAGATCATATATAAGATAGAGAGCAATTGAGATGAATTCAAAAACAAATCAAGCGGCAGACCAAGCGGCCGATAGGTAGCCAAATAGTCGACAAAACGACCGATGGTACTTATTCAGGAGGCCAATCAAGAGGTCGAATGTCATCAAAGAGGTCGATCAAGGGACCGATATTCATCCAAGGGGCCAATAACCATACAGGAGGTCGATCAAGCAGCCAGGTGTCATCCATGAGGTTGATCAAGCGGCTGAGTGAAATGCGGTTGAGTTATCAAGGAGGCCTAAAGCGGTTACCATGACATGTGTCAAGTTTAGAAAGAAGCATCCACAAGGCCAAGTAGTACTGAACAATGATAATAACCTTCAGAACATGGGAAAGATCCAGATGGCCTGATCAAGACTATAAATAGCAAATGAATTTAACAAGAAGGTCATCTCATACCGACAAAATCAAACCAAACATTATCTTTCAAATATATTTCAATTACTGGTTTTTTACTTTTCATAGTGTAATCATTTACTTTTCTTGTCAAATAAAGTATATTTCTTAGTATAATCATTTACTTTCAACCTATTGCCTACATTCCGTAGTGTAATTCGTAGTATTAATAAAATAGTTGATAATCTTAACTATAATTTGAGTTTACACTCGCACATTGGATTTAATTTTGCATTAAAAAAAATAATTTTGCAACTATTCTTCACAACCGAATATAAAAGTCCTTTAATATAGAAGTCAAATGTGCAACCCATTATTAGTGCACACATTGACCGAATGGGTGAATATGCATCTAATCTCATCAAATTTTGGGCATACACTACATATCTATTTGCCTATTTTGACACTTGAGTTGAATTCAGACTTAATTCCAATTCTAACGCGTCCCTGTTCCAAGTGCCTAATGTCAAACCCAGCACCAACCGCACCAATTTTAATTATCCGTTTGACAGACGCTGCCATGAACCATCCAAGATGGGCCTACGGTTCTGACGATTTTGATTGTCATGTATTCCACATGTGAAATGGTTTATCTCAATTGCACATTCGCACACCTGAGTAGCCTGATCCGTCTTTCTTTAAAAAAAAATAAATGAATAAAAATCAGGGGCATTTTGGTCACCTGAAAACCTCCCGCCGACGGGGTCAACCCATGCCACGTGGCCATCTACGAAACTCCCATCCCTCTTTCTTTTGCGTGCGACGCACCACGAAATGGGCCCACATTAGCAACCAGATATTTTGCCCGCTCCTCAGCCCCACCCTATTTTTGTGAAAGGCAATAAAGAAATACAGGAAAACTTAATACTCTAAAGAGCGTGATGGATGATACTCAGGCAATCATAAATTACTCACAAATTACATACGTGGCATATAAGTAAGTTAAATTAAACTGTCCAAGTTAATATTCTCATCCTTAGATGTATCATGATCTAAAAATCAAGCTTAATTAATAAATTAAATATCGGATTAGTGGATATTTATTGGACGGTAAAAAATAAGAAATCCAATGGTCCTATTTTAACAAAAGAGTGTCCTTAAATCAGGGGTTAGAATTGTCCGACCAATCTGATCTTGGGATTGTATCTTAATGACGTTGTTTTCAATAGTTTCATCGGTTTAATTTGATGCGTCATTCTCTACGTGTACAAGTTCATGGTGCTGTGTATCAAGTTATACGCTGCCCGAGTATTGTATAACTCCCTAGAGAAATACTTCAGCAGTTCGAGGCAGACGAGGTTTGTGGCCAGAACTACTTCTGGTTTTTCAAGACCGCTCCCGGTTTCCCAAAACCGCTCCCCGTTTTTTTCTCGCTATTTAAGTCCCTTCAATCCCGCGAAACCTCAACATTCTCTGGCCTTTCCGGCGATCTCAATCCCGCCGGAATCCCGTCGCAATACCGCCGGAATTCCGCCTCCGATCGCTGGGAAACTAACAGGAGGTACGGTTTCTGACCATTCTAGAAGCGGTTTTAGGCCTTTTTTAATTTCTAGGGTTAGGGTTTCGCCAGAGATGAAATCTAGGGTTTGCGAGCTTTGCAATGGAAGAGCTTCTCTCTACTGCGAGTCAGACTCGGCGTTTCTCTGCTTCGATTGTGATCGCACGGTCCACGAGGCGAATTTCCTCGTCGCGAGGCACGTGCGCCGGATCTTATGCCGCCGGTGCGGTCAGTTCGACGGGGACTGCATCTCCGGCGTAGGATCCCGGCAGATCCGGCCGATCTGCCGGCCTTGTGTGGAGGAAACGGGAGATTCCTGCTCGAGCGCATCTTCTTCCTCCTCGGCTTGCATCTCCACGGCGGAATCGGTAACGGGCTCACCGGAGAAGCGGAAAATCGCCGGGAATCGGAGAAGAACCCGGAGAATCTCCCGATCCGGATCTGAGTCGGCGATCTCAAGCGAAGGATGCGCGAGGAGGAAGAAAATCGCAGGAAAGAGAAATCCAGGTAAGGAGATGAGAGGCACTCTACACGCGCGGGCTGAGGGTATTTTGGTAATTTGGGCGAGGAGGCTGGGGCTGAGTAACGGGCGCTGCTTGGCCCTTGCCTTGCATTCGTTCGGAGTTTGTTTGAGAGAATTTACGGTTTTACCCTTCCGGGCCTGCCTCGCTTCCTCTCTGTGGTTCGCGGTGAAGGCCAGCCGTACACGTGGCGGCCTGAAGAAGCTGGTAGAATGCAGTGGCGTCCCAGCGAAGCTGATATTGCTGGTCGAATCGAAGCTTTCTCGGATAATCGAGCTCGGGAAACCTGATCAAGATGATGAAGAAGGATGGGCCGAGTGCTCGGATTGATGGCACGTGTGGAAGCGTTCAGGCGACACGCGTATATCACCTCCATCGTTCGTAGCGAAAAGAGATTAAAAAAAAAAAAAAGGAAAGTAGGAAAAGAAAAGGGGTATAAATGCAATTTATTTGAAATGTAAGTATATTTATGAGTCGTTTTTGTATGTAATTAGACTAACCTTTGATTTATGGTGTGGTTTTGAGGGGATTAATTTTAATTTGTAATTGAATTTTGATGTTTCGAGATTATTTTGGTATGTAAATCCGTGATTTTTTTCCTGTAGACCCAAGTGGACCCCACCTATTATTATGATGGACCACTATTTCAATGGGCAGTGACAAAAAATAAATATAATAGGATAATCTCAATCATACAATTAAGGGCTTAAAAAATGGACGTTAGGATTTCCTGGTGAGCTCACCTAGCATTGCTATAGACCATTTGGATGTGATGGTCCAACATGGATTGCATATGGCCCAAAAATGACCGTTATTGGATAGATGCGATCATACAAAATGGACGGTTCGGGTACATTTCACATCTACCGTTCATTTCGCGTTGTATGATACGGAGTCCTGCACGTCCACACATTATTGTAAATCGCTGATTAATTTCTTCGGGCACTTGTGGTTGAGAACTGATCCCCTAGGCGATGGTGCCGTACCATCTCTCCTGCTAACATGTCACACGTAGGGGACATCCTGACCGTGTAAACATTCAAGCCCAGCCGTGAAGGTTGCCTAGCATGAAAATCTGGCCGTTCAGCACATTAGATGGGCCGCTCTTGTTGGGATCAAGAGACGAACGGCCATCTCACTGAAGATGCATGTGTGGCCCACCTAGTGAATGGATTAACCTGATCTTAAAGAAGGGCGATCTGATGGTGGGGCCTACTATTTTCAGGGTGGGGACGTCGTACACAAGTCGCATGTTAGTGGGAAAGATGGTACAACGACCACAAGCGATGCTGTGTGTTTGCGTGTAAATGACAAATTCTCCTTGTGGCCATGGTTTAAAGCTGTAGTAAACAATTAAATAAATCGGACGGTTGTCTGCATAAATAATGTGTGGTTGATAACGATTTAAGTTCAAGAAATTTATTTATTTTCTAACGAAATTTGTTTTAATGATACAAGTGAAAATCTACAATGGGATTAGTCTTAAAAAGAATAATAATAATAAATTAATTAGTTTAATCAAATTTGGATTAACAATTGAAAAAGAATAGCCCCTATCTTGAAAGCTACTTTGTGGAATTATCACAATCGCCACCGATAATATAGATTATCACTTTGGAAATGGGGTTTGTGAAATTATTACAATTGCCATTGATATGGATAATCACACGGGAAATGGAGCCCGCAGTTGAAACCCATTCCTAATGATAGTTATAACTTTTCCGTACGATAAAGAAAAATCCTTTTTCTCATTGAGAGGTGTTGCATGATAAGGTGGGTGTGACTGAGCTAGGTTAAGTTTGGTCATTATACTTAAAACCTAATTTAGATTTGAATTTGGACATGTTGGGTTGGATTGAGATGTATCTCTTAATATTAATTGTTGATGCAGAAATTTAAGTAACATTTTCTGAATCTTCGAGTACCATTACAAGAAGAAGCTGATGGAAACTGTGGCTATTGCAGAGGATCTTTCAATCCTTAAATTAGTTAGGGAATTTGACTCTGGTCGTAAACAGGGTATTGAACTCAAGATTGTGCGTACCTCTCACCATTGGGGGTGTTTCTATTTATAGTTGAAGAGCGGTTGTAGCATAGAGGAGATTTCCATATTATAGAAGGATTTGGATCCCTGACATGTCGCGAGGATCTGAGATCTTCGGTTAAGACCTTGAGTAGATCCGCGTAGTGATTACCTTCCTAGATCCTCGGCTGAAGTTTCAGGGAGATATTATCGAGACCAGATTGGAATCAGTAAAAGAGAGTTTGTGCCGACTTGATGCCTTTAACAAGTAGAAGTCGAGTTTTTTTTTTTTTTTTTTTTTTTTTTTTTTTTTTTGTTTTTTGTTTTTTGTTTTGTCGAGTGGATCAATGGATTTTTTGACCTGCTGTTGAGGATTGAGGAAATATCGAGGCCGACCTCATTTCTTACTCGGATTGGAGCTAGAAGTCAAGCTTTTAGTCGTATCAATTATTGACTGACCTGGCGGAGTGCACCAAGTTCTGACCTGACCTCATCTTATTGATTGATCCATTTTTCCCATAACATTAATGATACAATCCCCGATCGTATTATAGATTTATACTGATTGGTTAATCTAGGAATTACTAAAAATAGGGTGGTCACTAGTCCCATTTTATTAGAATCTGATCCACCATCCTAACAGTTGGAATTTTAAAACCCCATAGTGAAATGCCTCTTCAGACATTCAAAACGTCAATCCACACTAACCCTCTGATTTGAAGGGTTGAAAACAATTTTCAAACGATAATAACGTAAAAAATGAATTTAAATATCTTAATTAGCAGACAATTGTGGTGGATTACCCTCTCTCCAACACGAATTGTCATGATCTAATAGGCCTCATGGCCAGATATCCAACATTCGATTTGATAACTTACATACGTATGTGTTTCCCATCCTAGATTCAGATCCATGATAGTTGTTCGTGTTCAGAATAATGGTAACATTCGTCTATACATAAATTAACCCATAAACCAAAAGACATATTAGAATATATATTTTTTTAGGAGATGGAGGTTTCACAGGAAGGGTTTCATACCTAGAATATTTTTCTAAGAAGGGGAAGACCTTATAATACAACCCACTAAAACAATTTTTATGAAATAGATATTTGGGAGCACACGTATCACTTATGTGAGGGGAAAATCACATGCAATACTCCACGCACCTCCGAATGATCCAAAAAATCAGGCTATCCGAAACAAAACTCAGGTAATTTGGCCCGCTTAAGTTTTGAAATAGCATAATTTTTTGAGTTTCTGTGTGTGTGTGTGGATGAGATACGTATGTCAGATGAATGGATTGAACGGCATAAAAACACCATAGTCTGCTCCACACCCAGCTAATGATAAATGCCCCATCTAGGGGTACTTTTTTACTATAAACACGACCTTTCATCCACCTTCTTTTTTTTTATTAGTCATCTAGTCTGCTCCACACACAGCTAATGATAAATTCCCTAGCTATCTTGTCTTTTCTTGTTTTAGAGTCTATTTGAGTTTTGAGCTAATCATTGAATGTTTATCGAACAAAATACAGAGAGCACAGTATGGTAAAAAAAAAAAAAAAAAAATAATAATAATAATAATTACTTTATTTTCATTTAAATGAATAAATATACGAAGTCCACACCCTTTAAGAAAAAGAAAATGTAACTGATGGGAGTATCTTGAAATGAGTGTGTGCAGACCAACTAGAGTGCGTGTCGACACTTGACAGTGGCTCCCTTGAATTTTCAGGACATTATAGTGTGTGTGGACTTCTAATCAACTAACCCACTCTTTTTTCAATTTTTCTATCTTTTGTTGAATGGCTACCTATCTAAAGTGGGCCCACCAACTTTTGTCAATTTTTCTATCTTTTGTTGAATGGCTAGGTATCTAAAGTGGGCCACCAACGTACCAAAGTCCATGTGATCATCACACACCTTGGAACTTTCCTTTCTAGTGAATTTAGATGCCTTGCAACGATTTTCCAATACAAGTTCTCGTGAGAGATGGAAGAGGTGATTTGTAGTACACTTGCCAACTTGGCATAGGTTTTGGGCCATTCATCAGGTGGGCCCAGCAGTGAACATGATACGGTCTAAACATCAGGACAGTCCGTTCATTCAGTGGGTCACATGTGTATCTGAAAAAAATGATGAGCAGTTCTCCATATTTAATGTACAGTTGTAAAGTGTCAACCTCCTGATGAGCGGTCAGGCCCGAGTTTTGGGTCTAGGTATGTTAATGGTAGACAAATTTGATGAACGGTCTGGATCTTCCACATGTGTGCCACAGTGGTTTAGTTGCCGTGAATAATCTCTTAAGTTTCTACTCTCGCATTTCTACTGTAACCGTATCTGTTATCCCCCACTCCTCCCCTTTGGGACACCAAATTTCCTACGAGAATTGTTGGGAGCTCGTGCAACAAAAATATCTGTGAGGTCTGTTGTGATGTATGTGTAAAATCCAATCCGTCCATCATTTAATCAAGATCATATTAGTATCTAATACTAAAAATCAGTATCATCCAAAACTCAAATTAGCCACACCACAGGAAACAGTGAGGATGACGGGACGCTCCCCAATGAAATGCTGCTAGGTCCCACCAAGATATCTATATGCAATCCAAATCGTCCATAATGTTAGTACCACTAGGATGAAAGGAAAAATCAAATATCAGCCTTTCCAAAACTTTGGTCGGCCCTAAGAAGGTTTCAAAGTTAGGGATCCCCATCCCATATTTTCATTGTGGTGTGGCCCACTTTGAATTTTAAATCATTCTTATTTTAGGTTTCATATAATCACACAAGCTGTCCCAAATGATGGACGGAGTGGATTTCTTATGAAAATTACAATGGGCCCCACAGAGCCTTTTGTTGCACGGATTCCAAATTGCACTCCTCACCTTTGGGTGTGATTTTCTTGTGGTTCACAAGTCACGTGACATGACATTTGCCTGGCCACACGTAGACGTAGTGGAGAAGAAAACTACAACAGAAGGCTCGCCCGCCACCTTACACGTAGTATATGTACGTGTATATGGTGAGCTGTTGATTTGGTGGGCCACATTGTCGAGGCCCAAAAGGAGTGGCTAAGATCATCTGATGACCAGATTTTAGGCTCTGGCCCATGTTCATGATGGCTAAATCAACGTTCCTTGCGATACTTCACATGATGCATGTTTGTTGTGTAAATGGATAGAGTACGTGTGGTATATATGCTGATCAGGACCGTTGAAATTTCTGCCCAATCGTAGATGGTGCACCCAAAAACTTGGATTGAGATGATCCTATCCATTTCATCAACAGTTTCAGTCACTTGAAAATGGATCTTGCCACGTGGCACCGTCTAAGATGTCTCCACAGTACAGAATTGCTTTGTCCCATCATTCGATAGGGAAACGGATTCGCTACTCCCCCTGCCACCAGCCCGGTGGCTGATGGTCGGTGATCCGTGGGTCCCACCATGATGTATGTGTTTCATCCATTCCGTTCATCCATTTTAAAAGATCATTTTAGGTATGTTACCAAAAATTAGTTGGATATAAATCTCAGGTGGACCACACCACAGGAAAACAATAGTGATTAGATATCCACCATTAAAATCCTCCTAAGGCCCACTGTACTGTTTATTTGACATCCAATATGTTGATTAGGTCATACGGGCCCAGATGAAGGGTAAAAACAAATATCAGCTTGATCGAAAACTTTTATGGCCCCAAAAAGTTTTTAATGGTCGACGCTCATTCAACACTATTTCCTGTAATGTGGTCCACTTAAGATTGGTATATATCTCTTTTTGGGTCTCAGGGCATAAAATGATCTGAAAAAATAGATGGACAGAATGGATGAAACACATGCATTATGGTGGGTCCCACAGAGCACCGACCACAGCCATTGGCTGGTGGCAGGGGGAGTAGCCAATCCGTTTCCATTCGATAGGTGACACGTGGCTTTAATTTAAAAAAAAATAACGTGCGAAACGGAGTGCTCAAATGCATGTGCCATTTGTTTCCTTTGGCCATCATCATGCCACGTGTCGAATAGTTAACGGCTTAACTCAAGAACGAGAAAAAATATCAAAGGAAAGAAGCAGAGAATTACGAACCTGTGGCTCATGACACATGCATCTGTTGCCGTCGTTTGGCGAGGAATTTCTAAGTATTGTCCTTGTCCAGTCGTACTAGCCATGGTGGACCGGTCAAGAGATTTTCAGCCGCTCATTTGATTCAAAGGTTTTAGGCCGTCCATCTTGCGGCCACCTCTATACATAATTCTAAAACTTGTTGAGTCGACTCGGAAGTCGGCTGAGTTGCAACGAGTCGACTGAGTTTTTGAGCCAACTAGATAAGGGATTAGGGGTGTACATCGCGCCGAACCGAGTTGAGCTGAGGCAGCTCGCCTCGGCTCGGTCTCTGGCTGACCTCAGCTGGAACTCAGCTCAGCTTGGTCCTCGAGCTTGACTGGGCAGCGCAGCTCGGTTCGATCAGTAGCTCGGGCCAGTTCGAGCCGAGTTCGCCATTGCAACATTTTCACAAATACCTGAACTGCACCTTTAGAATCTTGTCGTATTTGAGATATCAACAATGATTTTACAAGTGTTTTATCGAATACCTTCTAAGCAACATAAAAACCAAGAAAAAAATGGTGTTGAGTTATTTCATCAAAGACTTGGTGAGCAACATCAATATCAAAGTAACCGCGTCACTAAACTGATTCGATCGAAATTCAATTTGAGGAGTTCAATTTGAGTTGGGTTCGATCCAAGTCAAGTCATGCTAGGGTCAGCTCGAACTCGGTTCAAACTCATTTTGGAGCTCAAAAAATTAGCTCGACTCGGCTCAAATTCAGCTTCGAACCAAGTCGAATCGAGCTTTTTTGGGTCAAGCTGAGCGAGCCGATCGAGCTAGATTAGTTCATATACACCTCTACAAGCTAGTAACGCTAGTGAGCGAGTTTCCATGAGACTCGGCTCAAAATCTAGCTGAGTCGAGTTGACTTGGACGAGTTTTAAGTTGACCCATCAACCTAACCTGGTTGGGCATCAAGTCCTGTTTTCAAGTTTTTGAACCGTGCTTCACGGAATAGCATGGACCTTATACCATCAATGTCCCTTTAATCGACTGTGGAAAACGAGGATGTGGTTTGACTGGTTACTCGAACACCAGCCAGCTAGCTGGTGTCAAAGTTCTGTGGGCCCACCATGATGTATTGTTTAATAAGGTTGTCCATCAATTTTACTGGATTATTTAAAAACACAAGCTAAAAAATGAGACAAATCAAAGCTGAAGTGGACCAAACCACATAAAACAGTGGTGATTGAACACTTATAGTTAAAAACTTTTAAGGGGTCTACTGGCCCACTGCAATGTTTATTTTCCATCCAACCTGTTCATAAGGTCATATGTATGTGGATGAAAAGAAAACACAAATATCAGCTTGATCCAAAATTTCTGTGGTCCCATAGAAATTTTCAATGGTAACCATTCAATCCCCACTATTTCCTTTGGTGTGGTCCACTTCAGCATTGGGTCTGCCTCATTTTTTAGCTCTTGCCCTAAAATGAGCTGGAAAAATGGATTGACGGAGTGGATAAAATACCCACAGAACTTTGATACCAGCTTGCTGGCTGGTGTTGGGGTCCCCAGCCAAACCTCGTCCGGAAAATGAACATGGTCGACGGTCCGATGGGATAAAAATTAGTTGGGGATGAGGGTCAGGATCACCCAGTTGGTTGTGTATTCTGAGAATGTGGTCCATCAAAAACAGGGCCCACCAGGTGGATATGTACACGATAAGATCAAGATGGATATTGCATGGCTAAAAAAAATAAAAAAATAAAAAATAAAAAAAAAAACTAGCTTTAGCACATGCACCATCCTATCACACTTTTTATCCGCTGAAGACGTCTGTCAGATGCATGAGGTGGGCCCCACCGTGATGTGACCATACAGAAAAGATCGTGTTGGTCTCATCATTAAGAAAATAAAGGATGGTTTGGAAAAAAAAAAAAAAGAAGAATAAGAAGATGCCAGCTCTCTGTATTTCGATACACATGTGGCCCACTTGATCAGTGAAACGATCCGACTTTTGTATATAGCCACCTTTCACGATGTGTCCAAAACAGCTAATCTGAATGCAGCTTTGATTAATCAGACGGCCCTAAAAGTGCTCATATTCTATTGAACGTTGGGTTTTGGCCCACTAATCAGGCATCTAATAAAATCAAGCTTGTATTGGGCCCAGGTATTGGTTGGGCTTAGATCTTGATCTAATCCACACCGGCTGGGCCTCGAGGTTCAGCTCAGATATCTCCCAGAGTTGGGGTTGTAAATGGGTCAACAGACCCAATAGGGTACCTAAACCCAGCCCATTTAGACCTACCTAGATCCGACCCGTTTGTTAAATGGTATGGGTCTGGGTCTAAAAACAAACCTAGTTGCTAAACGGGTCTAAATGAGATTTCCTTTATATTAGGCTCACCCCGACCTACCTGAACCCATTTAGTAATTGGGCGGACCTGGTCTTTTGTTACAACGGACCCATTCAGACCAAGTTTTAAATATGAAAAAATGCTTACATACTTTCACAACTAATATGGAAAAGTGAAAATTTTATCCCATGTTTCGGCTGAGAATATAGGAAACAACGGAATTCAAATCAACGAGCTGAAGATGGTGGGATCAGTGAATTAGGATGCGCGAATTGCATATGAAAGGCTTTTCTAAGAAGCTCCTACGCTGGGATGGTTTAGAGTCTAAATATCCCTTAATTAGACCCATTAGACCCAACCCATTTATAAATAAGCTTATGTGGATCTCCCTCAACTAGACATAGACCCATTTATTAAGGAGTCTGATGGGTCAACTTAGATTTGACCTGGACTTAATCCAAACCTACTCATTTAGTAAAAAGGTTTGGGTCTAAAATTCGGATCGAGACACATTTAGTAAATGAACGGGTTGCTAAACCCAACCATTTACAGCCCTACTCATGGTAGACTAAGCTAGGACCAGCTTAGCCCAGGAGCCACCCTAAGTAGAATGCATGGTAGCTTACCATACAATGGGCTGTAAGTGGACACTTGTAATTTGCTCTCTCCCTAGTGAGGATGATCACATTCCATCGTATACCTGTCCACTAGATATACCACCTAATGTTAGGCCTAGATCCCAACATCTAGCTTGATGATAACAAAGGTGAGCCAAAACCAAAGAGAACAATGGGGTAAGATCGTTTTGGGGACACCCACCACAGAAACTTCCGTATAGAATTTGGGGTCCACTGTGTTTTGTACATGTCATCCAACCCATTAACTAGGTCAGACTGTCACGCCCCGAAATTCGGGTACCTAAATAAGGTATTCAGGACCCGAATCCCAAGGTGTGAATTATGATATGATGACATTTATTACATTCTAGCTGATTCAACCAATATTCAATATAATCTAAAAGAAAATACAACTGAATATTTATTAAACTCAACTCTTTGATAGTTGTTCATTTCTACATCGAAATTTAAATATAAACTAAACCTAATTAACAAAAGAAAACTGAATTGAATTAAAACTAAACAAATTTTCTAGAAAATAACATTAATAGTAGAGGTCCACTTGCATCAGTAGTATTCGACTCTTCACATTGTACATTTTATTTTAGTAGGATGTAGCCCAAAGAGGGTCATTTCTTACCCAAAATTCAATATGTTCAGGTAATATTACTTTTATAATAATGAAGGAAAAATAAAATACCGATAATGAAATTTGACAACAGAATTGTAAAAAAATGCGATGCATGTGATATTTCCATGAATACTTGTAACATTTAAATTATTTCTTACAACACTGTACCCAAGTGGATGGTCACGTTGCATTAACGCCCACGCTTGGTACCTCATGGTGAGGACTCATTTACACATTAGTGGTCGGACCTCTTGCTCGGGTTGTACCTCGGACGTATGTCCACGCATACAAATGTACTCATACGCAGCGTACACAAAGGAGACTCGATGGATCCAGTGGGTTCTAGGGTCTTTCACCCAAGGGACCAATTGCCCACTTAGAGGGTCTCTCACCCAAGGACACGATTGCCCTACTTGCTAATTTATACACTTTTTTTTTTTACAATTAAATAATCAATAGATAAACATGAATAACATGAACAATTTCAATATCGACAAAATAATGATTAATAATTTAATCAATCCAATTTCTAAACTATAATGCAAGTTCTGAACAATGTGCATAAATTTGTTAAAATATCAGGTTCTACATGAGCTCCACCCTTGAGCAATAAATCTCACATTGAGTGGATGGGGCCTACTAAATTTCATAGTTATTTCACATTCTCGGCTCAAATTTTTGGTAGTCCACCATTCAATGTTGGTTCATCAATTTGGACGATCAAATTTACCGTACAAGCATTTCATAATAGATGGTTGAGGAGTCACCACCATATTAAGAATGACAGTAGACTATCATGATAGTGTTATTTAATAAGGAGGCAGAGTGTAGAAATAAATTCATACAACAAACTGAGTATTGGTTTCACTCAAAATAATAATTTAAAAAAAATTGCAGGTATATGGTGAATCTTTACACTACAGAACCTAAGGGGTTATGACCCTTTGCACAATCCAAAGCTGTTGATTCATTTCTAGAATTCATATAGCAACTCCAATTCCCCACCATTCATTTCTTTATAAAAAAAAATGGGAAAGCTACTTGCGCAAGTAGGATTTTAATTCTACTCGTGTGTCACGTGCCACACGAGCCACGTGTGTGATATCTATTCCGTTCATTTGAGAGGTCATGTTTTCAATGTTCCTCTTACTAAAATTTTGGTAGTTAAACTAAATAGGTGGACTATACTTGTAAGTTGAATAAGGAACATTGTTAGCTTTCATTCATTCATAGTGCCCAAGAAAATAGACAGACCGTGCTCTTTTTATATATTATATATATATATATATATATTACTTTATCTGGGCAAATTAAAGATGTGGATTATATAGTAGATTTCTCAGACTTACACACGTGTGCTATGTTCCGCATGTAGAGACGAGTAAGATTGTAGTCATACTGGCATATCTCGTACTAACAGAGTTCCATTAAAATAAAAAGATCTCCAGTACAACCGGTTGGAAACATTACGGTCCATCAAGTAAATAATTTCTAACCTTTAATATATGTGAAAAATCTAACCCATTCACTAGGTTTATTAAACAATTAGGATCACTTTAAAAAAATACACTTACATTCACTCATTAAATGGAATATTACTATTTATCAACAGTTATAAATTGTTTTCTAATTTTGAGGATATTCTGACTAGTATATAGGAATAATTTTTCATATAAGTGATCTTCATGATGTTTAGATGTATTGGAAGGGTTGAATTTTGTATGAACTTAGTATGTCATAAATCTATTGGTGGGTGGACCGTAACTTATGGTCCAACTTGATGGACTTGAAACCTTCTCCATTAAAGTAGGTTCTCATGATGCATCCTCTGACATCTCATGAGGAGTTATTTGGTACTCTGACAGAGTATGACGATTGACACGCATGCACTCAGAAATTGTAATTGTGGCACATGATAACACAAATACTTTTATAAATTAAATTATATCTTTAGATAAATTGTTTATTTATTTATTTATTATTTTTTAAAAAACTTATATCAGAGTTTAAATTAGTATGAATTGAAAGTTTAATTTAACATCGAGTTAAGATTTTGATTTAAATAATTTAATAATCATCTAAATTAAATCATATAAAACCTTAAATGCTTAAAATTTAGACTTATAATAATTTAATTTGACCAAAAAGGATTTTAAAACTTCTAAATCAGAATACAAATTTAGTAAAATTATTTTTATCTATTTATTATATATATATAATATGTATATTTTTAATTTAGAATAAATTTAATTAGTATTTATTCTAACCAACTAATTTAGATTAATTACTCTAACTCAGATTTATGGTATAAATCTTAACACTTAATTTCGGAAATACAAGATATTATGATCTAATCTACAAGTTAAGTAGATTCAGTAATTACAAAAATTCAGAAAAGCAGATATCGTGTATAAATGAATTTGGAAATATTTATTAAAGTCATTATAAATAATTTCAGAAATATATAAAATCAGAAAATTCATAGTGGAGGAAAATTACCCACATAATAATCACTACAATAATATTCCTATTAAAATGCTGGAATAATAAAAATAATAATTAACCGAAAATATTAAATTTCGATATAAGATTACCTACCTCAAAGTTGATGATCCGGCCCCGCTCAAGTCTCTCTCTCTTGATCTACCAGGTTCTCACTCTCCCTCTTTGATAAGATTGAAACTTTGCTAATATCTTTCTTCCTTTTTAATGGATGTGAGGAATGAGGCGGAAGAGTGGTGAATGTGGGAAGTTTTGTTTCGTGGGAGGTTTCGGCGGCCATTACCGCACAAAAAGGAAGGAAAATGGGGAAAACGGTTTAGTCGTGCGGAAGATATAAAATGTTATTTTTTATTTTATTTTATTTTTTTAAATATGGTGGGTCCCACTAATGATAATATAAATCTAATCCGTCCATCATCTCAGCCAAGCCAAGAGAAGATGTAAGGCCAAAAATGAGGCTGATCCAAAACTCAGGTGGGCCACGCATAAGCCGACGGTGGGGTTACTTCCCCTAAAAAAATGGGTTGTTACACAGACCCACCAGGATGAAGGGAAAGGCCGAAACTCATGCAGCCCACATGATGTAGAGCGGGTCATGGACAATTTCATGGCCAAGATGGATAAAAAAAGGCCCGGTTGATGACAGAAGTGATCCGGATCGTTGGACTTTAGATCAGGTGTATCTCACAATCTAGAATGAGTTATCGGGTGTAAAATATATGATTTTGGAGTGGAACAAGCTACTTTAGCCACCCAACCCGTCTATATAAGGTTGCACAAGCCGAATTTATGAAATACCCCTGGATCGGTGGTCATTTCCCTATTTTAATTTCGTTTTTACTAGGCTTTAGGAGTTGCATGCAACGTGAAAAAAGCTTAGAATAATTAGGATAACAGCTTGGTGAAGTCAAATAGGACACTTACTATTCTAGGAGTTTTAGTTATAGTGAACTCGTTTATTTCATTCGTTAATCAAGTTTGAATTTTATATAATTTATTTTCTATTTTGCTTTGATTTAGAATAGTTATCCCATGGAGAAAAACGATGCTCGACCTCATCATGTTGATCCCTGCGTCACCACATCAAGTGAATATAGGTTCAAGACTTATAATAAGCATGATGTTACATTTCTCCATGCGGTGTGCCTCACCTGAGTTTTAGATTAGGCTGATTCCTTGGATGCACGGTGAAAGTGAAGAGACGCACCAGATGCACGGTTCAGATTCTGCATAAACATCACGTGTGGGTCATCCACAGCTCGAACTTATGTGATCATTTCCCATCTAATAGAGAGAGAAAGAGAGAGGAATGCTCAGCTGCGCAATATGAGCCCAAAATCTGAACCGCCCACTTGATGCAGCACTCCATGAAACCATTAGGGCCTAACTTTTAACCTGATCTAAAACTTTAGTGGGCCATGACGAAAGAGAGAGGCAAATCAAGGGAGGAAACTATTTCCTTTCACCTGAAATTGTCGATGGCCCGGATTTGAACTGACGGGTCGGACCTGTCCATCTAGGCGTAATCAGTGGTTCAATTTTGGTTATCCCTGGCCTAGCCCATTGATAGCCATTACATAAGGGGCGCGGACTGGATACTGACAAGGTCAGTAGCAAATCGCTACTGAAGTGACGTCACCAAGCTCTGTGGACCCCTCCACGATGCATGTGTTGTATCAATACCGTCCAACCATTTTTAGAGATCGTTTTATGGCATTACAAAGAAAATGAGATAGATCTAAATTTCAAGTGGACCCACCACAGAAAACCGTGGGAGCACACCCACCGTTGAAACATTTATAGGGCCCATAATGATGTATTTTTGAGATCCATCCTATTCATAAGTTAACATAGAGATAGATGAAGTGAAAACAAAACTATCAGCTTCATCGGAAACTACTGTGGCCCCTAAGAATTTTTGAACGGTGGATGTCACTGTCCCCACTATTTTCCATGGTGGGGTCCACTTAAACTTTAGATCTATCTCATTCTCTTTGTAATGTCATAAAACAATCTCTAAAAATGGTTGGACGGTATGGATACAACACATCCATCATGGTGGGGTCCACAGAGGTTGGTGACGTCACTTCAGTGGCGATTTGGCTACTGACCTTGTCAGTATCCAACCCGCGCCCCTTGCATAAGGCGGGTGCTTGATCTGGTTGAAACTTCAGTATTCAATAAGTCTGAGCTTGGGCCCACCTGGAGCAATGAATGAATCCGCATTGTGGCCCATCCAATCTCCACCATCCATCTAGCTTTTATATCCACTATCATGGTTGGGGTAGCAGCTGGATTTACCTGGCCAGCCGTGCAGTCCGAGTCTAGCCTGTTTTATGCCCGGTTTGGGCTTATCATTAAGGGCTGTATGTTGCATCTAGACCTGAGTTCTAGGCCCGGTAAATTATCTGGACATGAGCTTGCATCTGGGCAGTGGGGCCCATCTTGATGTATTATTATTATTTTTGTTTATATCTATGCCGTCCATCCGTTTTTCCATATCATTTTAGGTTATCGATATTAAAATAAAGCAAATCCGAAGCTCAGGTGCACCACACCAAAGGAAACAGTGGTGATTGAACACTCACCATTAAAATCTTCTTGGGAGCAACAAAAGGTTTGGATCAAAGCTGATATTTGTGTTGTACGTTCACCCAGGTCTGTCTGACCTTATCAACAGGTTGGATGGAGAATAGACATTACGGTGGGCCCTAAGAAGGTTACAACGTTGTGTTACCATTATTTTATGTGGTGTGGTCCACTTGAGCTTAGGATCTGCCTTAATTTTCGGTTCATCCCCTAAAATGACCTGGAAAACGGATGGACGGCGTGGATACATCACAATGGCCCAACAGAGCCTAATACATCACCATATCCCACACCACCTGATTCCTATCCGTTTCTTGCAGGGCTAGCCCAGCCCTGGCTGGGCCTGACTCACTAGATGATGGCCTGGCTAATGAACTGCTCAAACTATCCAGAAACTGAGACCTATATGATGATCCAGACCATTCATCTAAGACCCTGGTTTGGATGGACCACCCACTATAAATTTCACCAATTGAAGATCCTGGCCTTCCTTGCTAAGATGGGGGAAGCAACGGGCCAGATGATGCACCCAGCTTGGCTTTGGACCGGCCTCGGACCTTTTAGCCTGGCCTATAGGATGGGCCTGGGCCTGATGGGCTAGCCCAGTCACTTCAAAATCCGGACCAAACACAGCCCCGTCGGACGCGGATTGCGTCCTACCCCCGCCCGGACGGTAATCCGTCCGGTCAGGGCTCTCTGGGGCCCACCATGATGTAAGTCTTTCATCCACGCCGTTCAATGCTTTTTTCAGATAATTTTAATAGGTGAACCAAAAAATGAGGTAGGTCCAAGGCTTAAGTGGACCACACCAAAGGAACCTACACTGATAATGACACCCACCGTTGAAACCTTTCTAAGGGCCACGTGATGTTTATTTTACCATACCACCTATTCATAAGGTCATGTAGACGTGGATGAAGTGAAAACACAAATATCAGCTTCATCCGAAACTTGTCCGGCTCCTAAGAAGCTTTTAATGGTGGACGTTCAATCCCCACTTTGTGGTCTATTTAAGCCTTGGATCCGCCTCATATTTTGGTTCATGTATTAAAATTATCTGAAAAAAGCGTTGAACGGCGTGGATAAAAAACTTACATCACGGTGGGCTCCACAGAGCCCTGCCTGGACGGATTACCGGGGGTAGGACGCAATCCGCGTCCGCCCCCGTCCTG
The DNA here is from genome assembly GCA_030180095.1 of Magnolia changhungtana. Lineage (NCBI taxonomy): Eukaryota > Viridiplantae > Streptophyta > Magnoliopsida > Magnoliales > Magnoliaceae > Magnolia > Magnolia changhungtana. Next base: position 3,756,737 of record JASAUF010000481.1, read on the forward strand.
AAAGGAGACTCATCCCCCTCAGTAGGGGTGCACACGGGTCGGTTTGGTCCGGTTCCGGGGTAAAACCGGAACCGAACCGTTCCTAACGGTTCTAGGATTTTCGAACCAGGAACCGAAATTAGCATCTGAAAAAACTTGGACCGGGTGAAAAGGTTCGGTTGGACGGTTCCACGGTTCTGAGTTTTTCAACTATGGAGAGGCAGATACCTCTATCTTTTCTTGCTTTCTGTTGAAAAGAGGAACATCCCTTGGGACATTTTTTAGCACCCTAAATAATGGACGGTTCAGATCACGAAAAGGAATGATGAGTGGGGCCCACTGTCAAAACCCAATCCATGCACATACGTCCCTGGACGATTTTTGCATGCTTTGGAAATTTTGAAAAAAAAAATAAGTGGGCCCACTTCTGATGGCATTCTCAGAGATCTACTCCGTTCATCTTCTTCATAGTAACGACTAACGTATGGGGACCACGGTTCCACGGTTCGGGTCGGTTCTACCTACCCCTAAACCAGGCGTCCGCCCCGTATCTAACGGTTCTTGAAAGAAGACCAAACCGGACCTCATCCCCTCAGTGGCTACGTGGCGAAACTTTGTAGGCTCCACTATGATATATCTGCTTTATCCACGCCGTCCATTCACTTTTTCAGATCATTTTAGGGCATGGACATAAAAATGAGGCAGATTCAAATCCCAAGTGGACCATACCAGAGGAAGCAGTGGAAATAAGAATCTCACCGTTGAAACCTTCTTAGGGCTCACCATGATGTTTATTTGACATCCAAACTGTTCACATGGTCACAAAGACCTGGATGAAGGGAAAACACAAATATAAGCTTGATCCAAAACTTCTGTAGCCCTTAAGAATTTTTCAATGGTAGACGTTCAATCCCCACTGTTTTATGTAATGTGGTCCACTTGAGGTTTGAATCTATCTCATTTTTGGGCTCGTAGACTAAAATGATCTCCCAAAATGGATGGACAGTGTAGATGTAGCACATACGTCATGGTGGGTCCCACTAAAGTCAGTGGTGTGTGGCCCACCACGGAATCCGCTCCCAGTTCGGGCCTGAATCTACCTAATCCGGTGGAGCCCCGAACAGCCTAACTTGTGGGCTTTTAAGTACTGGAATAAAGTAGACCCATCTCTCTACATGACACATGGCTAAGTTATCCACCAATCCAGACCGTCCAACTAGTGGACCATATTATGGATCGTTGATTTTTCAAAAATAATAATTATAAAAAAACTGTAGCCATCACTTATCTCTACTTTCAAGCGCTTAATAGTGACCATTAACTGTTTTTCTTTCCTACCGTCCATTCAAAGGCCAAAATTCCATCGTCGATTCAAAATCCAAAATTCCACCGTCGATTAAAAGGCCAAAGTTCAAATAGATAGGATCATCCAATCCATGCGTATCTTGAAGAAATTTCAATTTGTAGTGGGTTTCACCAGATGAACTATCCTGATTGGAAGATAACCCTGCCACGTCTAACGGTGCAATGTAGCTCTACCATATTCCGGTTCTTACGCGCTCTAAGCCCAGCCTTACATGGGCTGGGCCCAAAGGCCCATTTGAGCGAAGACAAGGAAGAAAACCTGAGAGTCGCCCCTCTCCTCCCGAAATTCCCTCTCTCTCTCTCTCTCTCTCTCTGTCATGGAGTCTTTGTTAGCAAACTACGCCTCTGAAGAAGAAGAGGAAGAGGAAGAGAGAGAATCCTCTACTTCCTCCAAACCCACCTCAAAACCCCTCTCTCTGCCCCCACCAAAGCCCTCAAAAACGTCCTCCATCCTCTCCTCTCTTCCTCCCCTAAATCCTCCTTCTTCTCCTCTCTCCCACCTCCCAAATCCCACCCTCTAAAACCTGCAAATTCCACCTCTACAGATCCCACCCCCAAAAGGGTTGTCCAATTCAAACCCCCTCTCAATCCATTGCTCCTCAAATCCCAACATGCCGACATCGAAGACGATGAAGATCAAGCAAAACCCACCAAGGAAATCCCCTCCCAAATCCAAAACACCTCTTCGAAATCCCTCTTCTCGATACTCCCCCCTCCCAGGAACTCCCTTGGCGTGGCCCCACCTCGTAGATCCGCTGTCGAAGCCACCACCCCTGTGGCAGCCATCGATGCGCCGAGGCTTGGCTCTGGAAGTGGCACTTTCGAGAATTTGGGGAATTATGAATCATCATCAGCTGCTGTGGGGTTAGGAACAGGCAATGGTAACGGTGGCAATTATGTGAATTATGGGAATTTCGAGGGTAATTCAGTTGATGGGTCATTGGGAGAGGGCGGTGGAAATTATGGCAATTATGACAATTATGGGAATTTTCAGCCTAGTTCAGTTGTTGGGTCCGCAGGGGTGAGCAATGAGGATTATGGGAATTATGTGAATTATGGAAGTCATGAGGGTAATTTGGTTGATCGATCTTTGGGGGCGGGCAATGAGAATTATGAGAGTTATGAGGGCAATTGGGCAGATGGGTCGACAGTGGCGATGGGCTTAGGACCGTCGGGAACAGTCGAGAGTGTTGGGAGAATGATGGGGAAGAGAGGGAGGAATGAGATTCCTTCAAATATAGTCGAGGTGAAGCAGGACGAGTTGATTAGCAATAGGCCCAGAGAGGATCAGGTTAAGCTGACTGGGATTGCTTTTGGGCCTGCCTATCAGGTTTGGGACTTGCACTCTTCATTTCTTTTTCTTTTTCCTTTTCTTTTAATAACTGAGTTTTTGTTTCTTGAGTTGTTTGTGTTTTACTACTTCGATACTCTGATTTACATTTTTTTTTTCTTGTTTTTGTGTTTATGATTGAGATTTCTGTGCCCATGTACAGTGCATCTTGTTTTAGACTCTGAATCCCAATGTTGGTGGGTTCCAATTCTCCTTGTTAGATTAATGTTGCAAAAGCGACACTTCGTACTGCTTAATCTCAATCTTTAAGCATTTCACTTTATTAAAAACTTATAGAACTGATAGACCATTTTGGAAGTTCAAAGCCCCTCCCAAGTTAGCAGTGTTCGGGTGGCTAGTTGCAATGAAGAAGGTCTTGACAATCAATAACTTGAGGAAAAGGGGTATGGTCCTCACTAATGTCTGTTTGTGCTGCATGGCTAACACGGAATCAGTCCATCACCTCTTCATTCACTGCCCGCTCATCAGTCAAGCATGGGCAGCTATCCTCCCTCTATTTGGTATTCTTTGGTCTTTCCCTCATTCCACTGAGAGTTTGCTCTCAGCATGGCAAGGCACTGATTTAGGAAACCAAAGAAAGGAGATTTGGAGAATGTCCCTCTTCGCTATCTGGTGGACAGTTCGGGAAGAAAGAAATGGGAGATGTTTCAGGGATACTTCAAAATCGGCAGATTTTCTAGTCAGTAGGGTGAAATTCCTCTTGGTGGAATGGGCCTCTAATGTTGCCTCTCTAAAGAGTTGTAATTTGTCTTTCTTAGGAGGGTAATCAGCGGGTTGATTTTCCTTTTTGTAATCTGTTTCTCTTATCAATATAGAATCGCCACTTTAAAAAAAATAATAAAAATTTATAGAACTGTCCTTTAAAAAAATAATAATAATCAAGAATTGTGATTAAGTGGAATGTGGAGGTGTGAAAGCTCAGGGTAACTTTCCCCCAGGCTACCCACTGGGCGTCCGGGATGAACCGTTTAATGGTTGCATGAGTTAAACAAGGGATGTATATATACATATTTATGTGCGGTGATAGATATAGGAATACTGTATGCTCAGTTGATATGGGCAATAGCATATGAAGGCCTAGATCCGAGGTCTAACCAGATTTAGTGAAACCCATAGCTAAGACCTCCATACCCGAACCTTACGGAGGGGTTGAGAAGAGAGGTTAATGATTTTTAGGAACTTGGTTGATACGGGTAGTAGCGCCTGAAGGCCCAAATCTGAAGTCTATCCAAATCCAACAGAACCCATAGCTAAGACCTCCATGCCCAAACCTCGCAGAGGGGTTGAAAAGAGAAGCTAATAATTATACTTATACCGTTTGTAACCCTTCATGCAACATGCTTGTATCCCCAGACGCTGAGCCCTGAGAGGGTGTGCACTTGGTTTGCAATAACCTGGTATGGTTCTGGGTCGTACACTACCTTTCTCAAGATTGATAGAATGGTTCGACTAAGCACTATTTTGGAGTCACCATTAGCCAAAGAAAGGCTCAAGAATCCACAGTTGGCTAGAATCGTGAATATCACCTTGAGATTGGGAAAACTAAAGAATTCCTAACTCGAGTGGCTCCTAGTTGGATTTGTGCTATGATTTCTAGGTAAAGGCCTCGGTTACGAAAAAGGAAGAGGTTAGACACCCTTTTACTGTCCGTGTGAAATAAGGTCTCTACTTTGCCAGGTTGTACCATTTCAAAGGGGATTCAAGGAACTCCCAGTAAAATATTAAGATTTAGATATCTAAGGTACAAAAGATAAACTGGAAATGAAATGGGAACATTAGAAAAAAGGGTGTTCCGATAGAAGTACGGAAAAGAAAAAGAATACAGAGTCTTTGGTTACTCTTTTAAGTCACGTATTTTGATATAGAAGATCCTCAAGAGAGGCATCTGCAGAGCATGCTTTACGTGATATCAGAATAGAGCCTACTACCTCAGGTGTTGAAAACAGTAGGGTTTCAATTTATAAACTGGAAAATGATAGATCGAGAATACAACATTGGCTTTAAAGTTGAAATAGACTGAAGAGATTGAAAGAATGGAAGAGATTGAGAGAATAAACGGGACCTGGCTTTTGGATGGCAGAGGTCAAGGGCAGAAGCTCTGCCTCTGTTTTGTACTTTCCTTCTCTTTTTGTGACTACTCCCCCTGCTAAACTCTCTCGCCCAAAACTCCTTGGGAGCTCCACTGTTCCCTTTAGTTGTGAGGGTGGGGTCCCTTTTTATAGACGTTTAAGGAAGGGACACGTAAGGTTGTGTGTCATGGTTCGGTTGCTTCGAGCCTGAGCTTTGGCATCAATGCCAGGTTTGAGCAAATTGAACTACTGCTGAAGAGACAAGCAACCGAGCGTGGGACGGAGTGTTGAGTCACAGGCTTGGGGAAAGCGAACTAACAAGTGAGCGAGTGAGCCGAACCAATGAGCGAACCAACGAACAAACGAGTCTAGCTAGTGCAAAAATCGTGCCTCATAGGCTTGGGGAAAGCGCACTAACAAGAGAGCGAGTGAGCCAAACCAACGAGCAAACGAGTTGAGCCAGTGCAAAAATCGTGCCTCTGGTGGTTCGCTCACCAACTTTGAGCAAAGCCGACACTCAACATCCGACACAAAGTTTTGGTCCAATCTAGATCGTTGGTTGCCTTCTTGTGATAATTTTAACTGTGTACCCTCTCTGATCAAGGGGTCCACCAATGTTTACAAAACCAAGTGGTCATTGTTTTGATTGTGGGGTGTCTACGGGATAGTATTGGGTGGGACATTGTGATGTAGAGCGGGTCGCGGACAGTTTCATGGCCAAGATGGATCAGAAAAGGCCCAGTCGACGACAGAAGTGATCCGGACCGTCGGACCTTAGATCGGGCGTATCTTGCAATCTGGAATGAGTTACCTGATGTAAAATATATGATTTTGGGGTAGAACGAGCTACTTTAGCCAACCAACCCAGCTACGCCAGGTTGCGACGCTCGGAATTGCGAAAAACCCCTGGATCGACGGTCGTTTCCCTGCTTTAATTTCGTTTTTACTATAAATAGTAAGTTTTAGTTTGATTATAACTCTTCATCCGTCGGGTTTTAGGAGTTGCGCTCAATGTGAAAAGAGCTTAGAATAATTAGGAGAACGGTTTGGTGAAGCCAAATAGGACACTTACTATTTTTTGCCGAAAACCTTGCGCACTAGTAGACATCACGACCGTCTATAAATAGTAAGTTTACTATTTATAGTAAGTCACGGATTCTAGGAGTTTTAGTTGTAGTTTGATTCTAATTTCTTTCCCATTGCTTGGTACCCCTATTTAAAGGGTTGTGAACTCGTTTTTAGTCATCAATTAATCAGTTTCGAATTTATTATAATTTATTTATATTTTCTGCTTTCTTTCCTTTTGGATTTGAGAAGTCTCTGTGAGGAGTCCAGAGAAGCTCCGTGGATTCGGAGTATTTATCCTCATCACGTTCATCCCTGCGCCAATTGGTATCAGAGCGAGGACTCCCCTCGGGCCGATGACAAACAATGAAGGTATGGATTAAAATCCTGTGGACGGTGATCCAGGGATTCGTTATCTTTCGGAAAGAATGGAAGCTTTCCACCGGGAGAGTCAGTTGACCATGCAAGGGCTGCAGGCAACCCTCGACCGTCTTGCGGATGTGCTACTTCCGCCCCGAGCCCTAGGTGGTGCTCCACCACCTATGGTTGCTCCACACCCCATGGTGGCTCCACCACCCATGGTTGCTGTACGACGCAACCCCAATTTCCGTAGAGTACTATTAGTAGCAAACCGTAGGGCTACACCAGATGATTCAAGTTCTAGTGACGAGGACCTTAATGAAGGTTTTGCCTTACGACCAATCCATGGAGGCGATCACTTAGATCGTGCTGAAAGAGACTATCGAGGTAAGGCTGAACTTCCTAGTTTTAATGGTTTATTACGTATAAAAGATTTCCTCGATTGGCTAGCCGAAGTAGAGAGATATTTTGATTATATGGACGTGCCAGATCATAAAAGGGTAAAATTGGTAGCGTTTAAGTTAAAATCTGGTGCTTCTGCATGGTGGGAACAATTACAACTCTCACGAGCCCGCCAGAACAAGGCGCCCATCTCATCATGGCCACGGATGAGACGTCTTCTTCGATCACGATTTCTCCCCAGTGATTATGAGCAGATATTATTCCAGCAATACCAAAATTGCCGACAAGGAAATCGAACCGTCACAGATTACACTGAAGAATTCCAGCGGTTGGCTACACGAAACGATCTGTCAGAATCTGAGTCACAGAAGGTGGCACGATTTATAGGTGGGTTGCGACTAACAACAGACCGAGTTCAGCTGTACCCAGTCAGGACTGTAGATGAAGCAGTTCAATTGGCGGGTAGGGCAAAAACACAACTTGCAAGAGTTCCTGCTCGTCCCTATCCTTCAACTTAACCCCCCATGACGGGTCCCACGCAGGATCCAGTGCTGGCACGAGGAAAAGATCTAGTAGGAGAACGTCATCAACCTCCTACAACCGTAAACCGTGATACGGGGAGCGGCTCATCCAGATCTCAACGTGTAGCACCCACAACAGCGAGTCCGAGTAGGATTCCAAATCCTTATGCTCGGCCAAGGTCGAACAATTGTTACCGCTGTGGCCAGCCAGGCCACTTATCAAACACCTGTCCTCAACGTCCCGCAGCACACTTGACTATAAACGAAGGGGGCACTGAAGATGAGGCCGCAGAAGAAGACCATGGCTATGATGAACATGAACAAACCACTAAAGAAATAGCAGGTGGCGATGAAATGACAAGCGAGGATCGTGGCGAATTTCTAGTTGTGAGGCGATTACTGTATACCCCATGAAAGGAATTACATCCACAGTGACACAATATATTTCGTACTCGGTGCACTGTCAACGGAAAGGTCTGTGATGTGATCATAGACAGTGGTAGTAGTGAGAACATCGTCTCAAGAGTGATGGTGGACAAGTTGCGGCTACCAACGACGAAACATCCTTCCCCGTACTCAATTGGCTGGATAAAAAAGGTGAATGAGACCAAGGTAACTGAACAATGCACTATCTCATTTTCAATTGGTAAAAATTATAAGGATCAGATACTTTGTGACGTGGTCGACATGGAAGCTTGCCACATGCTACTCGGTCGACCCTGACAGTCGGACCGTGATGCGACCCATCGGGGACGAGACAATGTCTACGTATTCGTCAAGGATAGTCGAAAAATAATCCTTGCCCCTATGGCACCAGAGAACCACCCCGAAGCTTCTAAAGTGGAGGGGAGTTCCCTCTTAACCATTCGGGATTTCATGAAGGAATCTAAGAATACCGGCGAGGTATACGCCATAGTAGTGAAGGGCGAGGAAGAGGAACCCTCAAATATCCCTCCAAGTTTAAGACTGTTGCTAAACGAATTCAAAGAAGTCTGGCCTGAGGATTTACCTGATGGATTGCCCCCCATGAGGGACATCCAACATCACATAGACCTCGTCCCTGGGGCTAGCCTGCCCAACCGCCCTCATTATCGAATGAGTCTAAAGGAGTGTGAGATACTTCAGGGGCAAGTGGAGGAATTGATCCGTAAGGGTCTCTTGAGAGAGAGCATGAGCCCATGTGCCGTACCAGCATTATTAACGCCAAAAAAAGATGGAAGCTGGCGCATGTGTGTCGACAGCCGGGCAATCAACAAAATTACCATCAAATATCGGTTCCCAATACCACGGTTGGACGACATGCTCGATATGCTAGAAGGGCCAAGGTGTTCTCTAAACTAGATCTAAGGAGCGGGTACCATCAGATTCGTATCCGACCCGGTGATGAGTGGAAAATGACATTCAAGATCAAGAAAGGGTTGTATGAGTGGCTGGTCATGCCCTTCGGCCTATCAAACGCACCAAGTACTTTTATGCGTTTGATGAATCAAGTTCTAAAACCCTTCACTGGCCGAGTTGTGGTAGTATATTTCGATGACATATTGATATATAGTCAGGATGAGGCGGAGCACAGGAAACATCTTAGGCAAGTGCTGCAGGTCCTACAAATTAACAAGTTGTACCTCAACTTGAAGAAGTGTAGTTTTTTAACTGACAGCCTGTTATTTCTAGGATTTGTTGTAACGTCCATAGGCATTCATGTGGATGATGAAAAGGTGCGAGCTATTAGAGAATGGCCGATCCCGACAAACATTCATGAGGTGAGGAGTTTTCATGGGTTGACGACTTTCTATCGTCGATTTGTGCGAGATTTTAGCACCATAGTTGTGCCTATAACAAATTGCATGAAAAAAGGACCGTTCCAGTGGACCGATAAAGTTGACAAGAGCTTTCATGAGATCAAGCATCGTTTGCCTACAACACTGTTCTTGGTGCTTCCTAATTTCGACAAATTGTTTGAGGTTGAGTGTGACGCTTCATACGTCGGAATTGGGGGAGTATTATTACAGGAAGGCATGCCAGTAGCCTTTTACAGTGAGAAGCTCAGCGAAGCCCGAAAGAAGTGGTCGACTTATGAGCTTGAGTTATATGCAGTTGTTCAAGCACTGCGACACTGGCGGCATTATCTGATTCAAAGAGAGTTTGTTCTGTACACTGACCATCAAGCATTAAAGTTTATTAATAGTCAGACTAACGTGAATCGTGTGCATGCTAGATGGGTTGCGTTTTTACAGGAATTCATGTTCGTTCTGAAGCGCAAGTCAGGGCAGCAAAACAAGGTGGCTGATGCACTTAGCCGTCGTGCGTCACTACTTGTTACGATGAGCAATAAGGTGGTCGGCTTCGACTGTCTCAAGGAGCTGTATGCCGAGGATGAGGACTTCAAAGATTCTTGGGTGAAGTGCCAAGAAGGTCACCCCAGTGACCTTCATATACAGGACGATTTTCTCTTCAAAGGAAATCGATTGTGCATCCCCCAAAGTTCTTTAAGAGAGCAGATTATTCAGGAGCTACATGAAGGTGGCCTCGGTGGACACCTTGGGCGAGACAAGACTCAAGCTCTTGTGGAAGAGCGGTATTACTGGCCGCAATTAGTACGTGATGTGGGAAAAGCTATACAACGTTGTTATGTTTGTCAGACCTCCAAGGGGCAATTTCAGAATACGGGCCTCTACACCCCGTTACCTGTGCCTGACGGTCCTTGGGAGGATTTATCAATGGACTTCGTGCTTGGTCTCTCACAGACACAACGCGGTATGGATTTGGTGTTCATGGTGGTAGATCGTTTCTCCAAGATGACACACTTTATCCCATGCAAGAAGACTCTTGATGCAACACACGTGGCGAATCTATTCTTCAGGGAGGTCGTACGGCTACACGGGGTCCCCAAGACCATTATTTCTGATCGTGACACAAAGTTCATTAGCCACTTTTGGCGGACTTTGTGGACTCGATTCGATACATGACTTCAATTCAGCAGTGCTTACCACCCACATACTGGTGGACAGACTGAAGTTGTGAATCGCACGTTGGAAAACCTCATTCGCTGTATTTCAGGAGAAAAACTGAAGCAGTGGGATTTGACCTTGTCTCAAGCAGAGTTTGCATTCAACAACATGGTGAACCGCTCGACAGAAAAATCACCGTTCTAGATTATCTATGGACGAGTGCCTCGCCACACGCTTGACTTGGTCCCTCTGCCCAAGCACCTAGGCACAAGCATTGCAGCAGAACATATGGCAGACAAGATCATGGGCATCCATGCAGAAGTGCAGACCAAGCTACATGCCTTGAATGAGAAGTACAAGGAACAAGCAGACAAACATCGACGACAAAAAGTGTTTGAGGTGGGCGACCGCGTTATGGTCCATCTGCGCAAAGAGTGATTTCCGACTGGGACGTACAACAAGTTGAAAAATAAGAAGATTGGACCCGTCCCAATCATTCGAAAGATCAATGACAACGCTTATGTTGTTGATCTTCCAGATGACATGGCGATCTCACGGACTTTCAACGTCGCGGACCTGACCGAGTATCATGAACCAGCGCAGGATGAGAACTCGAGGACGAGTTCTTTTGAAGTGGAGGGGACTGATGTAGAGCGGGTCGCGGACAGTTTCATGGCCAAGATGGATCAGAAAAGGCCCGGTCGACGACAGAAGTGATCCGGACCGTCGGACCTTAGATCGGGCGTATGTTGCAATCCGGAATGAGTTACCCGACGTAAAATATATGATTTTGGGGTAGAACGAGCTACTTTAACCAACCAACCAGCTATCTTTGGGTTGCGACGCTTGGAATTGCGAAAAACCCGTGGATCGACGGTCGTTTCCCCGTTTTAATTTCGTTTTTACTATAAATAGTAAGTTTTAGTTTGATTATAACTCTTCATCCGTCGGGCTTTAGGAGTTGCGCCCAACGTGAAAAGAGCTTAGAATAATTAGGAGAACGGTTTGGTGAAGCCAAATAGGACACTTACTATTTTTGGCAGGAAACCTTGCGCACTAGTAGACATCACATCTATAAATAGTAAGTTTACTATTTATAGTAAGTCACGGATTCTAGGAGTTGTAGTTTGATTCTAATTTCTTTCCCATTGCTTGGTACCCCTATTTAAAGGGTTGTGAACTCGTTTTTAGTCATCAATTAATCAGTTTCGAATTTATTAGAATTTATTTCTATTTTCTGCTTTCTTTCCTCGTGGATTCGAGAAGTCTCTATGAGGAGTCCAGAGAAGCTCCGTGGATTCGGAGTATTTATCCTCATCACGTTCATCCCTGCATCACATTGATAGCGGACGACAACGAGAGTAAAGAAATAAAGGGAAAGGACGAAGATTTAAAGGTTTTAAGGAAAAGATTTGAGGATTGGAAAGAAAGAAGAAGAATGTGGGAGATTAGAATATGGGATCAGAGTAGGAGAGGTGATAGATTTCACTGGAGTCAGCACCGGTGGTGGTCTCGAAGTCAGCACCAAGACGAGGAAGAGGAGTCGGCACCTTTACTAGGGAAAAATTCTTTTGTTAACAAAAATCAGCTTACAATGTCTTTCTTTTTCCCCAAGAAAACCCTATACAAGACTACCCGATTGACCTAAGAAACATATTACAAAAACATAACTGCAAAAGATTTATTACAAAAATACCCCCTGCAAAAGACTCTACTCAACAAAAAGCACACGTGCACTTATTGGGCTCAAGGGGGCCCAACCGCACCACCTAATTGGATCGTAACAGTGGTTGGTTGGCCTGTGGAGCTTGGAGAAGACTCATGGGTCCCACCCCAACCTTGGCTCTCCTTTTGTAGACTTTTAGGCTCCCATCATCTCTCCCCGTCTTGGAAAAACTCGACCCTGGCGAGTTGGCAGCTTGGTACCTCTCGTACATGCTTGATCTGTTGAAATCTTGAAGAATAAAAGAAGGATCTATCAGTGCAAGCGGGTCTATTTGAATCTACCTAACCCAACTAGTGAGTGGTGACTCATAGGAGATCGGTTTGACCCACATCTCTAGTCCTAATTTTAAGAATACATCCATTTCTGGTCTTCCACTTCAAGAAATTTCTGTCATGAAACCCTAACTACGTTTCATCCATGAAGAAGGCATTACTCTAGGTCGATTGAAGCTGCTTTTTAAACTGCAGCTGCTTGCTTACATTATTGATCTGTCAATTGTCAAACCCTTGAAGAATAAAAGAAGGATCACACACCTGGGAAAACTTGACCAAAGTCATATATAATATCAGTTTTATAGGTAAACAGGTGAGCAATAACTCAGCAAAAAAACATGCAATGGATCTTCTTGACACATGCATGCACACACCGAGACCTCATTGCTCGGAGAGTGAGTTTATTGTTTTAGCTCAAAAAGGAAGAAAACCTGCTAGGGAATGAACTATTAATTCAAGTTCACATGACTTGACCATTTACTTCTTGTCCTATTCCTCAATTATAACCATGGAATTAAAAAGACGGTTACGTATCGGCAATGCCGAAAGGAAACGGTCAACCCTGTTATGTGATACGGGAGTGAGTTGGCCCGTTATGAAAAAAAGGGCTGTATTGGCTGATGCGGGCTGATACACTCCATATCGGCACCATTATAGGTGCTGATGCAGCTATAAAGGACCCATTTTGAAAATTATTATATCCAAATTTTGTCAATTTTCATTTCCAGTTTGTCGTTTTCCCATGTCTTTCTTCATTTCAACCATAAACGAAGCCTAGAAACTAATTTTAAACTAGATCCAGGCCTATTCCGAGGATAATTTGAGTAGGATTCAATGAATCAAAGTGAAGTAACCATTACTTTTTTATTCAGTTTTCCATCTCTCTTTTTACTTATATGTAACAGGCCCTAATCTATCAATCATGCTTGATTTGTGTCCTCGGGCACCTACAGTTTCTCATTGGCTTTCTTCCAAGAATTTTGGGAAGTGGCGAAAGGTGATGTCATGAACTTCATTGCAGAGTTCTTTGCTAGGGGTCGCTTGTTGTTAGAGTTAGGAATGTCCTTCATTGCCATTATTTTGAAGATGTCAGGGGCAGCCATCTTGTAGGACTTGAGGCCGATTAGTTTGATTGGGTAGCCATATAAGATTCTTGCAAAAATGTTGGTAACCAAATTCAGGGCTATCTTGGCTAGTGTCATCTCCAAGAACCAGGGTGTGTTTATTGCAGGCATACGTATGTTATATAGCGCATTAATGGCCCATAAGTATGTCGACTCGACTCTCGGTACAATGAGAGAGTTAAAGGTATTGTTTGCAAGTTGGACAAAGAGAAGGCTTACAATTATGTCAACTAGAACCTCCTGGATAATTTGCTGGTCCAGATGAATGCAGGTCGAAGTGAGAGGGGTTGGATGAGGGAGCGCGTCCGTTCGGCTAGATTCTCGGTTTTGGTCAATGAGCTCCCCAAAGGTTTCTTCAAGCCATTGGGGGGAATTCAGCCAAGTAAACCGCTCTCTCCCTTCCCATTCATTATGGTGACTGAATCTTTGAGCAGGATGTTATTTTAAGTATAAGAGGCAAGCCTCATCCATGGGTTCAAGGTGGATATGGCGAATCCCCCATTCTCCCATCTCCAGTTTGCCAAAGATATAATCCTTTTTTGTGAAGCAAAGAACGTCATGGTGGACAAATTAATGTTAGGATCTATGGAGCCTAATCATCAGAGGTGTGCTGTTCATCTAGCCAACATTTTTACAGGTCAAGCTATGCGCTGAGCTCACTGGGGGTCGCAGGGGGGCAGTGCCCTGATGCGGACATCAGTGGTGCACCCTTTAGAGTGTACTAGAGGAGGAGGCGTCGCCAATAGAGTACCGGAGTGGAGGAGTTGATGTGGATGGATGTTGGGTCCATCGGACCCATTTTTTGACGCGCTACGAGTGTAGGAGCGGCATGACCGCACCCTGACCATAGATCCATGGGTCAGATTTCACACCTTACCACACGGGTGTTTTAGTTTTAGGCATTTTTGTTCTTTTTTCTTATTTTTAGGTGCTTTAGTGCACTTTTACTTTTTCCATAGCTTATATATACGTTGTGAGAAACTCTATTTTTATTATTATTGAATGAATAGAAATTCGTCTCTTTTCTTCCTCTTTATTCAAGATATTAGGGTTTCAAGATTAGCCCTTGGGTGTTGAGGATTTCACCCCGATTTCAAGTTTCATTCTTTCTAAATCTTTGAGGTGTAGGAAAAGGTAAGAATCATCGTCATTTTCTTTTGACGACAAAAGGACCCGTACTTTCTTCATCTCAAACCCTTTATTCTTCACCCATTTCATTCCTCTCTAGATACCCCCTTTCTAGTTTGAACGGAAAAGAGGGATGGTTAGTTAGTAGAATCAAATCCAAATTTGACAATGGACTGACTTATGCTAGATCTGGTATATCCTCATATCCCTAGGTCCTCCCTTTTTACTGTTTACGCGATTTTATGCTAAGGGGCATGATCCTGACGGAATGACCTCATCTTTGTATTGAATTTTATCTAATCCCTTTGATTGGAAACGGTTAATTGATTCGTGTATTTATTTGAACATTTTAAAACCCGATTACACATGCCTCTAGGATTAGGTCATCACATGTCCCTGCATCATGCCCCCTCCTTTGGAAAATGGTTATAACTATTCGGGGTAGAGGACTCCTTGTGGAGAGTGGTTATCATAGGAAAGTATAGGCTCTAATAAGGATATTTTTTTTAATTAATTAATTTATTTATTTACATGCACCCGACACACACCCACGCACTCCGTAGTGGGATTTCAGCACCTATGGGTTTTGAACCCAAGACCTCGTGTTGAAACTCCTCAAAGTCTGTCATTGAGGCAAGGGCTGGAACCCCAAAATCAAAGCTAATAAGGAGGATTGTGAGTTGAAGACTCTTCTCTCAACAGAGCTTCATGGTTATGTAAGGGAATCTCTAGGTTAAAGGCTAAATTCGATTTTGAGAGGATGTGTGGCTCGGGGAATCCCCTCTCTACCTTGCTTACCGGGGGGTGTCCCGCCTTGTCAAAAAATATGCTAGATGAGAAAGTGGAGGAGTTTGTGAGGCTTCTTGATTGTCTCCATTAGTGCTTTTTGGTGAGAGAAGACTGGGACAAGATGATATGGTTAAAGTATAATTTGAGTTGCTTCTCGGTCCGATTTTACTTTGACCTTCAATCTTCAGATGGGGTGGGATCTTGAGCACACACGACTTAC
The DNA here is from genome assembly GCA_030180095.1 of Magnolia changhungtana. Lineage (NCBI taxonomy): Eukaryota > Viridiplantae > Streptophyta > Magnoliopsida > Magnoliales > Magnoliaceae > Magnolia > Magnolia changhungtana. Next base: position 3,772,056 of record JASAUF010000481.1, read on the forward strand.
GCTTGGCATCATGAGCCCCTCTTGAAAGTTGCAATCTTCGGGTGGCAAGTCAAAAGAAAGAGAGTCCTGACCAATCTTCAAAGAAGATTAATGGTGCTGCCCAATATGTGTGTGATGTGCATGGTGGGCGCTAAGACAATTGATCATATTTTCATCCATTGTACGCTCACACAATGGGCGTGGATTTGTTTCTTTAGATTTTTTGACATGTCTTGAGTAATGCCAGAATTGGTTGAAGAGCTTCATTCAGTTTGGCATGGAGTGGGGCTAGGGAGGCAAATGATTGGAGTTTTTTTTTTTTTTTTTTTTTTTTTTTTTTTTTTTTTGGGGGGGGGGGGGTTGTAGTTTTCATGCCATCTTGGTGCCCTTTAATAAATTTATTGTTACTCTTCAAAAAAAAAAGTTAATGCTTTCTAGAGAGGGAGTGATGAGACTACAAGAGGATCACTCATTATCGGTTCCTTGTTGTATCATCATCATCATCTAAGCCTTATCCCATTTCGTTAGGGTCAGCTACATGAATCTTATTCCCTCCATTCCACTCTATCAAGGGCTATACCTTGAGCTAGACCTAAGGTCATCAAGTCCTTTCTCACTACCTCCATCCACATCCTTTTGCACCTTCCCTTTGCCCATTTAGGGCCTGTTTGTTTTTTCAAAGAAATGGTAAATACACGGTAAATGGTAATTCCTCGTATTTCACGTGTTTGAAAATTCATAGGAATTCGTGTCTTTGAAATTGGTTCAAAAGAGGTAATTTTAATTTTTGAACCGCATGATAATGCATATGATATATCCATTCCGTCCATCTGTTTTACTACAATATTTTGAAGCATGAGACGAAAAATGAAGTAGATCCAATACTCAAGTGGTCCACGCCAAAAGAAACAGTGGCCGCACAAAGTTTTTAACGGTCAGTATTCAATTTCCTTTTTCTTATGACTTGGTCCACTTGAGTTTTGGATATGCCTCATTTTTTTACTCATGCTATAAATTCAACTAGAATAATGGATGAATGGTGTGGATAAGCAAAATGCATCACAGAGGGACCCACAGATATTTTGCAATATTCTTGGGTTTTGTGTCAAAAAGTAAACAATCAAATCAAGTATGATATAAATGCACATGGAAATAATAATTATTTTTTTACACGGTATTTACCATTTCACCCGAAATCAAACATGCCCTTAGTTCCTTCAACTTGTACCAACTCACTCTTAATTGGTGTGGTTCTTGGTTTCCGTTGCACATTAACAAACCATCTAAGTCTACTTTCCCTCATCTTATTACATATTAGTGCTACTCCCAAGTTCCCTCTAATGCCTTCATTTCTAATTATATCATTCCTCGTTTTGCCACTCATCCATCTCAGCATCCTCATTTTAGCTACAGTCATCCTATGAACCAGTGTTATCAGAATGTAAGATTCACGACATGGATTTTACAATTCATTTCATAGCATATGGTTGTACAATTTGAATTGTACACCCAAATCGCAAATATTAAATAATTGTATGACCATCATACAATTATTTTAAAACATGGAAAGGCACTCTCCTATTTAAAAATATCCTCATTTTCTTGAGAGAGAGAGAGAGAGAGAGAGAGAGAGAGAGAGAGAGAGAGAGAGAGAGAGAGAGAGAGAGAGAGAGAGAGAGAGAGAGAGAGAGAGAGAGAGAGAGAGAGAGAGAGAGAGAGAGAGAGAGAGAGAGAGAGAGAGAGAGAGAGAGAGAGAGAGACATCAAGAAAGACATCAAGACATCTTTTCAATGGAATCGAATGCCATTTTTTCTAATGTGATTCTACACTCAAGAAAGTTACAAAAGAACAAAATTATTAAAGGACTTTTATATCATTTTAAGGTAATTTTTATTTTATTTTAAAGATAACAAAAGAAAACATAGGAAAAAAAACGAATCCAAGAGAGAGAGATTTGGGGATTTCGATATTCACAAACCCGTAACGAAGACATCAAGACATCTTTTCAATGGTATCGAATGCAATTTTTTCTAACATGATTCTACACTCAAGAAAGGTACAAAAGAACAAAATTGTGAAAGGACATTTTTATCATTTTTAAGGTTTTTTTTATTATTATTATTATTTTAATTATTATTTTAAAGATAACAAAAGAAAACAAAGGAACAAAGACGAATCCTTTACTATCATGAATCATGACATGTATACCATGTACATGTTCTCAATTGATAATATCATGATATGTATTACTTTTTTGTTGCATGATGGGAAATGGTTGATTGATGAGTTTTTAATCTTTTCTGATTTTTTTTTTTTTTTTTTTTTTTTTCAGATGCTTTTGCTATTTTTAAAAGAAATCAGAAAAAATCTTACAATTTATGCTAGAATTTGTGATTCGATGCGATTAAATCCCTATTTCAATTTTCGATACAATAACGATTTTGACAACATTGCTATGAACATCCTTTTCCTAGGATTTTTTTCTTTTCTTTTCTTTTCTTTTCTTTCAGTTAGCTTGTTAGTACACACCCCACTGTCAGTCGGCACTTCACTGTTAGCCACCCCCACAATGGAATTGATACCAAGACTTCAGTGTTGAAACGAGGTATCTTCCTAGGATGAGTGTGGGTTCTCTTTTCTCATTGCATCTTTTCTCTTTTCTTTCTTCCTAGGCTTCCTGGCTTCCATCTTGTGCTGTAGGAATCCAAGCTTGATGGATTTCAGACCCTGACTTCTTGTTTGCATGATGCTCCCATATAACTTGTGGAACATTTAACATACTTACATGTGCATTAAGAATGCATGAATGTTCTTTCATTGATAGAGCAGGCCACAGTTACTAAATCTTACATGCCAGGCTCTTATGCAAGGCAAACATCATGCTCTAAAATTGGCTTGACCAGCTTCTTTGAAGAAGAGGTTATATTGAATGGCAATGACTGTTTACTGAGGCTAGCATCTTTGAAATATTGGTTATTCCGGATGATCTATAATGTTTATCACTCCTGCAATGTTCAGAAATGATTAGGATTTGGAGGTGGTTGATTTGGTTCTATACTATTGCCTTCATATTTGGTGTATTTTAATAGCTTTTCATGGTATCTCTTAAAAGAAAGAAAGAAAGAAAGAAAGAAAGTTGTAAATTATGAATCTTTATCCCATTTAAAATTTTGATTTGATCCATCCAAGTCATGATTTTGCATTCAGATTCAATCTTCTTCCCACTGTGTCTTAGAATCATGTTATTAAATACATATGGGTTGCATGCTCAATCCAAGACAAGAGGCTCATTATTGTTTGAGAAGTGCAAAAGCTACTCACCCAAGTAGGATTTCAAATCATACTCTCTCCCCACGCATGCCAAGGAGCTAGATCCAGGTGGCTCATCATGTCAGCCCCACCATGTGTCATATGCTGAAAATAGGCCAGACAATCTATCAGGCAGAGGCAACCCATATCCAATGTGGATTTGCGCTTGTCATTTTTTCTTTAATCACGCATTTTATCATACACGTTGTCCCCCAATGGCTAGACCAACCTGATCTTTAGGCCATGAAACAACACAACAGACCCGCAGCATGGATCTCATCAACACTTGACACGAGTGGGGTGGGTAGGATCCAAGCTTTTACTCAGATGAATAGCCATCCCATTTCTCAAATCACATTCATTTCACATTCATTTCATCACAGGTATATGATCTTAGATCAATAAACTTTTGTGGGGCAATGACAACTGCACAAAATGAACATTTTTCTGCTGCAGCCTGTCTCATCCAGCAAGGGAAAACCTTCAAAGCTGCACAAAAGAAAGCACCAGATCGGATCCTTGTTCTTCGACATGAAGCAGAAGGAGATGGAGCTTGCAGAGCGGCGTGCCAAAGGCTTCCTTACAAAGGCAGAGACACAAGCCAAATATGGGTGGTGACAATGCATGCTCATGTATGATTTTGGAAGTAGGAACATCCTCTTTATAGAGAGAGGATAGAATGGGAATTTTCCGCATTCATATGCTGTTTTTCCTGCATGTGTAACTGCTTTTTCTTTGCTTGATGGTTTGATTTCTTTGGAAAATAGAGCTAAAATCATCCTATGAATTTGATCCTTCTGTTTGGAAACTTGAAGGAGGGGGATGATCACATGCGTTCAGGAGTAGTTCGAGCTGTGGGGCCCGCCCTTGATGTGTATGTGGAAGCCAAACCCGGCATATGGTGTGCCTCCTCATGGCACTCCCAAGAACCATCCTATCAAAAATTCACACACCACAGGCAGGAATGTATTCATCCTATGAATTTTGATTCTTCATCCTGGTGGTCAAACCTGATGACTGAGTTGGATGACGTATAAACAGCACTGTGGACCCCACATGTCATCTTGTCGTTTCTATGGTGGATACCCCCCCTCCTCAATGTCCCCCGGTGTTCCCTTTGGTGTGGCCCATTTGAGTTATGGATTAGGATCGATAGGGACTCGGGCTTAGCATTTTGGGGGGTGCATCTAATAGATGTGCTGGATGCCTATCGCACAACACAGTGGACCCAACACAGCACTAACATATGTAAACGTATATGATCATTCCCCCTTGAAAAACCCCGGCTCGACTCGGCGAAAGTCGAGTCAAGTCGACCGGGTCAGGCTTCATCATGCAACAACAAAGAGAAATTAGACCGAAGACTCAATTGACTCTCTCGGAAATTATCAACCTGGTTCGACAATGCTGTAAATTTTAAATATTGAATGTAATCGAGGCTTGGAGATCAAGATGTGGAAAATAAAAATAAAAATCAACCAAGTGAATGGAGTTTCTAAGTTTTTTAAACTATGATGAAGATACTACCTTTTCTTATTTTTGTGAAATGTTGCAAAGTTTAATCTCTGAAGGGAGGAAGATAGTGTGCTGGGCTATATACTACAACCACACTGCAAGTTGCCTTGGCTACTGTGGTATTGTACCCCAAATTTGAACCACCCCATTTGTGGGACCCACTGTAGATGTATGGCCAATCTACAGTGGGCCCCAGTAGAGGTTGAGGTACATGACATGCTTACATTAGTGGGTGCGGTTCGAGGAAGGGGAACTGTCAAGAGGCAACTGTTCATGATCGAAAGATGTAGTGTCTGACTTCAATTTTTGATGTGAAACAGGAAAAGGATGGTCTGCTCTGGAGAAATCAACACAGCTCCTACGCTGTTGGCGTGTCGGCTCATGGCTCCCATCAAAATACAGTGTAATTCAGATGATGGTTGTGTGATAGCTATATATAGATTCTTTCCATCTATAGTTATCACACAGCTTCTTCTTGCACTTTTATCTTCTTCGTTTCAAACAAAACCAATGTCTATGAAAATCATGACTAACTTTAATGGGGTAGGACCCTTACCCGGCCTGTTGCATACAGCTGACGTTCCCTCCACGTTCCCTTGCTTTAGGGCCTGTTTGGGAGCATAGATTCCGAACCCGCTGGATTTGAAATCCTCCTGTTATGTTTGGCACCCTGGATTCAAAATCCAATCCATCCAATGGATGATCAGACAACCCAAAAATCAAGCCGATGTAATAATCAGGTGGGCCCTACAATCTTGGACTCGATTTTTCTAGAAAATAAAAATAAAATATAAAAGAAAATAAATAGCCCAGGATATTTTATCTGGTTGTCTCAAGCATGTTCCATATGCTTTTAAAATGTCTGTCGTTTAGTTAAAAAAAGAAAAAGAAAAAAAAGAACTTCCCGAACATGTAAGCTGGCAAAGTACGGTTCCATTTCAGCACCGCCCCAAACACAAATCACAATCTGCTAACACTGCAATCTTGCCAAACACTATTAGCTTCTACATCCAAACACTACCTAAATCATTTCCTATCCCATGAATAAAACTCTACACTTATGAGTTGGTGTTGGTATCACTGAAGAAAGAAAGCCCACATAAAAACAATGCATGGATGGAAACAAAAAACAAAGGATATAAACCCAAATGGCCCCAAAATGCTAAACATAAGGACTCAACCATCCACATGCAATTGGGCACTCTTAGTCCCCACATAGACCCAAAATGCCAAACAGAAAGATCCAACTGTCCACATGCGTTGTTGGGCACACGTGTGCCACCATAACCGAATAGTATGTTTGATCAGTCCCCTATGGATGCACGTGAGAAGAGACCTGGTCCTCAAACTCCTTCACATTCCCCTTTGGATTCTCCTCAAACCTTCCCAACCTGAAGTAGCTGAGGTCCACCCCTTGGGCTTCACCATCAAGGACCAGGTCTGATACAATCCTCCCCACAACTGGGCCCATCTTGAACCCATGGCCGGAAAATCCCCCGGCAACCACCAAGTCCCGCCCGAACTCGCCTCCGAGGAAGTCGATCACGAAATCGCCGTCTGGGGTCATGGAATACATGCATGACTGCGTGATGGCGGGCCCACCGGACTCGACGCGCCCCCCGAACCTCTTCTTGATCCATGGTGACAGGGCATTCTCCATCAGGCCCATGTCTGTGGCCCAAGTTCTACGGTCTGGATCGCACGGATAACCTCCGTGGACCGCGATCTTGATCAGCCCGGGGAATTCTGATGACGGCGTGCCGTAGATGTACGGATCACCGTAGCTTGCAAACGTCGGGAAGCCGCTCTCCAGAGAGAAATCGCTCTCTAACCCCTCCTTGATCTTCCAGTAGCATATGGTAGTGTGCAACGGTTGGATAGGCAGCTCAAGGCCGATAACCGTTTTAACTAAATTTCTCATCCATGCACCAACGGTCACCACACACTTCCTACCCGATAACATCTTCCCACAAGCGGTGTAGACCCGAATCTGACCACACCCACCACCATCCTTCTTGATATCCACCACCTCCATATGGTCCATCAGGTGGGCCCCATGCCTGATCGCGAGCGTCTGGAACATGGATACAGCCTTCGTGGGCCTGATTATACCGCCCATCTCAGTCGACAATCCAATCCAACCGTCCGGTATGTCGAATGCCCCTCGGAACTGCTCGGCGACTTGCTGACGGTCAAGGATCCGATGGGGTATTGAATTGGACCGGCAACTCTCGATCACTGATTGGATACTCTTGTTATCCGATGGGCCCATGTCGAATTGTGGGGTCTTGGTGTAGACCCGATACCCGATCTCCGACTCCGCTTCTTCCCATAGGCGGGCCGACTCGACGACCATGCCGGAGTAGTATCCCTCCGGGTAGGTTGTACGTATGGTGCGCGACTCGCCGTGCGAGGATCCACGTTGGTGGAGGAAGTCGTATTGCTCGAGGAGGATTACTTTCAGGCGACGCTTTGATAGCTCGTAGGCCGTACAGCTGCCCATGATGCCGGCGCCGACGATGATGACGTCGACATCTTCGTCGGAATGTTCCATCTCTGATTCTTGCTCTCTGTCTTCCAACTGTCTATAGCTGTTGCCAGTTTTAGCTGGTTGGAACATCGTCCATTTAAAGCGTTACTGTTATGGAAATGACCATTAAGTTTAGAGAAATTTCAGTAATGCCACTGGATTTGTTTATGCAACTACCATAGGAAAAGATCATTTCTAGAAGATAGCTGCGAGCACTGATGTTTAGGACCGTCTGATTGCTGTGATTTTTATAGAATGGCAGCAGACGGACAGTATTCGACTAACGGACGGTTCAGATTGTTTAGTCGGAATCCAACATGCCCCACATGTACCTGTGTAGGGGTAGGTTTTGGAGGTGAGTTTCTGTCCGTGTGGCCCACCTCAATGTATGTGTTGTATATCCACGCCGTCCATTCGTTTTTCCAGCTCATATTAGGGCATGGTCCCAAAAATAGGTAGATCTAACTCTTAAGGTGGACCACACCACAGGAAAATAGTGGTGATTGAGTACCCACCGTTAAAACTTCCTAGGGCCTACTGTGATGTTTATTTTCCATCCAACCTCTTGATAACGTCCCACAGAGCTGCATGAAGGGAAAACACAAATAGCAGCTTACTACAATACAATTCAAAATTGGGATAACATCATTTTAGGTTTACAATCCATGGAGATCGGTTTCTATTATTAACGGTTCGATTTGAATTTTATATTTTCTACGGTGCATGGATATAGAAGACACACATCAAGGTGAGCCCCGCAGTAATGGCTGCACCGTTTTGGGTGCAGCCCTTACTGTTGGGCCCACCTTGATGCATGTATTGTATATCCACACCGTCCATCCGTTTTGTTAGATCATTTTAGGAGATGGGCATAAAAATGAAGCAGATCCAAATTTAAGGTAGACCATAGTACAGGAAGCAGTGGTGATTGAATACTAAACCGTTAAAAACTTCCTAGGGCCCACCTGTCGATAAGGTCACTAAAACCAGGGTTTGGTCAATCATAATTTTTATTTTGGTGTGGTCCACCTAAGATTTCGATCTGCTTAATTTTTGGTAGTATGCCCTAAAATGAGCTGGAAAAAAGGATGGACGGCGTGGATATAGAATACATACATCAATCTGGGCCCACGGTAAGGGCCGCACCTAATTCGCTCTCTCATATATGCAAGGCTATGCGTATCATTCATCACTAAGACGAAATTTTGGTAGAAGGGTATTTTCGTAAGTGGGTTTAAGTTGCTTCATATCTGTAGACCCGTAAACCTGAGAGTAAACAGTAAACACGCGCATGAAATAAAAGGGTCGCATCATGGAAATACGTACTAATAAATCAAACTTGTACGAGATCCTGTCCGTTAATATGATATTTCACATTATTATCATTCTCTGAACCAAAAATAAACTTGGTCCACTGATCATATGGCCCACAAAAACTAATGGAAAACAAAGACAGGTCATTCAAATTAGATAAGTGAATTAAAGGCTGATGAACCTGACTTATTGATTATTCCAGGAATACTCATAGCACGACCTACCTGATGAACGGTTACTTCTCTCGCACGTATGTCGTGTTATCACATGTGCTGCAAAGCCCACCATTGGTACGTGCTGAAAACCCACTGTCCAAGTCCAAGAAGCCGGAGTACACTTGGATTTCTTTCTGGTACATTGTACTTATCCTCGTGACGAGATTCCATGCAAGAGGACACTGCTACGATACGGCGCGCGCTGCACAAATGTTCCATGTAGCCACCGCTGTCAGTACACGTGGAATAAAAGTGATCAGGACCGTTGATCTGGTGGATCAATACGTTTATTCGCTATAAACCAAAATTACACTAAATATAAAATTAAGAACACCTAGAAATTGTGGATTTTTTATGGTTCAATATAGACCGCTGATCTAGCCGTTCGTTCTACAGATCACTTGTCCGATGCCTTTGAAATCCCACACCATTTAATCTTTGGGACATGGCCCATCCACATGATGGCCCACCAGGAGAACGCTTCAAATCACCACACGGTGGGCAGATGCATCGTGAGGAGGGTACTGAATGCCTGTATATGAGCATTCCCCTTCAAATAATAAAACTTGTGTTTTTCTACCTACCTACATGCAAATCTCAGTAATCACCTAACACATGGTTTGTTTTCCAACAATACATTAGAATTAAAGGCCCAATCCGTCATAGCTGACTACTTTTTGCAAAATCATGGTGACCCATCGCCACAAATGTGGCACTCGTGTACGGCTATCCAGACCAAATAAATTGTGGGGCCCACTTTGGATGGGCCATGCCTGTAAAATCATATTGATCAAGTAATCGTGATCATTCAATTGATGGCTCTATTAAATCAATGGTTAGATTAAATTAGTGGAAAAAATCTGATGGCTGCTATTGCCTTCTCAGGGTAATTTTTGGGCTGTGATCCATACATAATTGGGTCAGTATTATGGATGATAAGTATTGCCGGAAATCTTTGTAACATATATGGTTAAAGAGTTACCGACATTTTTTAAATGGTAGTAAACTCACATGGCAAACCAACGCCGAATGCGGAATTGCCGTGGACAACTCTAATTTCACATATTTGTATATGTACAGTAAATTATTATTATTATTATTATTAGTATTACTATTAGTATTAGTAGTAGTAGATATTTTTACTTCAAAATTCTCCTTAAATATCACTTTTACCATAAAATGTCTTTCAATAGCATATTTACGGATAAAAAGACATCCTTGCCTCATCCACTCCCATCTATCTACTAAGAAACCTGCAAAGGGCTTCCGTGACAGTTAATAGGTAGGCTGCAATTTACTCAGGACACTTATGACCCCCTTTTTAAGTGTAGGGTTCATAACTCAACCTTATCTGTGATTTATGAAACCTGCAAAGGGCTTCCGTGACAGTGAAGAGGTAGGCTGCAATCTACTCAGGACAATTATGACGCACTTTTAAGTATAGGGTTCATAAGTCAACCTTATCTGTAATTTATGTAAACCATGCGATTGGAAAAAATGTATAGGCCTGCTTGTTTTTTTGAACTAGGGCCTGGATTACACATCTAATAGTCACATTGAATTTTGCATACACATTGCTGATGTAGAAATCTGGGTAACTTTTCTTGGACCTTCGAATACCTGCACAAAGAGGACCCTCCGATGCCTAAGTTAGATAGGAGATTTGGGCGTAGTCATAATAGGGTTTTAGGCTTAAGACTGTGCATGCGTTTCATCATTAAGGGTGCTCTTATTTATAGGTGAGGAGAGACGGTTGCGTAGATGGATATTCCCTGTTTAATAAGAGTATATTGTAGTAGGATTCGGATCCCAAGTTAGATTTGTTTACGAGGATACTATGGATATCTTCCAATATCTTCGGCATCGAAGGTCCCCTGCCGAGGCCAGGGTCTCCTTTATTTGCTCTTTGTGCAGGTACTCGAAGGTTAGGAAGGCTACTTAGATTTTTTATTTCTGCATTAACACACATCATGGATAAGCTCTAATGAGCAGCTCATAAACTTTTATTTTATTTTTTAACATATACTAAATTTTAGAATATAATTGTTTAGCACATTAGATTTTGGAGGCAAATGAGCGTATTTCAAATTCAAGTAACTACTTTTTGTGTTTTGCAACCTTGGATTTGGAGGTATTTCTAATATACCCTTTTACTGTCTTTTGAAATCTCAACATTGTAAAATACTTTGATTCCAATGTAATCCAAATTAAATGTATTTTTGGCTCTCTTTAAAAGCAAGAGAGTAGTACATATAATAAAGTATCACTAGGCTACTAATCCACTATACACATTGCACATTAATAATGCCTCAAAACAATTCAATTATTGATTGCGACATTAAAATCAACATCAATAAAATAATTCGAACCATTCAAATGTTGGACATCTAAATGAACTGTTAAAAAATGTCAATAAGTCACTCATTTGTGATCCTTTATTTGTGGCCCACCTAGAGCTAGGGATTTTTTTTTTTTTTTTTTCATTTTTTACCAAGGTATACATTTCAACAAGTTTATTATACCCATTCTATCACATATCTCACTCACACACATATATGTGCTAATTTGGGATGTAAAAGTTGATTTAGTTAATCAAATACAACCTTATAAATATACCAAATAAAAAAAAAAAATAATCAAATACATTCCAAATGCAAGCTTCTAAACAAAAGATCTGAATCCTATTACATTTCAACTGTGCACAATTAAAAATTCCTAATCTCCTTGATACAATGTAATTATGCTTTTAGCGCCCGAGCCTAAAATGATAGGGACCTAAAGGTCAAATAGATCATGTCACATAAAGCGGTGGGGATTGAACGTCCACTCTTGAAAATTTCATGGAGGCCACAATAGTTTTGGATTGAGCTTATATTCATGTCTTCTTTTCATTCAAGTCTGTGTGGCCTTATAAAGAGGTTGGAAGGCAAATAAACCATTGTATTAAAGAGGTTGGAAGGCAAATAAAACATCACAATGGACTCTAAGAAGATTTTAAAAGTAGATATTCAATTACGACGGTTTTATATGGTGTGGTCTACTTCAGCTTTGGATCTGCTTCATTATTGAGCTGGCAAAATGGATGAACGAGGTGGATAAAACACATACATTGTGGTATGCTTGAGCCAATGAGCTTGGGCCACATGGTGCCATGTGGCCTCCTTTTGAATAAACTCGTCAAACACAAGGAGAGGCAGGGACGCAGATTAGCTAGTAGCCAGCTCTATGATGATATATGTGTTGTATCCATCCATTTATTTGGATAGATCATTTTGGAGCATGAAACAAAAAAGCAGATCCAAAGCTCAAGTGGACTCCGTTGTAGAAAACAGTGATGACAGTGACACCCACCGTTGAAACCTTTATAGAGTCCACCCTGATATTTATTTGAGACATCATTTAACATCAAACCTACTCGTAAGTTCACATAAACATCCATGAAAGAAAAACATAAATATCAGCTTCATGGAAAACTTATGTTGTTTTTTGTGGTGGGGTTCACTTGAGCATTGGAGCTAGCTACCTCATTCCTTGGCTCATGTGATCTGAAAATGATCTCTCCAAATGGATGGACGGGGTTGATACAACACATACATCAAGGTGGGGCCGTAAGACTAGGTGATGTCACTTTAATAGTGACTAAGCTAATCTGCCTCTGGAGAGGTATGCCCCACTATTTTTTCGTGGGGGCCACTGAGTATGTAAAATCCACTCCAATCAACCATTAGATATGTCAAGCTACCTTAGGAGACGGCTAGAAGATCAGATGAACTTGTGATTCAAATGAAGCCACGCCAAAGGAAACAATTGAGAGAGAGATACCCTTGATTTTCTACTGAGCCCACTATAATGATTATGTGAAATCCACTCAAACCATTGAATGCCGAAAAAGCATTTAAGCTGGCGGACGAAAAGTCATGACAATCGTGTTTTTGAGACCTACATATAAAACTGAGAAAAGATTGAATTTAATAATAATAATAATAATAAACCCTTTGTTGCGTCCAATTTTCATTAGTAATTATGGCCGGTAATTCCTCATGATGGTAAAATAGACTTTTCACCTACCGTTTTCAGGAATGT